>CM051038.1:53584685-53714685 GCA_027627225.1 Congeria kusceri | reverse complement strand
CAACAACAACTTCAGCACAAAAATCATAACAGTATCAATAACAAATAAATAACACATTTGCAATCTTTATATGTGTATCATTTAATCATAATTATTAGAAAAACATCAACTACAAGAAATTAGCAGTTAGAAACTATTAAGAAAAGCGGAACTCAAAAACTATTGGTACGCATATATAACTAGTGATAAATACAAAATACAATCATGTTACTTTTAATACGTCAAGTAAATATTAATTAGGTCAATTTATATCGTGACAAAAACTGTTCCGGAAATAAATAATGCGCTTGTTCAGATAAATCTCGTGTCTTACAGACGCATGTATTGATTCTTGAGGTCGTGGCTGGATCTTTACTACAGTTAATTTGCAGTCGCATGGAAATTCTATTACGGACCAAACGATTCATATAATTTTCTAAACACTTCTTATCAGCAACCATATCATCATCATTATCATCAAGAACAGCAATGTCACGTACAGACCAGGTAGAAGCAGTGATTTCATGGGTGTCACTTGTCCTGTCATATATTCGAAATCTTTTAACTTCAACATGCTCCAATGCATCCAGTTCCTGTTTAATGCGAATGTATTCCTCCGGAAGAATTGTATCATGGTCAACCTCGTCAAAAATAAAATGGAAAAGGTATTCATACGGGTCATCTGCGTCAACAGTATAGCGAGCACAACCGAATTTCTGCCTACACTCAACTGATTGAGTACATGCAGACAGTTGGTTCACCAGGCCGCGTAGTTGGAATGAAGACAATGCACCACAGTAGAATTTCAAATACGTTAATGATTGAGGTAGCTGTAGGTCGATATATGTAGACAAACATATTGCAAGTGTTTCCAGCTGTGTGAGTGATGATAGTGACTGCGATACCTTTTCACAAACGAACGTAACCACCCACCATGCAGACTCTTGATATTCAGGCCGTGCGGAGCCTCCCACAGACAGGGATTGTAACGATCCACGTCTATACTAAGCATTTCCAGCTGTATGAGCGATGATAGTGGATGCGACAACGACGATTCGTAATTCACTATCAAATCTAACTGCCAACCACACAGACTCAAACTCTTGATATTCAGACCGCGCAGAGCCTCCCACCGATTGCAACTATCATTACCCACATCAATACTGAGCGTTTCAAGCTGTGTGAGCGATGAAAGTGTCTGTGACAACGAATGTGACGACATAATCAAACCCTTCGTCCTACTAAGAATCAGATTCTTGATATTCAGACCGTGCAGAGCCTCCCACAGACTTGGGTTTCTATCCATAATAGTGAACGCATTGTTTAAACCGATCGTAAGGTATACCGGTGTGCTTTCATCTGATCTGCTGGCTACGTCCTCTACACACGATGTTATGACACAGTTTCTCAGCTTACACTCCACCTCATGAGTTGAACAGGCTGCTGTGTAGGGAGGTAGAAGACCATGTGACATTCCACAATTAAACGTGTTCTATGGAGGGCAGTAATGGAAGAGAGTCTGCACACTGTGCCGGATCTGCATTTTTTAGTAGAAACAGGACCGGAAAATCCGATGAGGCCAAACTGGCAATATCTGTAAATGTAAATGTTTCAATTTATTACGGTTATGAACATATTAAATAACAAGTAACATTTACATAATTATGTCCATATTAAATTAACTGTTAACATGTTAGCAAGTAACTAACCTGTCATATCTGCAACATATTATTTAATGTTTCATAGCGTTTAAACAATGATTTGAATTATACATAACAATATATGGAAAATAACATATACAGTCTGATCTTATGAGATATATAGCAGTGGATGTTTAGAAAAATATAACAACAAGGCTTCCAGGCTGTTATTTCATTTAGTGATTGATACCTGACTAAATTAATTCATATTCTGATCAACGTCAGTATATTTGTGCATACAAAATATAAATACATAAACATACACATGTGTGTGTTTAAAGCATTTATTTACTGGTGAAAATTTTTCGAAGCGTTTTGTATTATATTTATTTGTTTATAATGCTTTTATGCTGCGCACATAATGTGAATACAACAATCCATTGAATGTTTTACGTATACTTCTTTCTCTATATTTTATATAAAGAAAGGCTAAATGCATAGTTTCAATATACGCTACATAAAACATGTTAGAAACTAGTGTACTTTGTACATTATGTGCGAATTTTACCAATGAAATGTTGCCTAAAAGATGCGATATTAATTACGGGCGATTTCACGAAGTGCATATTATTTTAAACGCTTCAGGCTTTCAGTGGACTTTAAATAAACCGCTCGGCTGTTGTCGTTAAGCTTGTCGACTATATATATTGTTGACGCTATACTGCAAAAAAAGATTAAGTTGCATTTTCTCAGCCTCTCCTTGTAAACAAGAAAGGAACACGGTGCATTTTCTCAGCCTCTCCTTGTAAACAAGAAATTAATAGGGTGGCCACTGATATTCAGAATACATATTTCGTGATGTTGCCCTGATTAGTCCCTGACCGGAAATCGATTTACCCTTCATCGTTTTAATTACCGGTCAAATGAGTGCAAAGTGGCGATATTAGTGTTCATAACAAATAACCACCATTACAAGCATTCATTTTTAGTCATTTTACTGTAGTTAAGTTATTATTCTAAACAAAAATGATAATTTTTATTGTTGTATTGTCAAATTATTTATTACATTCAAGATTTCACGTTTTCACTTAGAATCTGTTACATGTATAATACTTTAGGTCTGATTCCCTGAATCGTTCCTGATTTATGCAAAATTTGCTAATTCCCTGATTTTTCATTTGAATTGTCATTTGATATTGTACTTTCTGCTTATGTTTTCTCTTATTCTGTGAAGTAATTCGAGGTATAACAAATTTCCAATCAATATTTGGAAAACTGAAAAATATTTGCTGACAAATAAATCAACGAAGCGTAGTGTCAGGCACCAGGCTTTACTGCAGGGCACTACGGTCGAATATCGAACTCTGCCTTGCTACCGAAAACCCGCGCGTAACGGTGTTGTGGATCTGGTGGTAAGGTGTCTGTGACTCGTCAAGTTATAAGCTCCGAACGTAATTCTCTCTGATATAAACGCACTTTCCAAATTATCGCGATGATCGTCGTGGTAAAATACGAATCGGGAACAGTAGAGCACAATGGTTAGCAATATCAACGTTATCATTATCACAAATGCATTTATTAAGCGCTGTGCCCTCGAATGATAAACTAGATATTCACCCTTATTTATAGTCTCACATTATGACCACGACTTCCCCCTAAAGGCAATTTAACCATTCAATTATGTGATCATACTTTTTAATTAAGTGAGCAATAAACAACTTCTAAACTACTAAATAATCATAAGAACTATAATTTTAAGTCATTTATTTATGGAATGTTGTAACATTAACACTAAATAAAACAAATAAATCCGACTTCCGGTCAAATGTGAAATTCGTACTCCAAGCTATCAATAGAGCAAATACATTTTCTCCTGATATGTAAGATTTAAAATTGTTGGCCAAAATTGCTGACTTACGGTTCTTGTATCCTCACTTACTCTTGCTTTCTCAAATCATTCTGTGAAGAATCCACAAAATGCCTTTCATTATTTTCGATTTATAAAATTATGCTTTGTACAGTTATCAATAAGGGAAGTAATTCACTAACTTCACAAGTTAGGTTCTTACATGTGACACACCATCTGGTGATGGTGATCATGTCTGCCAATTTATCAGAAAATCCGACGACGAGTGGGGTTATTTACCCTCGGGATTTCTGTTATAAACCATTGCCCGAGGACACTGCTTAGCACATAAAACGCTGCGTATTAAAATCTAAATCAGAATTTTTTTAAAGGGTCTTTGCAGTGCGGATACGGTGCTTTTTATTAAAATCTAAGCTTAAAATATATCAGAAGTAAATATAATGACTGTTTTTAAATGAATCTAAGTAAGTAATAATATGAAACGGTAATAACTGCTTTAAAAATTACTTTTCTTAATAAATACAACACATGTGTAAGCTTTAAAAACGAGAATACAACCTTTAAAGATAAAAGCAAGCGCGTGGTAAATCAATTTGCATATTGAGCTTGATGCTCAAACCGGATAGTAATTGAACAAATCAAAATTCTAGTTACAAGTCTAGTCTGACTAATCAGCTTGCAGCTTATATATAACCTTTAGGGTTATGAGAATATGCACTATTATGAACAACTGGAAAGAAATATTGAACATAATTGAGCTGCTTAATGAAAATAATCAGATTTTAGAATGAACATGTTATTAAAATTAGGGAAAATTAATTTCTCTATGATTATTACTTAGTTATTTCGCGGGCTTAGCGCAAAACGGTCGAACTGACTTTTTGAAAACAGAAACAGAAACACTGATAACAACTTTTGTTTTTATCAATGCAGACTTAAACTTTTGCATGAAGTATGTTCTTGGTACAAATTTTAAGTAAACATCAGTTAATATTTTGTATATTTTTTATAACAATATGAATATTGATCAGTGAGCAGTAATTTTTATAATGACAGAATGACATTAGTATATGATTATTTAAAAGTTAACAGCAATTTCACAATGAATGTTTAGTACCCCCAAAGACGTTACGTTTGTAATTCGAATTTTTTATGGAAGGTTAAATATGGCCAAGTGAACAAATGATTACATTTATTGCTGATCTGGATCACTGTATTGATCCAGAATTTAATTTAAAAGGATCCTTTATTATTGGGACAAATTCCCTGATAATGCTGTATCCTTTAGTTGCACTCGCATGGAATTAATCTGTAATGGGAGAGGTCTGTGCTCTCAGAGTGCTTTCTAGCTTATTTTTGTATTAATGGGGAATCGAAACATGTTTCCTAAATTATGTATAACATGTTGTTGGTACAATATCCATGTACTGAATGGTTGATCAAGGTTATTTGAATTGCTGTAGTGCTTGGTTGTGCTTGACTTTGTCAGCTTGGTATCAATATCAATTGGTTGCTAGAAATTATTTATCACTATCACTTCCACCACCATCTTCATCATCATTATCAGCATCATCTACAGTTATATCATTCTTATTATCTATAACATTACCACCATAAAATTGACTTATCCATGATTATTGTCACTCAAACCTACCTACATAATTATGATTTTATCATCGTCAGCAACATACTTCTCACCATCATCATTTACACCCTTATCATCATCAATATTATAGACTACACCTTTATTAGAGATAGCAACGAATCCTAAAGCTCTATTCGAATATACTAATTCTGTAATCGAATATTATTCGAATATTCTTTCATTTTATGAATGAGTTATCATTTTGTTTGCGACCATTATCATCAATCGTAATCGTCCTCGTCAATCTAAATCGTCATCATCGTCGTTGTCGTCGCCATCATCATCATCACCAGCATCTTCACCACCATCATCATCATCATCATCATGAATCTGATTTGGTCCAAAAACTATTTCAGATCACCCTATATGTATGTAAAAATAATATTGAACATAATAAGATTTTATAAAAACAAAACAACAATATGCTTAAAAAAATTAGCCCCACTCAGCGGTTATCAAACTCATAACGGAGGAGCCTTAGTAGCAAATGACAGTAGACAGCGCCATGACCAAATATTCTATTCTGCTTTGTTAAACAAAATGGGTCCAACAAACTTTTCAGAATGCATAAACGCTTACGTTAGTTTCACCGTATTTAATGCCAATATTAATATCTTTTTATGACTTTTATATCATAATGCTTATTTGAAGTCACAATTTAGAAGACATGGTCCCTTTAAAACCCAATTTGCAATGCAGACGACATATTGGTCCAATAGCATAGGTGTCAATCCTCCTCCCATTGATTATAATATGTGTACACAAGTTTGGCATTCGAGCACTCAAGGTGTTACCATGAGTATTGTGTCACATGGCAAATTGTCTTTACAGAAGATCATAGTGGCAGAGGGTATATTTTTCATTTGTTAAGATTGTTTTATTTAAATTTTGATATTCGAATAGCTGTATTATATTCGAATATTCGGTCAGGTACTCGAATAATCGAATAATCGATTATTCGCTAACATCCCTAATCTTTATCATCAGCAACTTCACCAATAGCACAATATTCAGACTTATCATCACTAACATTTTACCTTTCGTATCTTGATCAGCTAAACAGCATTTTCACCAACATCTACACACTTCTCATCACCAAAATCTAAACATTTCTTATCATCTACATCTAACCATAATAATCACCAACATCTACACTCATATTTGCAAATTATCACCAACAGTTAACACAGTCTTATAATCACCAACATCTACATGCATATCATCACCGACAACTTCACAATTATAATAACCAGCATCTAACCGTAATCATCACGTAATTCTACACACTTATCATCACCAACAACTTATCATTATCATCATCAACATCTACACACATACCATTATCATCAACATCTTCACACTTTTCATCACTAACATCTGCACACTCTCATCACTAACATATACACACTTCTTATCACTGACATCATCACGCTTCTTATAACTAGCATCTACACTTTTACCATCACTAACATCTACACACTTCTCTTCACTAACAGCTACACACTTCACTAACATCTACACACTTCTCATCAATAATATCTACACACTTTTCACATCTACACACATCTCATTACTAATATCTACACACCTGTCATCAATAACACCTACACACGTCTCATTACTAACATCTACACACTTCTCACATCTACACACTCTCATCATTAACATCTACTAACTTCTCATCACTAACATCTACACACTTCTCATCACTTACATCTACACACTTCCCATGATTAATAATACACACTTCTTATCACTAACATCTACTGTATGCACTTCTCTTCACTTTCATCAACACACTTCTCATTACTAACATCTACCTACTTACCACTATTTTTTTAACAATGTAATCACAAAAATGTGAACACATTTCATCATTAACAACATATTCAAGCATCTCCTCTTCAGCATTTAACCATCATCATCACCAATCTCTACTTGGTACATATTAACACCCCTATCACCATCATCCGGTTGCAGTCTTATTCAAAAGCACCATCAAATCATGAACTGAGACCATCTTTACCAAAATTTAAATATATGATTTAATGATCATACACGGTTTAAAATGTTTGTAAAGAAGTGTACAATAGTACCGGTTTATTATTTAAAATAAAATCATGAACGGTTTAATGTTTTACCAGATCTGTAAGTGGTTAAACATAGTTTTATTTAAAAAAGATAAAGGATCCCAGCAGGAGGCAGAGTGCTTAAGCTGTAATTGCCAATTATAGCGATCCTATTTCCCATATAACGTATAATGGTGATTTATTATTTGAACGTTATGTTGGGAAAAAAAATCCTTACTAGGGGCAGAGTGCTGAAGCTGTTATTGCCCCGTTGTTCGGATTCTAGTTTCTGTCCTATTTATAAGAGATAGAGGATTCCACCAAGAGGCAGAGTGCTTAAGCTGTTATTGCCCGTTGTTCGGATTCTAGTTCCTGTCCTATTTATAAGAGATAGTGGATTCCACCAAGAGGCAGAGTGCTTAAGCTGTTATTGCCAATCAGCGGAATCCTGTTTCTCAAGTAGATTCGAGAGATTCAGGGTTATATTTGTTTGTTCAGATGAGGTTTACTGGCCATGTTCAGTATATAATGTTTATACAAATTGGTAAGTGAGGTAATTCTAAGCATGTGTTAGTGTAAAATTATGTCTTAACGTATTATAACAAGTAGTTTTTGGATTTAAATTAAAATTACCAAACTATATGCGTTAAGTTAATTGTATGAACTTGTTTAATGTATTGTTGGTTTAAGTTAGTTTATGTCTTGACTTTGGCTTCTTTTATGGCGATATTTTGATGATACGTGATCAATATGGGCTGCGGTGTCCAATGCATAACAGTATCCATTGAAAAAATAGTTTTGTTTGTAAAGAATTTATGTTTGGTTGTTCTATTATTCTTTTAGTGTTTATATTTACTCATGCTCTTATAACTAAGGGAGATAAAACAATTCAAAGGGAAGTAATTTTACGCCTATATATTTCTGTCGTTACCTATTCTAACAAGTAATCTTGGCATTTAGATTAGTTATTTGAAACTATATGATTAGGATTAATTGATTGACATGTTGTTAAAACGTTGTTGGTTTTAAGTGCTACATATTTAATGGTCGTCTTCAATAAACAAATGTATCGGTTCTGTTGTATGTACAATACTGGCATACGTTCTGTTCAACTTTCTATCATACATCAGAGAGTTGTCATTATCATGCCGTTATTAACGATCAAAAGTTGATTACACAGTTAGTAAATAATGTTCTTATAAAGATATGAAAATACAATAATTTTTTGAAATTATGAATGTCAGTTGATGTCGTAATTTTTGGCAATAAGTATTCCTTTAAATTTTAAATAGTGGTCAAAACTATAGTCGTTAAAGCGAATTGTATGACGATGTCTTTAGGAATTGATAGTTTTAAGTAGTTTATAACCTTTCAAGTAATCTGTTCCACGTAAAAATTTAAAAACATATCGCACCTGCACATCAATTGCCCTGGGAGGGAACAGCAAAGTGTTCCTCGTTATATCGAATGCTTTGTTGTAAATTGCCATGATGTTTCCACTGAGTTCTAATCGTTGCGTGTCATAAGTCGGGCATTAGAAAAATAAGTGGCCAAAGGTGTCTGGAATATTACATTGCGGGCATATTATATTAGTGTTGTAAGATTCGCCATATAGGTTACAGGTTTGAAATCGTACGCGGGTATAGACTCGGTCTTCTAATTTATTTGTACTATAACATTGTATAGAGTGGGAAGGATTTGATACATAGGGAAAATTGGAATCTGAACGAAACAGGTCCACGCGCAGTCTTGTTTGTTGTAAACGTTTTGCCTGATTAATGAATATGCTTCTCGGACACTGAGTTTTAGGCTCGAGTCTTCACCTTCTTTTGATCCTAGTTTGGCTAGGAAGTCGGCTTGGTCATTACCTAAAATGCCGACATGGCTAGGAATCCACAAGAATTTGATATTTATACGTTTACTTATTAATGACGTGATATTTTGAAGAATGGAATAAATGAGTTCAGGACGTGTTTTTTATCTGCTGGCATACAGTGATTTTAAAGCGCTTAATGAGTCAGATATAATGACATAATTGTGCGTTTCGTGGTCGTCTAGTTTAATAAGCCGTTTGGTTATATCTTCTATTATTGCTAATTCGCAGCTGTAAATGGAAACTTTAGGATCATATTTTACTGAGCTGAATTTTATGATAGATTTATGTTAAACTATATGGCAAGCGCCTGCCAACTCATTTGCAGCGTCTTTACTGCCATCTGAATAAATTTGAATGTAGTTTGAGTATTGATCACTGATATAGGTGTTTGCTATATTACCACAATTTGGGTCATTTTGGACTTTTTAATTACTGATTGGAGGTAAAAATCTATGGTGGGTCGGACTAGAGTGCTTAAACAGAAGTGCTTGGGTTCCGTTATTTTTATATCATTAAGGTTATATTCGGTAGTTATATTTTGTACGTACGGGAGATTGTAATCAACATTCAATATGTACAGGTACGCAGGGTCTGCTGTGATCCTTTCGTTAACTGGAAGATTCTTATCTTGAATAATTGTTCTCGCCCAGTATTTTCGTTGGTTAGCTTCTCTTTGTAAGTTAAGTTCCAGTTGTCCGCATTCAATATGGAGGGCTTTTGTTGATGTTCGTTTATAGGGTTTTAAGGGCTGAGTTTTGGACTTCTTGTAGTTTTTTAAGTAGGGTTTTATTGCCAGAGCTATATGCTATACTTCCGTAATTGATTTTGGCTATGATAGTAGCTTGACATATTCTTAAAACGTAGTTTTTGTCAGCGCCCCAGTTATACCCTTGTACTGCTTTTAGAAAATTGAAATCATTTTGGCATCTTTTGACTTATTTTAACACATGGTTTTTCCAATTTAGATGTTTATCAAATGTCATGCCTAAGAACGTAATTGTTTCGTGGTATAGAAGTTTGCTGTTGCACAGTGTTAGGGTGGGAAATGTTTTGCCCTTTTCAGGAGCATTCTTTCGGTAGGAGTGGAAGAGTATTGCTTGAGTTTCTGTAGGATTTATTATGAAGCAAAATTTGTTACTCCAGTGTTCTATGGTTATTAATGCTTTCTGTAGTTTATTAACTGCTATTTTCGGACAAGGAGAGGTAGCCTAGATTGCGCCGTCGTCAACAAATTGCGATAATTGAATGCGGTCTAGTTCATTTTTAGTGGTATGTTGCGTTATCGCTTTTTTAAAGGTGTTCATTACATTCGTGACGATAATGGGCGAGAGGACACTACCCCGAGGACAGCCATTTACTGCTCCTACAACTTCGGATGTATCCCCATTCAAGCGGACTTTGATTTTCCGTGTTTTCAGGCAAGCGGACAGCCAAATTAGAATACGGCCTTCAATTCCAAGTTTGTGTAAAAGTTACATTGCATTTTTTTTACATAATTTATCAAAGGCAGCAGTTAGATCTAAAAATACGGCTGCTACAGTTTCACCTAATTGTTGTGCCCTTCTGATATCTGCTTCAAGTCTAACAATATTATCTTCACAAGAGTGAGAGCTCCGTATCCCGATTGGAATTTTGATATTTTCTTATGTTTTTCCATATATGTACATAGAAGTGGTTTGATCATTGTTTGCAATAATTTAGTAAACGTTATAGACCTGTACGAGGCTGGCGTGTCTTTTGGTTTATTTGGCTTAAGAAGCGGTATAATAGTAGCTTCATTCCATTGATCTGGTAAAATGCCATTATTCCAACAATTGTTAAACAATTTGTGCAGTTATTGTTTTGCCGATAGAGGAAGTTTTTTCAGGATTTTAAAATGAATATTGTCATCGCCGGGCGAACCATTTTTACATGTTAGAAGTGCTGCATCGAGCTAAAACATACTAAATTCGGCATTATATTTGTGTGTCTTAGTTTGTGGCTGATTTTCTAACCACGTGGAGTATGTTTTGTTAAGTTCCAATTTTGATTCTAAAAAATCGATTGAATAGCCTTCGTTGCTGCTTACTTTTTGGTAATGTTGTACTAAGGCAGACGCTTTTTCTTTATTAGTAATGAGAATTTGACCGTTGATTTTAAATATACGCATAGAAGGTGGCGGTTTCCCTTTAATTCTGTGTTCGTAGCTTTATGAATTTTTCATTTGTGAGTATTAAACGGATAATTATTTTCGTAGCGTATGTGGGTATTTATAATTAACGGCAATTGATCGCTGCCAAATGTGTTATTTAATATATAAGAGTCGCTAATTGGGTGGAGATGGGAAGATGTAATAGCTAAATCTATCGCGCTGTCGCTTTTGCATTATATGATAGTCGAGTGATTTGGCCATCATTAAGATAATTCAGGTTGTTATCGTTTATAAAAGTGAACCCTCGGGGTTCCAACCAACATGTTTAATATTGAAGTCCCCCACTATAATGGTGTTATGTTCTAACGTATTAAATATTTTAGCATAATGCTTGGCAGTGTTATTTGTCAATCGCTGTGTATACACAATGGATAAAAATGGTCTGGTGTTTAGAGCGAAATAATCTTACAGCACAAGACTCTATAGGGCAGTTTTGATCTATATTAACTTCTTGAAAAGGAATGTTTCCTTTAACAAAAATAGCTACACCCACCCGTTCCTACTTTCTTGTCCCTTTGTTTTGATCATATTGGCTCCTAATACACTTTTAGTTTTATTTGATGTGATTTTTTATCATAGTTAGTTTCTTGAAAGCATAAGACATGAATTTCGTTTTCATTAAAAAAGTTTTGAAGTTCATATATTTTGTGGTAAGTAGTTTTAGATCCCACCCCGCGGGCGTTCCACGACATAACGGTCATTTTTGGGTGGGAATTTGCGTTTTGTGACGTTACAGTCGCAGACATTGTTGTAAGTTTTTCTAAGCAGTATGATTAATTGTAATGATAACATTTAGTAGTAAGCGTAGAATTCGCGACTAAAACCTTGAAAGGGGGTAATCTGGCCAGCCAGCCGCGATAGCCTGTCTGTATCCTTGGTGTTGACGTGTTATTGACGCGTTGTTGTTGTAGCCGTTTGCGGTTGATAAAGAAGTGTTGTAATGATTGTGGTAGCGTTGTTGTTGTCGTTGATGTTGTTGATGATTTTGCTGTTGTTGTGGTTTTTGTGCTGGTTGTTGTTGACCCTGAATGATCGGTTGTTGTTTTTGTTGTGGTGGTTTTGGCGGCGGTTGTTGTTGTTGCTACTGATGGTTTTTGTTTTTGTGGCGGTGTTGCTGAGAGGCTGTGGGTGCCATAGTTGCCTGTAGAATACGCAAGATTCCGTTTTCAGATTTGCCTACTAGGTTTTTTGCTAATTGATGGAGATTCGGGTTTTTGTTTGCTGTAGGTACGTTATGAATGAATTGGTTGGTCGCTTTCAGATTTTTTTTCCTGGATTTTCTTTTATGCATACTTCAACCGACATGGTCTCATTTTCATTGAGTATATAACGTATACGGGGCAGCCCTTAAATGCCGCGCTATGTGCACCGGTGCAGTTGGCACATTTCTGGTTAGTTTTATTGTTACATTTGTCATGCATATGCTTTTCTGTGCAGTGCGGGCATTTAGTTTCGTTTCTACAGTTTTTGGCGAGATGTCCAAACATTTGGCAATGTTAGCAAACAGATGTTAGCAAACAGAGCGGGCTTAGCTGCGTATCCTAGTACATTGGCGGGTGCGTTTTCGGGCTTGAAAGTAACAGCTAGAGAGTTTTTGTTGCGGCCATTGTAGACAGTCTCTACGTTAGCATTGGTTTTTAGTTTAACTTAATTTAGGTTGGTATGGGGCGGGATATTAATAATTCCTATTGCTAGATTTCCTGGTGTGACAATGTTAAAGTCAAATTTGTCAAATGAAAATTGCTTGGCCTTGTTAAGGAGATCGTTTCTTATTTTGAACATTAGCCCATCTCTGGTCAGAGATAGTGGTTTGGTCTGGTCTTTCCCAATGAAGGCGACAAATGACTCGACGACGATGTTAGGTTGTTTACCCTCGGGACTTCGGTTTTAAACCATTGCCCGAGCACACTGCTTAACATAGTATCACAGTCATTATAACTATTCCACTATGGGAATTCACAACGTACATAAAGATTGCAGTGTGGATACGGTGCCATAATTGTAAAAATCTATGTGGGGATAAAAATCACCGTTTATAAAATACACAATAGTGTTAAAAACCCACCATTTAAATAGTACTCTGTGTTATATTTATGACACATCGATATATATTGACTTTATTTTGTATGTTACTTTTTAAAATATTCACTATTTATTATGATTACTAAATATTATGTGTTGAACAAGTATGTATATAAGACTACACAGTAGCAATAAAACAGCTGAGTTTCTGTGCAAAAAAAACACGTTAAAAACGGATTGACCTATTTAGAGAGACAATGGAAAATCGGTCGACTAATCGAAATTGGGGGTGCGCGCGTGTTGTCAAGGTATTGCTATCGTGTTAACGTTTATCAAAACTTTAATGAGTTTGGGTGTGAAAATAAAAGTTATTAGATAACTTTTTTTACTTGGAATTGTAATTATCATATGCCACAGGGGTCATACTACAGCATACAGTACGTGCCACGCGAAACCCGCAAAGTTCTCGAAATGCGCAGATCGCTAGCTCGCGATGTCACGAAAATTCGCTAATTCTCGCGACGAAAACTCGCGCTTGTTCGCGAACTTTCGGGGCGAATAATTTTGTCCCGCCACGAATCGTGACAAGAAATTAATTAGTAAAATGCACACCTGTACGCAATATTTTCACTTAGCGGTGAATAAATCATTCGTGTCAGAAAATTGTGTGGAATTGATATTTGAATGTATTCGTTTGAATTATATTAGCTACAAAATTATTCAAAATAAGATGTGAAATTTGTTGCCGAAGATTTAAAATATAAAACAAATACACTTTATATTGTATACATGAAAAAACAGCATTCAAAATGAACGTACTATTGTTCGTTTGAAATTTTGAAATGGGTATGTGATAGGGTGAGTTTGTTGTTTGTAAATATGTTCCGTTTATTATTTTCACGGCATGCTATTGATTAGAGTGTTCTTAATAGGTTTCTGGGTAAAACTTCGTGTTCATTATTTTATATGTGCTTCGCTTATTTATATGTTGTTTCTGTTTGAAACCCTTATTGTTTTATTACTTCAAGTACACGATCAGTCTTGGATTGTGTTCTGGTTCAAAATGTGCATATATAAAACATTCAACATGTTATATGTGTTGTGCTTATATATGAATATGACCTACATGTACATATATGTACATGTACATGTATGTCGAATATTATTGCTCTTGCATTGGTTGGCCCATCTTCGTTGATAACAACATAAATGCACACATTGATTTTAAAGAAAGAACAATTATACATTAAAATCGATCGCAATAAAATTTAATGCAAATATTACAATATAGACAAATATTCCATGGATTAAAATGACACATTGTATAATGTGCATGTATGTTCACAAAATTACCATGATCAATGTCTACAATGTGCAAAGGAATATTTTCAGATGTGAATAATTTCATTACTGAAAAGGAACATTAATCATTGATTGACCTTAATAACATTCATTATAAATGGACTAACTGTAATACATGTACGACTTAATTAGTGCGACTTTTTATGGAAAGTTATTGTTAAGAATAATTAAGTTATATCTCAATGTATCGGGTCGTAATTTACAAATATTTTAAAACGCAACAGTAATAACAAATAAAACAATACTGCGATATATATTGTAGTTAGTTGAGAAAAGGCGTTAAATGGATGCTCATTTTTCGTGCCTACATTATATCAACAACGACAACAACATTTATAGTTTAGTTTATAAATCAAGATTAGTGAAAGCGAATATATAATAATGTGCTAATTGACAATAATATGTTCTAACGAATAGTTTCACTGTTTGTTTTTTACGCAAATTAATTAGAACCACTACAGTGTTTATTGTCAAACAAAACAGATAGTTGCAAGAGGTGTTTGCTCCCTTTAGGCTTTCACGACCCCTGCCATGCTAAACAATTAAAAACCGCTATCGCAGGTCAGTCCACAGTCGCACAACAAGTGCCTCCGGGTCGGTAATTGACACTGATTAGCGATAAGATAATGCGGATTAGCGATACAGGAAGACTTTTTGAATCTATATTTTGTTCAACAAACATCCGTGTTGTGAACGCAAATATTCGAATATTCAATTTATTACCAGTTAACCGGCTTTATAATCGGAGAACTGGTTATTCGTTGACATTAAAAAAAAACCTTTAGTATTATGATATAAAGACTGAATAAACTATTGCTATGTACTTCTATCTGATGTAGGCTATATGTAGTTTCATTATCATTCGGGATGTGAACTGGAATTTTTAATGTCTATTAGAAAAAAAGATAAATCCCCAAATACATAAACATGAATACAAACAATGAAGATAACACGATCAGTTTGTTTGCTATATTGACATGTCAGTTAACACGTTAACACATTGGTGGCCTGTGCACACAACATGTGAAAACACAGATAGGTAGCTATGGTCAACACGTATTCACCCCCACCCCTCATCTGGAACCGGTAGTCTGCAGAACAAATTATGTTTTCTTTAGGAAACACCAATTTTAGAAGAGGCTACAATAACCATACGTTACAAATAATTAAAGAGACTTACGTATATATAACCACCTTCAATTCAACTGAAGTACATGATTATTATAAAATATCGTGTCAAAACGTCGGTGATTCGCACCTTAATGTTGATTATAAATACGATAAAATTGAATACGCTGGTGCATGGGTGAGGATGACATATATGTACATGTAAACAATAATCTGAATGAATATTCTAAAAGAAGGAATGTTTGAAATAATCACGCCCATAAAGAATAAGATAATAATGCGTTTTTATAATCATCCCAAGAAGCTCATTAGTGAAATGGGAAATATACGTAAAAGGGGTGTTTATTTATAGTGAACAAACGAACAATCAGTGATTTCTAATTTTAAGTTGATTTTAATGATTATTTTCCGAATTGTAAATGTACATTTAAACGTAAACGTATATAAACACAATATAAATTAATTGTGACTTTTATATCCGTTTTCACTGTTTTTTTTATTTATTAATACTGTCAAATAATAGTGCTTTATTATATAATTATTTATTAATTAACCGAAATATGAAGGATACAAAATTAATATATCTACATTTAACATACACTGTGCGACACACAATGTAGAATGTTGCGATAAGACCGTAAAAACTGTACAACTCTTAATTTTTTAAAGAGCAGATGCACATATACCTGTAAAATCTCCGCGAATCGCAACGAAATGTCGTGACATATTCGTCGCAAAATCTTGCACTTGGGCCGCCCGCTATTTTACTCGAACTTTCGTGACGTCGCTTCGCGAATATTGATAGAAGATTCGTCACGACAGCGCGAATTCTGCGGGTTACGCGTGGCACGTACTGTGTTAAAATCTAAATTGATTTGGAGAATGATAGAATGTTAACTTTATGTGGTAAAGTCATTGAGAATTGAAAACCGCTCACGCGGTGACTTTTTACAAAAAGTGTCAAAGTTTGGGCTTTAATAATTATTATAATCTATTGAAAATTCATAGAGTTTGTTGGAGTCTTTAGACATAAGTATCTGGAACAATGCCTTAAATAGTGTTATAAGGCTATTTTAATTATCTAAAAAGGTGTGTTAAAAAAAATTTAACCACTGGGTCAAAGTGGTATTTAAAAAAAAAGTATAGTGTGTTGTTTACAAAAATAAGGCTCTGATACCCATGCGGTGAACAATGTCCAGAAAGAATATGTCTTTGAATTGTCAAATATTTGTTCCATGTAGTGTATCTGGAACTTATAGAAGTAATATTATGCCTATGAGATAGGCTACAGTACACTAAGAGATAAATTTCAATAGTAAATGATGTAGATTTAGGTTTTATTGAAATGGTGCATGTAAAGACATATATATGAATGTCATGAGTAGAGAATGTATAATTCTCTGTTTAAAAAAGCAAATAATAGTCAAAACTTAGATATGTCTCAATATATGCAACATGAATAATACTAATAATAATACTAATATCTACATTTGTACTGCACAATTTTGGTGTTGTGCAAAAATAGAGGAGAAAAATAAAAGATTTTGACATTCGTTCACATGCCGACAGGGAATATAGCCTTCAATGCTCCAACTTGAGACCATGTCGGTTGAAGTATGCATAAAAGAAAGTTATAGGCAGCTTTTACTAACAATATCCAATGTGATTTTTAAGATTTCTTGTTCGCCACCTCGGTGGCTGTTAAAAATAGCTGTAGTAAAGGGTATTATGCGCTACGGACACATTTTTAGAGCCACAGTAAAAAGTACTAAACTGTTAAAAGAAACAAAACAACATATTTACACCATAAATATGTACAAAGTATTTATACTGGCATAATAAAAGATGTACTTAGCCACCGGGTTGGGTAAAACAACTTAAATGGCGGATAAGAATATAGGATGGTAGGCGGATTTGAAGAGTGTGGAGGGACGCAGGCCGGCACGGCGGCTGTAGGGACCAGGGTTTTGAGGGGACGCCATCGAGATAAAATGGAGAATGGAGAACAACAGCATAATTTATACAATATAAAATGAAATAAAATAAAGAACCAGTTCTGGGTGTAGTAGTGGTTTTATGGGATAAGGTCCACACTAATTGAGCGCACTATAATCAAGGCACATTAGTAATTAAGAATAAAATATTGTCAAATACACAAACAGATTATATTATAGTTAAAACAGTGAATTGGCACGTCCTTTCATATACTTAACTCTACAAGGGCAGGAGTGGTCTCCCTTTTACTATAAAAGAGTTGTATTAAGTAAAAGCAGGTAAATTAAACCTTTTATTGTTATTTTCTTTAACTGCAAATTTAGTAGTACACTGAATATTATCAATATGACAAATGACTCCCCGATGGCTTTGGTTTTAACCCTGGGGAATTTGACTGACACAGTCACCAGTGTGATTGTGACCCAGATGGCGTGCATTGGACTGGGACGAGGGGCGTTAATTGTGTCGGTCTGACTAGTAGACCGAGAGGCGCTAATTGTGTCAGTCTGGCTACTGGGCCGAGGGGCGCTAATTGTGTCAGTCTGACTTCTAGACCGAGAGGCGCTAATTGTGTCAGTCTGACTTCTAGACCAAGAGGCGCTAATTGTGTCAGTCTGACTTTTTGACCGAGAGGCGCTAATTGTGTCAGTCTGGCTACTGGGCCGATGGGCGTTAATTGTGTCAGTCTGGCTTCTAGACCGAGAGGCGTTAATTGTGTCAGTCCAACTACTTGACCTTGAGGCGTTAATTTGGTCAGATTGGCTACTAGGCCGAGGGGCGCTAATTGGTGGGACCGGTCTTGACACCTGTTTGTTTACAGGGGATACAGGGCTCGTAAAATTGGGGCTAAACACCCCCTCCACGTCACCACTGCATTGTTGTTTGGCTTCAGGTGACCCAGATTCGGATTCAAAAGACAAATCTGCTCTCTTTCGTTTGGGCGTCTCACTAATTACGGTTACAAATGATCTGGACATGTTTCGTGGACGATATTTGGGTTTTTGTTGTGAAAATAAAAAATATATCTTAATAGTAATTTTCTGTGCAGCTATCCCAACCCTTCCAAATATTAATTTAATAAAAACTAGATTCAAGCACTGAATTTTACAAGAGATGTTTGTAAAACATGTATGCCCCCCGACTTGCAGCCAAGTTGTGAATAAGTGCAATTGTTAAGAAATTTTTTTAATATGCAAGCCCAAGCGAGGTCTTGATATAGGGTATCTATGTATGAAGTTTCATTAAAATATCTCGATGCGTTCTCAAGTTATTGAGCAGAAACCGTTTTTCTATATTTAGTAATGGTGACCTTGACCCCACCCACCCCATATGAAATCCAAGAGAGGTCTCAAAATAAGGTATCTGTGTATGAAGTTTCATTAAAATATCTTGATGCGTTTTCCAGTTATTTAGCGGAAACCGTTTTTCTATTTTTAACAACGGTGACTTTGACCCCACCCACCTCATATGCAATCCGAAGCGAGGACTCGATATAAGGTATATATGTATGAGGTTTCATTAAAATATCTCTATGCGTTCTCAAGTTATTGTGCTGAAAGCGTTTATTTTTTTATTTTTAGTAACGTCGACCTTGACCTTGACCCCACGAACCCCATATGCAATCCCAGGCGAGGTCTGAATATAAGGTATCTATGTACGAACTTTCATTAAAATATCTCGATGCGTTCTCAAGTTATTGAGCGGAGACCGTTTTTCTATCTTTAGTAATGGTGACCTTGACCTTGACCCCATCCACCCCATATGCAAACCCAAGCGAGGTCTCAATATAAGGTATATATGTATAATGTTTCATTAAAATATCTCAATGCGTTCTGAAGTTATTGAGCGGAAACCGTTTTTCTATTTATAGTAACGGTGAGCTTGACCTTGACCCCACCCACCCCAAATGCAATCCCAAGCGAGGTCTCAATATAAGGTATCTATGTGTGAAGTTTCATTAGTCGCGGTCCGGGCCTTATCACCGTCAAACATGAGGACAGCTTCAGGTCTCATAGCAGGGATCCCGGAAAACCAGGAATTATCAGAACTTCAAGTATACCTACATTTTATCCCTGCAACTATTGGCTCCATTATCAAATTAGAGCGGGTCGAGCCCTCTAGGCCACCTCCTCCTGGTTTTCCGTGGCTAGTCAAGATCACTATTCTCACCTCTGGCCCTGTCCCTCACAAGGTCTACGTTGCGGGGACTAACATCTCCCTGGACGTTAGATCTTGCCCCGTACCCCCTGTCAGATGTTATCGCTGCCAGGGGTACGGACACACCGCCAGCGGGGGTAAATGTCCTAACCCGTCCATTTGTTGCCGCTGTTCGGGAACCCGGTGCTTACGCCAATGCACCCGTAATATCCGCCGTTGCGTTAACTGCGGTGGCCCGCACTCTGCTTCCTACCAAGGCTGTCCTTCTTATAAGAGAGCTCTTAATATTGCCTGTTATTCCAACTTTTATGGTGTTTCTTGGTCGGAGGCGGAGTGCGGGCTATTGGCACTTGATACTGCGGCCCACAAGGATGGTGTCCTACACACTCCATCACCAACCGGCTCCAGATCCAGGTCCCCTCCCACACATGCAGCCCCCGGTTCTAGCACGACCGATACTGGGTGCGCATGTCCTTCATTTGAGGGGCCAGTGGGTAAGGTTACCCCTCCTCAACCGGTAAATAGCCTCCCACCTAAACAGGTTACTCCCCGCCTGGAGCCGGTAGCACACCATACACCTGTATTATCAACCCCCCCCCCCTGTTTCACCTATTCAGGGGGTCACAACCAAACAGCGACACCATTATGTGGCTCCCAGAGGGTCTTCCCCGCTGCCGGATTGTAGTAGCACCACTTGTTCCGGCTCTACAATCTCCGACAACTCTTTATTCAATGTTACCGGGAATGACTCTCTGGTGTCAGTGCACTCTAGTATTCTGGAGAATCGCACCATCTCAGACGTCTGCGAGATAGAGGAGGAGCCCTTGGTTAGTGTGCCCCCTAACCGTCCCAGAATGGTCGACACCCAGACATCCCCTATGAGTTCCCCTGCCTTTAATGTCAGTAAGCGCAACTCGCTTTCAGGAGACTCATTCATTAAAATTAAAGATCCGCCAGCGACAGGTCACCGTTATCGCCATATACATCTCAGCGAGCTGACGGATTTAATTGCTGAGATAATAAAGGACCGTGACAGGCCAACTGGGTGTCGGGTTAACTCCTATATCACCAGCAAAATAGATTCCCGATTCAAAAAGGGCAGGGAATCTACCCCCAAAGTTACCCCTAAAATTATTATATCAGACACCGAAAGCCATTCTGGTACAAGGGATCCACCGATACCTCCAGACCCTGGGACCCCCCCTCCGGAAAGCGGCTACCACTCCAACCTTTTGAAACCCCCTTCTCAACCCACCTCCAAACCACCCTCATCAAACAAAACCAGGCCATCCCGGCTGGCTCGGACCCCTTCTAAACTTAAAGGGACCTTCTCCGGCCATAAGCTGGCAATCAGATCACCCCAAGCCAAAGTTAACAATATCAAGCGCAGACTGATTTCAAATCACTATGGACAGTGATATAAATATCGTATCCTTTAATATTGGAGGTTTATCCTCCATCAAACACACCGAAATTAAACACTACTTAGATGAGAACCCCAACATCCATGTTCTCGCCCTTCAAGAAACCAAATTTCCTAGAAACGAATTTAAATCAATTTCTGGTTTTAATTGTGAATACAAGAACCATACAAGCTTAAACAGTAACATAGCTGGCGGTCTTGCCATCTATGTCAAAAAATTGTATTAATTATGAATTACTGGGGGTGAACAACCAATTAAAGATTGATGGTAGCACTGCTATTGAGGCACTAGCAATAAAATTAATCATAAATAAGAACCGGCCCCTTATATTGGTCAGCCTTTACTCAAGAGGATGTGATCTTGAGACTTTAAATGGCCTTTTAACAGACTTAAGGACCATTAAAGAACCCTATGATGTAATAATCACAGGGGACTTTAATGCACATCACCCCGCTTGGGGCTCCAACAACTCAGATGCAGCAGGTCGCGGGGTCATAGAATGGTTGGATGAGCATGACCTTGTCTTGCTCAATAACGGTTCGCCAACCAGACTTCACCCCTCCGGGTCAACAACATGTATCAACCTTACTGCAGCTAGTGCCGGGATAGCCAGTGCTTCTGCTTGGGACACTGTCACAGATAATTTTGGATCTGATCATTTCCCACAACTTGTTACATTGTACAACTATCTTGTACAGGGAACTGATATCCCCAGCTCAGGGGAGCACAAATTTGTTTTAAATAAAGCAAATTGGGATCAGTTCCGGGACCTCTGTTCAGATCTCTCCCTAGCAGATGTTCACTCCCAGGACCCCAGTACCTTTTGCACTAATTTAACAAATAAGATCCTGTCCATAGCAGAGTGCAGCATCCCCGTCTCCTCCGGTAAGGGAAAAGCCAGAAAGAATGTGCCCTGGTGGAACGAGGCGTGTTCCAAAGCGGTACAGGAAAGGAGAAAAGCATTAAAAATACTCAAAAAGAACCCCGCTGAGCACAATCTCAAAAACTATAGGTCCCTAGAAAACTCAGCAAAGCGGGTTATTTTAGAAGCTAAAACTCAAAATTGGAAAGAATTCTGTGAATCAGCAGTTGTTAATAAAAGCAATACTAGGGATTTTTGGCAAAAGATTCACAGAATTAAAGGAAATCGCACTAATCCTGTACCGCTACTAAAATATAAAGGCGAAATTGCCACGACCCCAAGGGAAAAGGCTCAATTTTTGGTCACTCATTTTAAATCTGTCTCCAGTGATTCAAATCTCCCTCAAGAAACTTTGGATTATCAAAAGCGATTTGAATCGGAGAATAAAAATATATTAAACGAGCCTGGGGATAATAACACGCCTCTCAATTTACCTTTTACAATGATTGAATTAACTACTGCAATTAATGGTAGGAGTAACTCTGCCATGGGCCCAGATAGAATATCATATATGATGTTCAAAAATATGCCGGCCATAACTCTTAAAATCTGGCTTGATCTATTCAATCGGGTATACAGATCAGGAACGGTCCCCCCCGAATGGAAGCAGGCCACAGTGATTCCTATTCCTAAACCTGGTAAGGACAAAAGCGATCCAAAATCATATCGTCCAATAAGTCTCACCTCTCATGCAGGCAAATTACTGGAAATAATGGTTAAAAACAGATTAGAACACTTATTGGAAACTAAAAATATTCTGAACCCCTTCCAGTCTGGCTTTCGGAAAGGGCGTTCAACTCTTGATCAGCTAGCAAGACTACAACATGATATTCTTTCTGCTAAAAATCAAGGCCAAACAGTATTAGTTATATTTTTGGACCTTCAGGCGGCCTTCGATTTAACCTGGACTTTTGGCATCTTAAAAAAGATAGCTGATTATGGAATCACTGGACACTGCTTCCATTACCTCAGAGCCTTCCTAGAAGGCAGGAAAATTCAGGTCAAGGTCGATGGGGAGTTATCAGAGGAAAACATAACTGACCGCGGTACCCCTCAGGGGTCCGTAATATCCCCAACTCTGTTCTCCCTCATCGTCAATGATCTCCCTGAAACAGTCAAAGACTCAGGAATGGTTATCTCCCAGTTTGCCGATGACTCCGGCGCATGGTTAAAGGGGTCTAATATGTCACGCCTGCAAAACAAGGCTCAAGCAGGTCTAGACTCCATATGGAAATGGTCTATAGAATGGGGATTCAAAATTTCACCAACCAAAACTGTAGGTATGTTATTTGGCGACCAAATTAAGCACTCTTTGGACTTAGATTTAGGCGGCACCAAAATTGTTTTTGAAAAAGTGGTGAAATTTCTAGGTATGTACCTAGATAAACAGTTAAACTTTATTCACCACTTTAAATATTTGGCTGAACGGTGCGAAAGGGACTTAAATTTAATGAGAATGTTGAGAGGCACATGTTTTGGTTCTGATAAAAATAGCCTCTTACTTCTCTACAAGTCCCTTATACGTCCAAAGATAGATTATGGAGCCCAAATCTATGCATGTGCAACGCCAAACGCCCTTAAAATGGTAGATACCATTCAAAACAAGGCACTTAGGATAGCTCTGAGGGCCCTGAAATGTACCCCTAGCGCCATGCTCGAGGAGGAGGCGGGTTTGCTGCCTCTGAGTCTGCGTAGAAAACAGCAGTCAATTAATTTTTGGGCCAGAGCCATGTCCCGGCGTGGTTCAAACCCCGTAAATCAGCTTGTCGGGACCGGCACCTTCATCAAGGGTAAAATACTTAAACGTAAGCACGTTGCGCTCCCCTTCGGGGCAAGTATTAAGGCCCTGTTGGAGGATGCCGGTCTCGACAAGACTCCTGTAGCAGACCTGAGACCTTCCAAAACGCCCCCCTGGACCCTGTTGATGTAGACATAACTCTATCAAAGACCCTCACGAAATCTGACCTACCGCAGCTCGTTAAGTCAGAAACTCTTATTCATATTGAAAATAGGTATGCTGAGCACCTAAAAATCTATACAGATGGCTCCAAATGCCCTAACTCTGGATTGGTAGCCAATTCATTTGTTATCCCTTCCAAAAACATTACGAAAACTCACCGACTCAGCAACCACCAGTCTATTTATTCGGCTGAACTTTTGGCAATTAAATATGCATTGTGCTGGATTTTGGTTAATAAACCTACTAAAACTGCTATTTTATCAGACTCATTGTCATCCCTTGAGTCTATCAAAAATAGAAATAGCAGATCTAGGCCTGATATTTTATCTAATATTCTGGAACTTCATCAACAGTGCCTAGATAAATCTTTAAAGGTCACTTTAGTATGGTGTCCAGCACACGTCGACATCAGTGGGAATGAACAGGCTGACAGGGGGGCAAAGGAGGGTCTCAGGAGGGGGGCTGTTGATGCTGGGGAATCCCTGGCGCCGACCGAGATCTACTCACTGGCAAAGAAATTTGTCCTTGGTGAGTGGAATCTCAAGACCACCAATTTGTCTGCCTACCGACATACTTTTCTCAGACCCGCGAAAACCCTCAGGCCGCCTGACAAATACTCAGCAAGCATTGTGCTTGACAGAGCCATCATGCGCCTGAGGATGGGAACCACTCTTCTACCTGGTGGCGTGGGAAAGTATGTCCTTGGGCTAGACCCTGCATGTCCGCGGTGCCGGGAGCCCTTCACGGCAGCCCACCTACTGCTGCAGTGCAACACATATACAGGGCAGAGGGACCGGCTCAGGGCTGCATTGCACTCCCATGGACTAGTTTGAAACCTTACCAATGTGCTAGACCCCAAGGGAGCGGCTAGGGGCCCGGTCTTCTCTGCCCTGTCCACATTTCTTACAGACTGTGAGATAACTGATAAGATCTAGGTATTTGGGGGGGGGGGAGGAGCAGTCAACACCCAACCAATTTCTATACAGTTCTACAGTTCTTGTAATTGTTTTTATCAATTCTGTGATATATTACAGTTCTGTGTATACTTCTTAATGCATTGTTTCTCTATGAGTTTTCAATGCTAAGTTTGGTTTTACCTTCATTGGGAAACTATGGAATGCCCTGCCCTTTCTAAACCAGGTCAATGGTATTGACCTGGTACTCTTTATTTTAAAAACATTTTCCAGAAGAGAGTATGACGTTAGTCCACCATTTACATTTTTCAGTTTCTTAATAAACCCCTTTTTATTGCAGTTTTTAATAACCAGAAAGGGCGGGGCCGTCCATTCTCCTGGATACAGTTGACTGCATTGCACACCCTCCCACCCCCTCTGACACCCCCACTCCCCCCATCCTCAAAGAACCACGCCGGACTGGAGTGCACGGTGCAAGGACCTGTGTTCCTTGCAATTATTTGCATTCGGCCTTATCAAGACCAATACCACTAATAGGTATTGGAGTTTTTATTAGTATTACTGTGATAGGTACAGTGTCTTTTACTGTATTTTATCAATTATATCCAATTTTATTATCTGGATATGACCCTATGCAAGTTTTTTATCAGGGATTATTATAATCCTGTATTATAGTTCACTTTTACCTAGTTGGTACTATTTCCTACTGGTATTATTCAACTTCTTAAGATTTTATGTCCTTTCTGTATTTTTTTGCTTACTTTTAAATAATCTAGTCTTGCCGTGCACTCCCTCTGGTCCATGGGACTAAACTCCAATAACTACATCTTTACTCTTCCAATTATCTCCCCTTCTTTTCAACCCAACACAGACCCCAACCCCCCGCTGGCCCCCCAACCCTACACTTCTAATATATTTTAATCCTCCCTGGGTGGCTACTTATTTTTTACCTAATTCATTACTGTGTATTACATTAAAGGTACGCAGTATCATATTAATCCATGTAAAATATTTTTAACCTGTAAATATTATAAATAATGTTCTTGTTCCTTTAATTCTTAACTGTATATAGTTCATTTTCTTAACATATTGTTTTAAAGTGGCCCTATCTAGGTGACTGTCTTGTAACTAGCAGCCTATATTGCTGCATTTTATGTATATAAATGAATGTAGTTTTTACAATTGTTTTAACGCCACCCTGGGGGGGTACTATTATTTTAAAATAGCCCAACTTTCTTAAGGTACAAAACAGACAGGGTCTTAAGTTGGAGCAACTCGCTGTATTCCCTGTCTGCAAGTGTTCAACATAAGTAAACCGCACGTCGCATAAATGCTAATTAATTAAAATTACTTACACTTTTAACATACTTGCCTAGGCAAGTCCCTTCTCATTTATATAATATTAAATCTTCAGTAGTTGGTGACTCTTGACTCATATTACTAATTATCAAGAGTATTCTTATTCCACATTTAGATAAAAAGGGCTAGAACCCTAAATATCATCTATATATTGCATTACATTGAAATACCCATTTTATTCAGGGTATAACTATTATTATGATAGCATTGCTAAGTAATTTATTAGTAATTTTCTGCCTTTTCATATACCGGCAGCATTAAAGTGTAGCATAGACATGCTAATATCATAACTATTCTCTAAAACTATGTTGAACCACTTAGAGATCTGGTAAAACATTAAACTATTCACTATTTTATCTTAAATAAACAACCGGTACTACTGTACCTGCATTGTTTCCAAACTTCTTTATAAGTATATGGTTATTAAATCATATATTCCTTCCAGATCTTTAAGTTAATAAGACTCCAACAACCCCATTACAGCATATGCTGGAAATGGGTCTAGAAAAATGATGACACATGTAAAATTATATGTTTTCCATCATTAAATCTTATTATGTTGGGCTATCTTCTCTCCTCTTTTCTATCCAAGTATTAAACTGCAAAGAAAACAATAAATAAACACAAATTACTCAACAAAATGTCTTCATACTTTATTAAAGCATAAATAACTATGCCACTTTCATAGAGAATTAGTTCTCCCCAATTTTATAAACATTTTAATCTTAAAATCTGCATATTTCCATCTAGCAGATCTATTATTTTCAATATTTCCTTGCAGTTGTTCATAATAGTGCATACTCGTCCAACCCTAACGTTATTATATAAGCCTCACGCTGATTGGTCAGACGGATTAGATACGAGAATTTTGATTTGTTCATTTACTATCCGTTTTGAGCATCAAGCTCAGTGTGCAAATTAGTTTCCCACGCTACAACATTCCTCTTAAAGGTCACGTAGTGCATTATATTGAGAAAAGTTCTTACTATAGCATTTATTACCGTTTCTTTCCCTATTTACAAAGGTTTTTCTAACTACAGTATTTTTATGTATTTCTGGTTGTCTATTCAGTTTTAACAGTTAAGTATATTTTTGCGAATAGATTTTTATATAAAGCACCGCACCCACACTGCAATGATTTTATGTGTCACACCCTTTAAAGAAGGGTCGTATTATAGTTTTAGTGAACGCAGAGTTTCAAATGTTAAGCAGTGTGCTCGGGCAATGGTTTTTAACCGAAGTCCCGAGGGTAAATAACCCCACTCGTCGTCGTCAGTTTCATTAGTTTCTCGATGCGCTTGAAGTTATTGAGGGGAAACCGTTTTTCTATTTTTAGCAACGGTGACCTTAACCTTTGGCCTGTTGACCTCAAAATGTATAAGTGTATTCCTTTCCTCCTAAGTAACCAGCGTACCAACTTTCATGATCATAGGTCAAAGCGTTCTAAAGGTATCGTATGGAAACAAAATGGTCTACCGTTTATCTATTTTTAGTAACGGTGACCTTGACCTTAATCCCACCCACCCCATATGCAATCCCAAGAGAGGTCTCGATGCAAGGTATCTATGTGTACAGTTTCATTAAAATATCTCAATGCGTTCTCAAGTTATTGAGGGGAAACCGTTTTTCTATTTTTAGTAACGGTGACCTTTGACCTGTTGACCTCAAAATTAATTGGTTTCTTTCTTTCCTCCCAAGTAACCAGCGTACCAACTTTCATGATCGTAGGTCAAAGTGTTCTCAAGATATCGTGCGGAAACGAAGTGGTCTACGGACAGACCTTCCGACCGACCGACGGACGGACAGTTGCAAAGCAAGATACCCCCACTTCTTCGAAGGGGGCGTAATTATTTATTGATTTAGAAGTTGATCAAATTTAATCAATATGAAAAGCAAGTCATTAAATTGACGAAGCAATTAAATTAATCATAATCCTAAACTTAATCACAATTCCTAATATGTTTTCACAAGAACCTAGTGTACCAACCACTGCGCTAGCCGGTCTTACCCGAAACGACGACGAGTGGGGTTATTTACCCTTGGGGCTTCAGTTAAAAACCATTGCCCGAGCACACTGCTTATCATATAAAACTCTGCTTGTATAAAACTATAAAACACCCCTTCTTTTCACATAAGATCTTTGCAGTGTAGATACGGTGCTTTATATAAAAATCTAAGCGTAAAAATATATCAGAAGTAAATATATTGCCTGTTTTTTAGTAAATCCGAGTATTTAGTACTAAAAAAACCCAATGATAAATGCTTTAAAAATATTTTTTCCCAATCTATGCAACACGTGTATAACGTTTAAAAAAACAAATAATCAGCCTTTCATGAGGAATGCGGTAGCGTGAGAAACTAATTTGCATATTGAGCTTGATGCTCAAAACGGATAGTAATTGAACAAATGAAAATGCTTGTTACAAATCCCTTTGACCAATCGGCTTGCAGCTTAAATATAGCCTTCCGGAATATGAAAATATGCACTATTATGAAAAACTGCAAAGAAATATTGAAAACAAATGAACTGCTAGATGAATCAAAGCGCTGAAGGCACTACAGTTGTTCTCTATTGCGAAACACTGGGCACATCATGGACAACTAGATAGGGATGATATACGTCACCTTAAATACAGTTGTACATATTTAAACGAAAATATTCATTTACATATTTACTATAACGTTGGTTCAATATTATAAATATGACTTGAACATTGCTACGCGATATAAACTATTCAAAAAGGCAGGTTTAACTACAATACAACCTCGTAAACATGTACATGTAAATGTAAATCAAATTTTGAAATAAATATATCATCATTGTGTAATTATGTTGTTTTTTCTCAATCATGCCGTTTTGAATTAAAACGTAATCAGATATAAAAACTAGATAAAGTCACTTTCAGCAGCTTAAAACTCTGTACGAGTACACTTTATTTAAAGCCTTTCAAAAAAATCAATTCAAAATGAAAAAAAAATGTCGGGCAAGAAACCTTATGAGACAAATTATTTGTCCGATTTTCAATTGCATGCTCTTTCTTTGGGCTACAAACATATATTAATTCAAGGACATTCCTATTTGACATTCTGACATTAAATATTCATTACTAACACACATAATATGGATATACATGTATAATTATAGTGAAAAAGACAATTATGAGTTTTATAACCGGACACTCTCTGTGGAAGACAGATGATTACGATGTCGAAGATCAAAAGCTGTGTGGAGTTGAACTCAACTTTAACCTTAAATACAAACAAGATGATGAATATTAAAAATATTTAACAGTATATGAATTCAAAGACTGTGCTACAAGCTTTCCAACCGTATTAGCAAGTGTTTTAAGTTCTTTAAAGGGAGTTACTATCTAAGTATTGTTGGTTTCTTTTGGAAATGTCTTAAACTGTATTCCGCTTCAATTAATTAAGCATCTGGGGTAGCAAAACTGTCAAAAAGTGAATGAAAACAATTCTCAAGCCCTGACGGGAATCGAACCCGGGTCCTTCACAATGCGAATACGACATATTATCCACTAAGCTTTTGCCGCTACGACATTCCAGATGCAAAACCTCTGCTTATTGTAGTTTCTGATATGATTAGTGTATCCGACCTCAATCAGTTTTGCAATGCTCCGTAAAAATCAACCGCTACTGAGTAATTATCGCTAAACTATATCGTTATAACGATGGCCACGTGAATAATAAAATGAGTAACAAACATTCACTACTAAACAAATTCACTACTCAACTAATTATCTTTACATGAGTCGGCGATAACGAGATGAATAGGTAAGGGTTAGATTTTGTCTATTCGGCTCGCCTCGTGACCCAAGACTTTCATTTATTAATTTATTAGGACGTTGCATAACGTACTATTTTATTGTTTTTCCGCGAGTACAGTCATATTGATCCTACATTGAAAGTTGTTGACTTAAGTTTTCCCAACATGTCATGTCCTAATTAAATTCGTTATCGTAATGATTGCCGTTTGACAAATTAAACGATATTCAAAACGGCACTTCTTACTTGCGCGTAGTCGACTGGCCTAAAGCTGTTATGATAATAGTTCTCAGACTGTTCAATTTTGAAATTGCGGTATCTTTAGTTGTTCTACGAACAACTAAAAAATGCAGGTTGAAAATGTTATTAATACTGGAGAAAATTAATTTCGCTATGATTATAAACATAGTTATATATGCTTTTAATAAAATATGATGAAACTATGATATGTAATTTGTTTTAATGTATTGATTTCTTTGCAGTTTAATGTTAAGATAGAGAAGAAGAGAGAGATCATAGCCGAACAGAATAAGATTAAATGATGGGAACACATAATTTTACATGTATCATCATTTTCTTACACCCATTGTTCAGCATATGCTATACTGGGATTGTTGGAGTCTTTCTTACTTAAAGATCTGGAAGACGTATATGATTTAATAATCATATTCTGTAAAAATGTTTGAAAACAAGTGTACATTAGTACCAGTTCTTTGTTTAAAATAAAATTGTGAACAGTTTAGTATTTTACCAGATCTCTAAGTGGTTCAACATAGTTTTACAGGGTAAATAAGATGTTTGCATGTCTGTGTAACTATTGTGTGCTGCCGGTATGCGAAAGGGCAGAGAATTAACACTAAATTACTTAAAATATAATGTTATACTAAATAATACTCTGAAAAAAATAAGTACTGGAATGTTATGTAATAACTGGATAGTATTTTAGATTTCCATCCCTATTTAGCTATATGTTACAGTAATAATGCTTCTTATGACAGATATAATGGACCGAAGGTCACTAAAGAGTGCACATTTAATATTATATAAATGATAGTAATAGGCAAGTATGGTGTGTATGTAAGTAATTTAATTTTTAACATTAATGCGACATACTGTTAACTTATGTTGAACACTTGCAGACAGAGAATATAGCGAAATGCTCCAACGTAAGACCCTGTCTGTTTGGTACCTTAAGAGAGTTGGGCTATTTTTAAATGATGGTTCCCCCCAGGGTGGCATTAAAACAATGTTTAAAGAAGTATGTTTATTTATATACATAAAATGCAGCAGTATAGGCTGCTAGTTACAAAACAGTCACCTTAATAGGGCCACTTTAAAACAATATGTTAAGAATTTAACTTATAATACAGTTAAGAATTAAAGAAACAAGAACATAAATTATTTATGATATTTACAAGTTAAAAATACTTTACATGGGTGAATATAATACTGTGTACCTTTAAAGTAATAGTCAACATGCTAACATACGTGTCAAAGTTAGCATATTGATTGTGTTGGAACACATTAAATGGGATATTCATGTTATTTTACAAGAAAATAACATGGTTTAAATATAATTAGATACACAGTAATGAACTAGGTAAAATACATATTGCCACCCTGGAAGGAATAAAATGGTATATTGGAAGTGCAGGATTTGGGAGGCCAGCGGGGGGTTAAGGGGGTTGGGGACTGGGTTGGATTGGAAACAAGGGGAGATAATTGGATGGGTAAGGGTATAGCTATTGGAGTTGTGTTCCCTGGACGAGAGGGAGTGGACGGCTAGAAAAAAATAAATTTAAAAGTTAGCCAAAAAAAAAAAGCAGAAAAGGCACACAATCTTAAAAAGTTGACTAATTCAGGTAGAAAATGATACCAACTAGGTAAAAATGGACTATAATACGGGATTTTAACTTATCCCTGATAACAAACTTGCAAAGGGTCATATCCAGATAGTAAAATGGATATAATTATATAGATAAAATACAGTAGTAGACACTGTAGCTACCACAGTATGCGAAATGTAATAATATTAAAAACTCCAATATCAAATAAATGGTGTTGGTCTCGATAAGACCGAATGCAAATAATTACAAGGTTCTCAGATCCTTGCGCCGTGCACTCCAGTCCGACGAGGTTATTTGAGAATGAGAGGGAAAGGGGGCTGTCAGAGGGCGTAAGGAGGGGGTGCAATGCAGTCAACTGTACCCAGGAAAATGGACGGCCCCGCCCTTTCTGATAAAAAACTGCAATAAAAAGGGGGCTTATTAAGAAACTGAGAAATGTAAATGGTGTATAAAAGTAATACTCTCGTCTGAAAAATGGTTTAAAATATGGAATACCAGGTCAATACCATTGAATTGGTTTAGAAAGGGCAGGGAATTCCATAGTTTCGCAATAAAAGTTATAACAATAATTAGCGTTGACGACTCATAGAGGGACTGTGAATGCAATAAGAAAAATATACAGAAACTGCAATGTATCACAAAATTAATAAACACAATTACAGGAACTGTATCGATGTTGGTTGGGGGTTGACTGCTCCGCCCCAATGACCTAGATCTTGTCAGTTAGCTGACATTCTAATAGGAATTTTGTCAGGGCAGAAAAGACCGGGCCCATGGCCGCTCCCTTGGGGTCTAGCACGTTAGTAAGGTTTAAAACTAGTCCATGGGAGTGCAATGCGGCCTGGAGCTGGTCCCTCTGCGCTGTAAAGGTGTTGCAATGCAGCAGTAGGTGGGCTGCTGTGAAGGGCTCCCGGCACCGCGGACATGCAGGGTCTAGCCCAAGGACATACTTTCCCGCGCCACCGGGTAGAACAGTGGTTCCCATCCTCAGGCGAGTGATGGATCTGAGAAAAGTATGTCGGTAGGCAGACAAACAGGTGGTCTGCAGATTCCACTCACTAAGGACACATTTCTTTGCCAGTGATTATATCTCGGTCGGCGCCAGGGGTTCCGCAGCATCAACAGCCCCCACCCACTCTACTTAGCCCTTCCTTAGCCTCCTTGTGCACCTGTTCATTCCCACTAATTTCGACGTGTGCTGGACACCATACTAAAGTGATCTTGAAAAATTTACCTAAGCACTCACAGGTGATGAAGTTCCAAAATGCTATATAAAATATCAAGCCTAGATCTGATATTTCTGTCTTGGATAGACTCAAGAGATGACAAAGAGTCTAATAACACAGCAGTTTTAGTAGGTTTATTAACCAAAATCCAGCACAATGCATATGTAACAGCCAAGTTCAGCAGAATAAATAGAGTGATGGTTGCTGAGTCGGTGTGTCTTTTACATGTTTTTTTTTTAAGGAATAGCATAGAATAGCATACCAAACCAGAGGTAAGACATTTGGAGCCATCTGTATAGATTTTTAAGTCCTCAGAATACCTGCTATCAATGTAATTTAGAGTTTCAGACTTAACGAGCTGCAGTTAGTCAGTGTTCGTGAGGGTCTTCGATAGGGATATGTCGACATCAACAGGTCCCAGGGTCGTTGGAGTGTTTTGGATGGTCCCAGGACTGCTACAGGGGTCTTGTTGAGACTGGCATCCGCCACAAGGGTCTTAATACTGGCCCCGAAGGGGAGCGCCACGTGTTTACGCTTAAGTATTTTAGCCTTGATGAAGGTGGTAGTCCCGACAAAATTTTGCCCAGAAATAGGGGTACATTTCAGGGCCCTCAAAGCTATCCGAAGTGCCTTGTTCTGAATGTCATCTAACATGGCATCGCACATGCATTGATTTGGGCCCCATAATCTATCTTTGGTCGAATATGGGACTTATAGAGGCTATTTTTATTTGAACCGAAACCTGTGCCTCTTAACATTCTCGTTAAATTTAGGTCCCTTTCGCACCGTACAGCCAAATATTTGAAGTGGTGAATAAAGTTTAACTGTTTATCTAGGTACATACCCAGAAATTTCACCAGTTTTTCAAGAACAATTTTGGTGCTGCCTAAATATAAGTCCCAAGGGTGCTTATTGTGGTCACCAAATAATAATCCTACTGTTTTGGTTGGTGGAATTTTAAATTCCCATTGTATTGACCATTTCCAAATGGAGTTTAGACCTGCTTAAGCCCTATTGTGCGGGCGTGACATATTAGACCCCTTTAATCACGTGTCTCAAATGAAGTGGCTAGCGTAGTAGATTATATGATCGCATCGTCGGAATTAATTGAGAAAGTTGTTTACTTTAGGGTGATTGACCGCTCTGAATCGGATCATTTTCCAATTAATTGTCCAATAAATATGGAAAACCAGCGTATTATCATGAATACAGATACAGATGCTGTGAACAACGATTTCAATACTCTAAATGAACCATTGACACTCACAAAAGTGGAATTTCAAAAATTCGTAAATTAGTAAACTGTAAAAGCAGCGGCCTAGATGGAATACTATCTGTGTATTACAAAAATTCAATTGGCAATATCGCACCTTACATACTTTCACTTTTTAATAAAATGTTTGATACGGGTGATTTCCCTAAAGCTTGGGGTCAGAGTATAATATGCCCTATACATACATCCGGACCTACACATATTCCCGGAAATTACCGTGGAATATCGCTAACAAATACAATGTACAAGATATTCTTTGGTATCATATATAAACGTTTATATGAATGGGCGGAAGAAAATAATAAATTTGAAGAATCTCAAGCAGGGTTCCGCGCCAATTATTCGGCGATAGATAATGTGTTTTGTCCTCAAGCTACTTGCCCAGAAATATTTTTCAAAAAGTGGGGTAGGTTCTATTGTTTATGTATTGACTTTAGGAAGATAAAATAAACCATAGCGTTTTGTTTCAAGCTCTACAGAGACACGGAATTAAGGTAAATTCCTTCGTGTTTTAAAAGAAATGAACAGTTCACTTTACTTGTGTGTCAAAGTTCAAAACACATCCGACGGCAACCCCACTACTATGAACATTAGACCTTTCGTGGGCGATAATAAATATAATTTCCGTTGATAAATATATGCCATTACTAATTACACCGAAATTATCGTGGAACGCGGCCCATGATAAATTAAGTTCACAAGCACAGAAGGCAATATTTTCAATTTATAGTTCTAAAAAGACCTTTGTAAATTTCTCTTATAAAGAGCTATTGTGGACGGCTACCTTTATCTGTTACATATTTTGTTAATTGTATTAAATATTGGTGCAAGCTGTTAACGATGCCCAAGCCCAATCATAGATTTCCTAAACAATGTTATATTATGTTAAAGTCGATAGATAAAGCTGGGCGTGACTGTTGGGCAACAAAAGTAAAATCATTTTTATATAGACATGGTTTCGGGTACATTTGGATCGCAAATGTTGGAAAACATAGATGTATTCGTTTATAATTTTCGCCAACGCATAATTGATTGCTTTACACAGAACTGGCACAATGATATTAATAATTCACCAAGATGTAACCATTATAAATATTATAAAACTTTGTAAAACACTGAAAGATATTTACAATTAGAAATCCCTTTAAAATATAAGATTGCTTTTGCTAGGTTAGGATGTTCCAACAACAAATTGAATAATGAACTTCGACGGCAGTTAAATATTGCACAAGGCTTGAGAATATGTACATTTTGTTACAACGAAAATAAAACATCAGTTATTGATTGTGAATATCATGCCTTTTTTCATTGTATTAAATATGCTGTTGTCTGTTGAGATGTTCTTTATAACTGGTATGTGGGTGGAAATACTGTTAATGATTTTTATACTCTGATGAGTACAACAGATAATGATACTATACTGAAATTATGTATGTTTGTATATCATCTTATGGATCTGATCAACACATAAATATATGTTATATATGACATGTTATGTTTGCAACTACAAATATAAGTTATGATTTGTGTAACATACTGTGTATTTTGGGCCGAAGGCCTTTATTTACTTAATAAATTGAGTTGAGTTGAGTTGAGTTGCATAATGCTTTGGAAATATATTGAAAATACACTAATATTAAAATTGTATATTAGAAGCAGTAAATAAAAGCAAATTGTAAGAAGTCAGCTTAATGTGGATGTAAATAACCTAAAATGAAAACACCGACGCGTTAATCTGGGCAAATAGAGAGGTATGCCATATCATATGTCACCTTAAATAAAGTGGTTATAAACTTATAAATGTTTTATTGGTAACAAATTATAGTTGCGCTAATAGCTAATAGTTCATTTCTCTTATGTGAAGAAAATAAAAATCACCTGATTTAAATTCTGGTTAAGAAGCCAGAACCAGCAAACACGACGTATTATATGCACTAATAATGTTCTTCCAAAAAGTCAAACATTACACGAAAATATTCGTAAAACTGCCATTTAATAGAATTCCTAAATTGCTTGGCGATTTATAAATTTTGAAATGCAACGTTAAAATAGATAATGACACGTTATAAAATCAGATTTTAAAATACATATCGCCATTCTGTAGTGAGGTTAGATTTTAAAAAATATTTAATATTATTGTGATTGCAGCGACTGTGTTACAAGCTTTTCAACCGTATTATCAAATTAGCTGTTCAATAATATTTGGTAGTGTTTGAATGCTTGAAGGAAGTTACTCACAGAATATTATATTTTAGAAATGTCTTCTTTTTTCAATTAATTAACTTCAATTTTTCAAACCCTCATATATTATGCGAAAGAAAAATAAAATAAATACAATGAGAAAAACAAATTCTGCCTCGAAATAGGGATCGAACCCCCACCGACGGCGTGAGAGTCTAATGCGTTAACCTCTCGGCCGTAGAGTCTGTTACCGACAGTGTAATTTGATGGCAAGATTACTGGAGTGTAACCGACCGCTATTGCCAGTACCACCGAGAAACTGTGAATTCCATTTCGTTCTTTATTATTATTTTTATTTGTTTTTATCGTTATTACGACAAATTGAATTAAACAATAAATAATAACATAATTTCAATACAATCATAAATCATGTCCCACTTAACAAACAACCTTAACATTAAACACAACACATATTTACCTTAACTTGCATCGACAATAAGCGTGATGAATATATTTAATTGGATTATATGTCCATGATACTACGTAGACTTGGATCGTAACCCAATTAAACCATTTGTCAATGACTTCAAACAGGGAGCATTAAACTGTCGACTACCTCTGTCGAAATGCCTATTTTGGAGTCCAGCTTGTTTTGTTAAAAGTACATTTCGCGTAGAAATCATATGTCTATCTATTTATACTCAGGAATGTATTAAATAAAGAATATTATTTATTTGCTAATTACATAACAAAAATGAATCAATAATGATAATATGATAGACACCAGGACAGACGGACTAACGTACCACGCTTGTATACATACTCACTAAGACTAAACATGGCGGGGGCGTTTACTGATTCTTTGAGGCGAGGCTTAAGTTCCATAAAAATAGCCAGGCATTTATCAACAAAAACAGCTTAGGGCCAAATATCTCCGACTTCGAACACTGCATCGTGGACTACTTTCTTCCGCCATTTTTATTCTCGAAATATGATCCTACACGTCAAGCTGTGAATTATCTGACTTGTTTTGTGTTTGTTTTAAACATATTATGTTATTTTCTTGGTCACATTCTTCATGAAAACGATGGATGCATTTGGGAAACGTTCATAATATTCAAAATGGCACTTATTAATTACGCGTAATAATAAATGAATCAATATCATAGTGATCCAACGTTCCAATTTTAGAAGCGGTACCTATTGTTGTTCTGCGAACAATAAAAAATATCGCTTTAGTTGAAATACGAAGGATCGTTTCCATTTGTCCGTACCCGTGTCAGTATCCATCCGTGTCCGTGTCCGCATCCGTGATGAATCGCGCAGTGCGCGATTTTTACGGACTCCTTCACGGAAGTGTTGTTGAGTATCCAGGGTCAATATTTATATAAAATATTATATATTTTCTAATCATATATAATATAATTTCTTAATATATACATATTAAAGCTGGTATATATTCTTTACATGTTGTATTGTCTTTATATATATGTAGATATTGTCTTAGAATTATATAAGAATACCTAAATAATGTACATTTAAAAATGTCCAACCAGTAAATAAGCATTTATAAATTGACTTCAGAAATAGTAAAACGTTTTTATATACATTGTTCTAATACACTCTAATAGACTCTCATAATGAAACAAAGGGTTGACTACAAACTAGTATGGACGTGACGGTACATTGGACGGTGACTTTATACTAAATTAGGAATTTCCGAATTCCAAGACAACAAGGTAACTTAAAACTATGACTATTTACAAACCTTAAATGAACATTATACTTTAGGAAAAATATTCAAAGATGCCGAAAAAAGTGCTGTCACCTGTTTTTTTTTAAATTAATAGCACATAATTCTAAAGTATAATCAAGAGTTTTAGGAACTGAATGTTATTTATGTAAACGAAGCCCGCAATACCGTGACCAGGGGTCACTCGACCTTAAATTTTTAATAAAAAATATACCGTTTGTATATAAAACATAACATACAAGTGGCTTTATATCATATAATATTACGCACAATGGATACGCTCATATGGAAAAGCACATGCGATAGACGGATGCGGATACGATTCCGGACACAGATATGGACAACGGATCACGCGCACATGGAAAAGCGGCCTTATCCAGTAAGTGTGTGGTTGTAATTGAAACATTGGTAAATGTACTATAATGATAATTCAAAAATAACAGTAACACCAAAAATGTGCTACATGTTTCATTATATCTCATGATCTTCATATTTCAAGAATAACTCATAGCATTTAACAAAAGGTCGCTGTCAGACGGAATTGAACTCGGTTCGCTGGCGTGCGATGATAGCACCTATACCACACGACCATTAAATACCAATCTCGCAAGCCCGTATTTTAATATATAACATAATTTCCGATAACAGAAACTCGCCCAAAACAACGCAAACAACCGAACACACACACGCAAAGATTAATGAGTGTCAGGTTAATAATTTCAAATTATACAGTACTTTTAGTGACAATTTAAATTTAAATCTATCAGCCTGTGATATAGGGAAATACAAATCTTACTTCTGAATTATTAACACTTTGTGCTCCTATATTGTGCGCAATTTATATTGATAATTTAAATGTATATTTCTGGAACTTAAGGCAAATTGATAAATAAATATCATTTCTGAATAAATTTAACATTTAACTTTTCAAATATTGTTCTTAGTGGTGCAATAAACATTGTTCTAAGGATGCAGGAATCCCCCCCCACATCCCCTTTCCTTTATTACCCCCCCCCCCCTTTCCCCTGTGATCTTGCGTGCGTCGTGCTGGGCCGGGCGTACAAGAAGATAGCAACACTTATTTTAATTTAAATGTTATGTAATAATATTTTTACTCCTGTCAAGAATTAATAAGCCTTATTTTATTGCCGATTTTATATAAAATGGGGAGGGGCCAGTTATCCATCTTTTACCGTGTACAAAATATTGTTTTAACCCCTAAGATACTTATTGTTTGGCAATAAATTTCATCAAATTGTTAACAACTATCAATATACCATTATTTTTGAGTGATATTATCACTAGTTGATATTTTAATGCAGTAACCTTCATATCTTCACTTATCACTCTTTTATAGAAGTGGTTAGCCACATTTAAACTTTTAATCTACTAAACTTCTTATTTTAAGTTTCGCTATCTATTTAAATCATTCTAAACCTGTGCGCCCTGTTAGTCCCAATATATCAAAACACCATTCAACCACTGCCGGCCAAAATTCCCCTCCCTCACAGGTGCTATCCCTTTCTTTTAAATATCATGAACGAGACAAAGTTTTTCTTTCATGTACTCCCCAGGGTGATTTTCTTTTATTTGTATACATTAGTACCGACCAGACAATTCTTTTTATTATTTACTTCTTGTTTTGTCTGTGCTATTTTTAAAGGCCCTAAAAAGTAAGCCGTTTGATAGTGCCGGAACGGCCCGGAAGGATGTAACATATGTTTTATCCTAAATTTTACTATATATTGGATCTTTATCCTGTTGTTTGTGTTTATTCCGTTAAATTGTCCCCTGTGGTAGGCTACATACCACTATATACCCCAACAATTTTGTATAAATATTACAGAACATGGTGTCAGGTTTGAGCATCAAGTTATATTCCCTACAAAAATTCAGTATTGGTCCAAAGATTGTCATGGTTTTGTAACATTCATCAACACAATATATATATATATGTATACATATTATAAAGAAAATATAAATTACTAACAACCATATACTTGCAGATGCAAGCTAATTTGCTAATTTCGCAATATTATATTACTTTACTTGCTATTATTTGAATAGCTTCTCTCTACAATGTATGTTTAAGTATTATCACTTGAACATTATAATAAATCAGGTTTAGCCACCCTATTTTAGCCTACTTTCTTCTTTTCTGTACATGTATTACACATATACTTAATTTTTAATACTGTCCTGCCCAGGGGCGTAGCCAGGCTTGTACAATTCCCGCCGGTGGGAATTGGGGGGGGGGGGGGGGGGGGTAAAACGAAAATATAGAACCTATTATTATGAATAATAATCAAAACATAAAATCTGAAACATTGGTGTTTATAACATTAATTTTGAAATACACCATTGTTAAACAGTATGCATATTCTGAAGGGAGTTGATTTCCATGCTTAATTCATGTCAAAGAAAATTCAATATTGCACTACGTAATTGAAATTACAACGATGAACTAGAAATCTGTACTCAGATACTGGTAATGGTCCGGAACCAGTTGCTCGTAGCTTCAACTTTAAAGTTATGATTATGTTATTAATAGTTTCAAACTGTAAACATCGTTTTGACTTTCATCATGAGCAATTAACAGTTCATTCATAAAAAAAATTAATACGCCATTCTGTTCTTACCGTTTAAGCACATATTTTTTTAATCCTCCGCATTTTGTATTAGGCACATGCGTATTGTGCTTATATGGCGCTACGCCCTTGATGCCTTAATAGTATTATTCAGTTTAATACTAAAATTTGCAGTTACAGGGAGACAACCCAATTTAAGATAATTTACATGGTTTTCTACAGTATAGCTATAATATAGTACAAGAGAGGTTATTCATGTTGATAAATGAAAAGCAATTATAAAATTCCTTAACTTTGTATATCCCATGTTTTAGGTTTCCGTATATAGAACAGTGTGCTTACATGCAAAATGCAATAAATCCCTCAATTATATTCAATTATCCAGTGTTAATATCTGCAGAGTATATATTTATACAAAGAAGTATTACACAATACAGTATCATTTCTCGGAATATTGTGTTCTATGAATTATATTGAGTCATTTTAAGAATATCGCTAATATTACAAAGTTTTAAATATGTAACCTTCACTTTATAATAAGGAAAAATATATATTTTATTACATCGACGCGAATATTTTTATGTTAAGCAGTGTGGTCGGGCAATAGTTTTCAGCCGAAATGGTAAACAACCCCAATCATTCATAAACATTTGTTTAAAAATGCTTAACAATTACAGATTTTCCTACGCTCATTTATCACTGAAACCAGGTATAACAACTACGTGTACGTGGTGTGCACATTTTAGTAACGTAAATATTTCGACAGCGTTTCTTATATAAAAACGAATATTCCAATATATTCGAATAAGTAAAATGAATATTCCAAAATCTGTTTCAGTATTCGGTCCCATTTCTAGTAAATATTTAAAAAATTATGTTCTTGTTATTTATTCGATTACACATACTAAAGTGAACAAGCACTTAGATTAAATTTGTTTGTTTCGAGTTAAATCACGTACATTCAAGCACTGCCTGAAATAGATGCTAATTGTCTGCTATAGCAAAATCAGACAGCTGTCAATCAGACTGAGATCCATATAGTGGTATAATAAACACATACCATGTGTTTTGACTACACACATGCAAACGCTAAATAATAATGACATTTGTATATTTACCTCCGAACTCTATCCAGCCATCAGAGAGACCCAATGATTTCAGCTTGTGGCACGATGTCAGGTCAAACTCAATACGAGATGCAGACTCGCCACTGGCAGGTGAACTCAGGATGTTGTTGTGGTCACGGATTAGAAAGTGACTGAGTTTCAGGTGCATTCCTGTCTTCTCGTTGGCAAGGGCTTCCCTGTATCCAGACAGGGTGATACGGTAATTTCCCAGCGTTGATCAGAAACAAGTTTAACAGCAACATCGCGTTCATTCATTAAGAAAGAGAGTTCATTTGCTGCCAAGATGTTAAGTCCACACAGAAATATGAACACTTGAGATACGTCGAGATAGGCATCGTCGTGGCTGCTAAGATATTCGTCTATGACGGTACCAATGACGTTTGGATTTCTGGCGATATGATATGCAGCGAGCAATTTCTGAACGCTTTTATGAATAAATGACCAGGACCCTTCAGTACACTTTTTAGCTTTTGGATTTGATAATAGTCCTGCTCTGAGTACGAACTCCTTTTCAGATTTAAAAATATAGTTTGACAATGCTTTGTCGCTGAAAATAATATATGTTTCTCTTCCAGAAGAGAACAGCATACCAAAAGCGGCTTTAGAAATGCATTTTTTTTAAGTTTGGTTGGAGGTAACTTGTGCTACAAAAGCAGTTTACCGGCGGGATTGAATTGTTAAAATAACCAATTGTACGGTTGGACTTTTTACAAAGACTTTCTAGTAGAGTTGTGCACAGTGCATACAATGAAGATCCTGCCAACTGTTCCTCCTCCTTCATCTTGTCTACCCACGTACAGATGACCAGCGTGTACAACATTGGTGAGGATCATAACGACAGGAGCTTACGATTATAAATGAATGCATTTAATCTATTCACCGTTTGTTTAAGATCCGTGTCGATTAGGCATCCCAGTATTCATTCACTAAATGTATCAGGATCGCGTATCCCTTCAGTCTTGAACAGAATGTCGATTTGCGAATTCTTGATACGTTCATCAGCCAGTTTCCATGGTCGAGACGTTGTAAGGACGGTGCCCTTGTCATAGGGAAATCCCGCAATGGAAGGTACAGTGGTTACTACCAGCAGGAGCCACCCATTCGTCTAGACCGTCTTGAATTACAAGGCACGTTTCAGTCTTTATTATTTGGACGACAAGTTTGTACACACCGTCGCGTTCGTCTTCCGAAAACATGTTATCAATTAGCTGAGTTTTAATCATCTGCGTTACATCCTTCTGACCTCCCGAATCTCTCAACGAGATTAAAAAAAGGAAATTGAATTTCCGATTGGTGACCACGTCATCAAACGATGTTTTATTTTTTGAAGCTGCCGATGAAGGCGAATGTATGTTGCACCAATCTTGAATTAACTTGGCTGCAAACGTCGACTTTCCTCTGCGTGGTTCATCTTGTATGTATGTCACAGGGTGAATTTTAAGTACAGTTAATAAATGTACATTATTATCAAATTATTGTGTTTGTTTTTATATTTACCCTAAAATATATATTCTACAATTTAAAGTAATACACTTATATGCATATTTAAATAGTCAGTGCAGTGTTTAGTTATTGTGTTGGGTAGTTATGATCAGTTCTTAGTTTAAAGTAGACTGTAACCTTAGTTTTAGAGTTACTAATCTATAGTTGAAATTAACCTATGTTGAACGCGTGCACATAATAAACAATCAATCACTTTCCCTCCAATATTCAGATTCACGGCTAAATTGTTTGGAGACAGCCATCATATTTTGACGATTGTCTTTATTTTATTATATGTGTAGGATAATTGTTATTCCTGCAGAAAACTAACTTATTGATCGACACATTAAATAAGAATATATATACAATCCACTTGTGTTTATTTGTCGCTCAAACAGAATTGCGCCTACGGGCATAGCTAAGGCCGGAAACAATGGCGCCCAACGTTACTTCACCGATCGATCAATTAATATAATTTTGACAATCAGTGTACAAAATCCTCCTTGGGGTTCTACACTTGATGGCAACAGTCGACATCGCTTTCTACTGGATACCCGGGTTTACACGTTCATAGCATGCTTAGGGCCCTCTTCTAGAACGTTACAACACAGCACCAGGACCAGGGACCATTCGTCGTTGGATTTGTATGAACTGTGTGTTGACTTGTGCATGAACACTGACTTTATAGTGATTCGGTTTCACGACGCATGGCGGTGTGGTGAGCTGTACATTTTATTATTTTAATATTTATTATAATATTTAATGATTGATATAATGTGTATGATTATTTAATCGTGTACTCTATGTTAATTATATTTTTCAAACGTATGCCAGAGTTTAAATTAAAAATATTTTTGAGAATCAATGCACTAATTTTAGGTTGCCCCGTTGAACATACGCCCTTGCAATGTGTATAACGATGTTTTCACTAACACTAATCCGTTACCAATAACAATACCGGTACATAAAGTAGTACAGCGCAAAGTAGTTTACACGTAGATAGCTTACGTACCTGGTAGTTCAGAGGTCATAAATTGGGGTTAAATGTTTGGATGCCTGTTTTAAAAATCGATAGATAAACTGAACACTCGATACCAGCCAAACCCAATGTAATTCCCAATTTTCTATGGTTGTTTCGAAATTTCATAATTTGGAAACAACGTTCACTCCCATTAGTACTTGTATTAATAGGAAATCGTGAAACTAAGCTATTTCTTACTGAAATTAGCCTGATCAACTAATTTCATTGAGAAATACTGATACTGTTGTGCGATAAATCACAAATCCTTGCAAGGTGAAATAATCGCGTCGTTTCAGCGTATTTGAACTGGAAAATAAATCGAGATAATTTAAAAGCGTACAGATTCGATTTCTGTACAATGCTTTTAAAATAATCGATGCTGTCGTTAGAGGGATAAAATATACACAGTAATATATTGTGTATATCTGTACATTCGTACATACGGTGAGTTCGGTTTTACACCTGGCGCTATAGACTATTGGCTAGTGTATCTCATATTGAACCGGATGTAACGGGTTCGAATCTGTTCAAAAAAAAAATATATATATATACGTAGTGATTGCGTTGTATTATATTGTACAATTCAATCGTTGCGTGCGCGCATGTGCATGCTTGTGTGTATGTGCGTGTTTATTTGTATATATTTTAATTAACTTAGATTGTTTCAATCAATTTAAATAAAGTAATTGAGTTCATTAAATTAAATTAATTTCTTTTAAATACATGTTTGGAAATTTCAAAATTGTAATTGTAATACAAGATTAAACATTCATATTTGGATCCAAATTGTAATTTAAATCGTACAGTTTGCTCAATAAGGCTTTATTGAAATATATATATAATTGTTTGTGATTAAATAAATGGATGAATGAGTGGATTGTTTGATGTTATGTTGTATATATATGACATGTTTTGCATTTACTGATGTATATTATAATGTACTATAGTTATTATTGAATCTGATTAGCGATACACTACTGAAGTAAACTTGCATCATCTTATGATGTGATATATGTGAATTGAATTGCAAAGATGAGTGAATGGAAAGTTTGTGCACCAAGTATATTTGAAATGAAATTCATGTATATTTGAAATAAAAACTGGTAAAGTACAATGTGCACACACTGGCGCCCAACGTGGGGCGTAAAGTACACGTAAAGTATTGTGCGCTATTGTATTGAAGCATTGTTGAATATTGTGAATTGAATTAAAGACAAGTGTTGTGAAACGGAAGTATAGTGAACCGGAAGTGAATTTGTAACTTACTATAAAATATAGTGCTGTACAATTGACACTTAATGTGAATAATATTGAAGTGAAATTGACACTTGGTGAAAATTAGTGAGGTCAGGCTGAGACTTAATGCAGTGAAATAGACGCTTAGAGATAGTGAAAATTAGTGAAGTTAACACATTGACATATAGTTACAGAAGTGAATTGATTTGTGGTATTTGGAAGTCATTTGAAATGAATGAATACTGAGTAAATATTGGTGTTGAAATAATTGAGTAGTAGTGAATTGTTAAGTGTGAAGTGCATTTCACAGTGAAGTGAATTATATAAAAGGCAGTGATACCTACATAGTGTTTTGAACTGTTTAGTACATAGGAACTGAACATTAAGTGAGGAGTGAAATTAAAGTGATATTACATCTTCACCAAGAATGGATACAGATAGAGAATTGAGGAGACAAACAAGGGAAAAACAGAAAGAAGAACAAACATCAAAAGAGATGGAAAGGAACCAGGAAATTGAAAAACTGAATAAAATCAAAAAAAGAGACGCAAAGATTAATGAAATTCAGAGACAGAGAGATGAATTAATAAGGACTAGATTAGAGAACAAAACAGAACAACAAAGGGATATGAATCAACCAAAGGACTCTGGACATAAACATCAACCAAGAAGCGAGACCGTTAGGGAAAGATTGGAGCAAAAATGTAGAGAAATGGACCAGACAATCAGGACTGAACTCGATGATGTTGAAGGTGCGGAAGGATACACGGAAGAGGACTACCATATACAAAATGAATACAATGAACAAAATGACAAGGATTCTATTGACGAAGAATTACAATGGTTAAACAAGAAAATGGAGGAAACGTTCCAAATTCATGCGGAATCTGAGGACAGAATATCAAAAGAGGGGATGAGATGTAGCACAGAAACAATAGGGAAATCTTACGTTGACAATGATGAAAATGATTACAATGGTGAAAATGATGAATGGTTTACTGAGGATGATAACGATACAGAGAAGGTGTTAGAAGATGAGATCAAAGAAATGAAGTTAAAACACATGAAATTGAAAGAAGAATTACAACGAAAAAAAACACTTAAGCAAATAAGGGACCAGGAATTATTACGTGAAGTCCGACGGAAACAGAAAGATGAAAGAATACAGAAATTAAAACGAGCAAAACAAGAGCTAGAACAAGATATGATTGAAATACAGAGCACTATTACGTCATTAGATGAAGAATTAGAACCTGAAGACAGTGATTACAAACACATACGTCGGAGAAATACGGATGTGATAGCTCCACAAAGTCAACCATTAATATTAAAGCCAAGTGTTCCGAAGTTTTCGGACCCATCGCAATTTACAGAATGGAGATTGGAAATCGAAAGTATGATTCGGTCAAATATTTACCAGAAAGATATACTAAAGCAATGTGTTAGAAATGCCATCTCAGGAAAACCGAGGAATGTTTTAACGACGTTAATACCAACAGCAACGTTAGAAGATATATTGTCAACTATGGAAAGCAGTTTTGGCGATATTAAAAGTGGACAGAGTATTATGGAAGAGTTTTACCAGGCTAGACAGGACAAGGATGAGGACATAGCTTCATGGGGTATACGGACAGACAAGAAAGAACCAAACAGATTAACACAGTACACATTGACCTAACAGAGCAAATGCTAAGAATGAAGAAGCAACTAGATACACTGACCAAAGAAAAGAAACTTGGAGAGACAACAGAAGTGAAAGTGCGACTAGAGAAAACAGACGTTATGATCACCAACCACAGTACGGATACAGAAGGACTTTTACACGAGGAAGAGAATATTCAGGAAATAGAGGTCAACGTAGAGGCAGACAACCTTACAGACAAAATACATATGAAAGAAGCAGAGAATCCCAGCAGCATTTAAACGTCAACGAGCTCTAATCGATCGGGTCGATGAGAGCTCTGAAACTTACACAATCCCCAAACAGAACCCATTCGAAACTGTTTTAGTAGAATGGTGGGTAAGGCTAATCTATCTACTATTACCATCAACGGAAATGAAGCAACCGCTCTTATTGACAGCGGGTCTCAAGTAAGTATAGTCACTGAACAGTTTTACAATGAAATGACACCGAAGCCAGAACTTATGTCAATGAACGAATTCAATCTGGAAATAAAAGCAGCTAATGGCACACACATTCCATATTCTGGAGATATACAGACAGCTATAGGAACACATTTTACTCAAGAGCCTATAGAGACCATTTTTCTAGTTGCACCTGTTAACGAGTACAATGTTAACGCTCATATCATACTTGGTACCAATGTTATCAGAATTGTGAATGATATGTGTCACAATGAATGCTCAGATGCGGGATGGAATGCATCTTTCTTGGCGATAGAATCGAACATTGGTCACGTACTTGCTACCAAAGACATAACGTTATATCCAAATGAAACCAGAACCGTGGTAGGTTTCCTGCGAAAACGTCGAAATACTGACGCAGCTGTTACGGAACAATGCCAGTTTGATAGTCACGGGGCATTAGTATGTCCAAGAGTTGTATCTATCAACACACGGGGCAATGCGAGAATACCTGTGAAATTGTGCAACATATCTGCAAGACCTGTGAAAATAAGAGCAAAACGCGAACTTTGTGAACTACAGGAAGTACAAGTTCTGCGAGAAGCTCCGATACTGCAGCCGCTAAGCGCCACCGTATCTACAGAAGATGCTGCACCTGAAACAGAAAACAAAAACAGTTATGAAAACATGAAAAGTGAATATGATGTGGATCTCGAAGGAACTAACTTAAGTCCAGAACACAAGCAGCAGGTTTAAAAATTGTTTATAAAATGGGGATACAGTGTTTCCAAAATCGAAACTTGACATAGGACACACAACTACAGTCAAACATTCTATCAAATTGATCAATTCAGAACCGTTTAAAGAGCCATACAGGCGCGTACCTCCTGCTCTATTCAATGAAATACGAGAACATCTCAAAGAAATGCTAGAAATAGGAACAATACGTGAATCTCAGAGCCCATGGTCATCTAACTGTGTAATCGTCAGGAAAAAGGATGGAACTATACGATTCTGTATTGATTTCCGAAAGCTGAATGCCCATACGAAAAAGGACAGTTATGCAATTCCAAAACTTGAAGACACTGTACATCTTCTTGCAGGATCACGGTACTTGTCTAAATTAGATCTTAAACCTGGATATCGGCAAGTTGAAGTAGAGGAAAAGACGGCGTTTCAAGTGGGAGGTCTAGGTTTTTATAAATGTAACCGTCTCCCACTCGGCCTCTGCAATGCACCTGCTACATTTCAACGATTAATGGAACGCTGTATGAGAGATTTAAACCTAAGAGATTGCCTGATATACTTGGATGACATCATCATCGGTTGGCAGAGTACAATTTGAAAATCAAACCATCGAAATGTGAGTTTTTCAAAACGAAAACCACTTACCTTGGTCACGTGATATCCGCAGATGGCATAGAAGCAGATCTCGTCAAGATAGAAGCAGTTAAAAATTGGCCCACTCCGAAATCTGTGAAAGATGTTCGTAAATTTCTCGGCTTTGTTGGCTACTATCGCCGATTCATTAAAGGGTTTGCGAACATAGCGAGACCGTTGAATAACCTGCTTATAGGCCATCATACTAAACATAACAAACAAAGAAAGTCAAAAACAACCAAGCCAGTACCATTTAAATGGGGATCCGAGCAACAAACTTCTTTCGATGAACTGAAGAAACAGTTGACAAATCCGCCAATCTTAGCCTATGCAGATTATAGTTTACCATTTATTCTGCATACAGACGCCTCATCGAACGGATTAGGAGCTGTGCTGTATCAACGTCAAGACGGACACGAACAAGTCATAGCTTATGCAAGCCGATGACTCAAACCATCAGAGAAGCAGTACCCGGCACACAAGTTGGAGTTTTTGGCGCTTAAATGGTCCATAACTGAAAAATTTCCCGATTACCTTTACGGTACTGAATTTGAAGTCATCACGGACAACAATCCACTTACTTACGTACTTACAACGGCGAAGTTGGACGCTACAGGACAACGCTGGCTTGCCGCATTAGCCAACTACAACTTCACACCGCGATATCGAGCTGGTAAAAACAACGCCGATGCAGATGGATTAAGCAGGCTGACAATACAACCGGAAACATTAGCTGCGATAACAACTGCTGTGACAGCAGATATTGAACAGGTACCTTACTGTTTCAGTACATCTGTACCAGACAATTCACCGCCTGAGTCATGTGAAAACGTACCCGATGATGTTCTTCAGACATATGCCTTGACTTCCCACAACTGGCGAAAATCACAACTTGACGATCCAGTAATTTCCAAAGTAATATGCAAGAAGGCACAAGACCGTCTGTATCACAGAAATCAGACCCCTGTAATGGTGTCTTGAAATATAAAAGACATTGGTCTACTCTCGAATTGAAGGAGGGAGTTGTGTTTAGAAGAACAACAATATATGGACAAGAATACAGACAAATAGTTTTGCCGGAAGCATTACGTCAAATAGTTCCCACAGCCTACACGATGACCTCGGTCACCAAGGGCGCGATCGGACATTATTATTATTCAAACAAAGGTTCTTTTGGCCAGGAATGGAGACTTTTATTAAAGACATGATCAATAAGTGTTCTCGATGTATCAGAAGTAAAACACCAGCCGAAATTAGTTCACTTGTGAATATTTCAACGTCATCGCCAATGGAGCTTGTCTGCATTGACTTTTTAAGTTTGGAGAAATCTAAAGGTGGATACGAACATATTTTAGTAGTAACCGATCACTTCACGCGCTACGCACAGGCCTTTCATACGACAAATCAGACGGCAAGAACTACTGCGAATATACTGGCTGAAAAGTTTTTGTTCACTATGGGTTCCCTGAACTCCTACACAGTGATCAGGGTTCAAACGTTATGCCTGGACTTATCAGCGAATTGTGCAAATTAGCTGGTATCGAACAATCCAGAACTACGCCTTATCACCCTATGGGTAATGGGATGACCGAACGCTGTAACCAGACACTATTGCAGATGCTCACAACATTAGATGAAGAAAAGAAGTCGGATTGGAAGTCATACGTAACACCAATGGTCCATGCGTACAACAGCACCTTACATAGTAGCACTGGCTATTCGCCGCACTACCTTATGTTCGGACGTCATCCAAGGTTAGCTATCGACGCCTTACTTGGTATACCGACGAACGACCACGAGACGCTGTATCAGAATGAATACAGCCGCAAACTTCGAGAGCGACTTGCGAAAGCATATAGCCTCGCGAAAGAGAATGCATTACAAAATGCAGAGAAAAGTAAGCGCATATACGACAAGAAAGCAAGAACCGTAAATATAACACCAGGTGATTTAGTACTAGTGAGAAATGTGACCCAACGCGGAAAGCAGAAAATTGCTGACAAATGGGAAGATGTACCATATGTCGTTATTGCCCATCCAAATGTCGACATTCCCGTGTACGACGTCAAGAAGGACCACCCGAAATCTAAACGTTTACGTCGACTTCACAGAAACTTGTTGCTACCTTTAGGGTTCACAGAAGAGTCGAAACCAAAACAACAGGAAATACCAAAATACGTTATTCCACAACGACGATCGGAATCACGGAATTATTCTTCTGACGATCAAAGCGTTCATGTAGTGCGTCGCTCAAACCGTCAACGTAAAACGCCGAAATGGTACGTTGCGGGTTCGTGAATAAAATCTATAAAAACAATGATAGTGACAGCATGAGAAGAGTGTGTTTATGGACATAATGATACATTAATAACGTTTTTCTATAGTGTTGTTTCTTAAAATTTGGAAGTGTTTATACAATGTAAGTATATATATGTTTTGTATGATAACTGCATCATTCATTATTGTCATACAAAATTATTAAAAATAAATGTAACTATTCATTATGGTTTTCATTGTGCATAGTGCTATTCAGATATCCGTGGAAAAGTTTTTCGTTTATCGCCGCGTGTTTTAATATGAGTTAATTGTACGCAAGAATAAAATGTCGGGACGACATTTTTGAAAGAAAGGGGAATATGTCACAGGGTGAATTTTAAGTAAAGTTAATAAATGTACATTATTATCAAATTATTGTGTTTGTTTATATATTTACCCTAAAATATATATTCTACAATTTAAAGTAATACACTTGTATGCATATTTAAATAGTTAGTGCAGTGTTTAGTTATTGCGTGGGTATTTATGATCAGTTCTTAGTTTAAAGTAGACTGTAACCTTAGTTTTTAGAGTTACTAACATATAGTTGAAATTAACCTATGTTGAACACGTGCACATAATAACCAATCAATCACTTTCCCGCCAATATTCAGATTCACGGCTAAATTGTTTAGAGACAGCCATTCCATTGTGACGATTGTCTTTATTTTGTTATTGTGTAGGATAATTGTTATTCCTGCAGGTAAATATTACACTGTAGTTTATGATTGATATCTATGTCTATTGACTGTATTAATTTCGTATTATTTCTGATTATCACGGTTGTGATTATTAGTTTTATTATTTGAATAACTTCTTGTCGCTATTATTCACGCCGCCACGCCGCCATGCATTATCAATCATTAGTATTTTGTAATGTCATTGAAACTTATTAATATATTTAATTATATACTTATTTATATGTATTAATTGTTTTTCTTTCAGAAAACTAACTTATCGATCGACACATTAAATTACAATATATCTACAATCCACTTGTGTTTATTTGTCGCTCAAACCGAATTGCGCCTACGGGTGTAGCTAAGGCCGGCAACAAATGGTAATTAATTATAATATTATATAATGTATAGATATAAAAATACATTACACATAAAATCAACCTTTTATATTTCTTCTCTTACATCACTTGGCGATTCATGAAGTTTATGCATGTTTGTTACCGGTAAATTTAGATAGATTTTTTATTATTGTATGCATGTTTCCTTTAAAGTTTATATAAAACATTGTTCTTGTATGGTTTCCACTGTCCTGTAAAAGTGGGTCCATGCATGAATGAACACAGTCCTATTTTATTGTAAAAAATGTGTCAGTGCAAAATAAATGTCTGTATGGTATAACTGATACAACTATAATTGTAATATTAGTGATTTGTTCAGTATTTTGCAACGTGTTTTTGTCTTAGCTGTACATATTAATTTTAACAGAAATATTTGATAAAATATTATTTTGTGTGTGACCGTAAGGATATTTTAAAACAGTATGATTGTTATACAAAAAAATCTAACATCGAAAAACATGTTAACATTGGTAAAATAACATTGGGACGCTAACTTGATAACACACCCCAAAATACATACTATGTTTACAAACTTTATCTGAAATCAAAATTAAAACAATTTTTAAAATACATATTTTTTTATTTTAAAAGTTTTTTTTTTCAATTGTAAAATATTACTTTCGTTAAATATGTTTTAAGTAATAAAATAATAATAATAGCAAACAAAACTGTTGTTCAACTTTACACAAAGATGTGTTGAAAATGCATAACTTTATTTGACATCGAGCTACCTCGCTATGTAATGTAACAGATTCCTCTCAAAGTGCCATCAAATACTATCCCCACAACATAACAGTGCTGAAATGTCTCATCCAAAAAGTACATAAACCCTTTTGACACAGACTGTAAGGAATACAGATACAGACACAATATGTTTTGAAAATAAATATTTCGGATAATATAATAACCCTAGCCCCAGCAATAAAGTGTCAATAATAAGCAGCATTAATTGTGTGGAATTAAAAACTATTTATTTATTTCAATGCCATAAAACAGCTGCTACTGACAATATTGACAATTATTTTAAGCCGACTCTGGCAGTCTGTGACTTAAGAGTGTGGATGCACTGTTAAATGAACTGAAAGTTATTCCACAAATTTTGGTAAAGATAGTCCCAGTCCAGGATTTGATGTTGATTTTGATTTAGACTGCAACCTGATGACAAGTGTGTAGATGTTGATGATACTGATATTTTTGTAGATGTTGGTTATGATAATGATTATGTGTGGTGATGATAAGTGTGTAGTATTCAGTGATGGTCCCAGTCCAGGATTTGGTGTTGATTTTAATTTAGACTGCAACCTGATGATGGTGATAAGGGTGTTTATGTATATCCAGTATATATTGGTGATGATGACGGTTATATGCTGATGAGGAGATGGGTAAATAGGTTTATAATGATGATATGTGTTCACATTTTATTGATTAAAATGGTTTAAATGTTAATGATACGTGTGTAGATGTTAGTAATGAGAAGTGTGTAGGTGTTTGTGATGAGAAGTGTGTAGGTGTTAGTGATGAGAAGTGTTTAGATGTGATAAGTATGTAGCTGTTAGTGATGATAAGTGTGTAGATGTTGACGATACTGATATTTTTGTAGATGTTGGTTATGATAATGATTATGTGTTGGTGTAGATTAGTGTGTAGAATTCAGTGATGGTCCCAGTCCAGGATTTGACGTTGATTTTGATTCAGTGATGGTCATGGTTAAATGCTGGTAATGAGATTTATTGCTGATGGTATGCATGTAGATGTTGTAAATGTTGATGAATATAAGACTGTGTTTAGCTGTTGGTGATAATTTGAATGTGTGTCGATTTTGTTGCAAAAAACGAATGAAGCTGTTGGCGAATATTATGGTGTAGATGTAGATTATAAGACGTGTGTAGATGTTGGTGATGAGAAGTGTGTAGATGTTGGCGATAGTGATGTTTAGCTGATCAAGATAAGAAAGGAAAAATATTAGTGATGAAAAGTCTGTTTATTGTGATATTGGTGATGTAGCTGATGATAAAGATGCAGTCTAAGATGTTGATAATGATAAAGCTGTAAATATTGGTGGCGAGAAGTATGTTGTTGACGATGATAAAATCATAATGATGTAGATTTGTGTGACAATAATCATTGATAAGTCAGTTTTATTGTGGTAATGCTATAAATAATAACTACTGTAACTCAAATAACCTTGATTAACTATTTAGTACATGCATAGAGTACCAACAACAGATTATACACAATTAAGGAAACTTATTTCTATTCCCAAAGAAAAAAATATTAATATAAAACATCAGCTAGAAAGCACTATAAAAGTCACAAATGCTCATCGAGAGATGTTCATATACCATGTTTTCCCCCACCAAATTCAATAAAAACATGTATATATTATATTTTCTAGAAAGAAATATCTCCAAAGATTTTGATATATGAAGAAAATACATCTAAATCATTTTTTCAGATACGACCCTATTGCACCAATATTGAGCGAAACTGTCGTAATTGGATCGTTTTCGAATATCTCAGTAAACAATCATAAGACAAAATATAAACTGATGTTTACCTCAAATGTATACGAAAAACATATTTCATGCAAACGTTCACATCAGTATTGATACAAAAACAAAAGTTTGTGTCAGTTTTTCTGTTCTTCTGAAAGCTTTTCAAAAAGTCAGTTACGATCGTTGTGCGCTTATCCCGCGATATTTATGCTTAAAAGGTACCATGTATTAAGACAATAGTGATTTAATCCTGACACTAAAGAGCGAACTATGCAAGCCATACATTTCGACATAATGCTGTAGATAAATTACATTATTGCGTATGAGCTTCATATACTGACAATGCAATAATTATATTTATGGACACATAATAATATAATCAAAACGGTGGGTCATTTTACTTAGAAATAATTTTGACTTAATAATTTTAACAATACTTGTTGATTTAATTAAAGAAGTTATAATTTGTCTTGTCACCAAGTGCGTACACAGGGAACTTGCAGTAATTGTAGTACTGCTGACATATACATTGCAAAATAAGGTATTACATTTCCAAACGATAGGTTTACTATCGTATCATGTTAATGAGTAGAAGTCTCGTTTATGAACATTTCATTTGGGAAATTACAGTTGACATTGCAAACTGCCATAGGGTAGGGATCAAGATTGCATTCACATGAATTTCGACAAAATAAAAAACCAAGTTACATGACAGTGACAATTTAGCTGATCGAGAAACCGTGAATGAGACTGTTAGCTTGTGGCTATCCACATATATATTAAATAACTGGGTACTGTTATCCACATATATATTAAATAACTAATGTACTATTACACACTAAATTACGTCGTATTTATTACCATATTCGTGCATCGCACCATGTTAGCAAAATGAAGCAAGCGATAAGAACATTTTACTTAAATAAAAAAGTAAAATGGGATACTTTTGCAATTTAACCAAAGTATATGATTAAATATTACGCTTACAACGACAATCTTATCACGCAAGCAACACACGTCCTTATGTAAGTTCAGTTTACTGACTGATTACCATTATCCAAATGTAAGAACACTCACATAATTGCGTATATACTTCAAATATAGTTCAAGTTGAAACGTGCAATTGTCCCTACCAAACAGGCGATGGTGACTTAATTAAACAGGTAGTAAAGACCAGAACCTCAATCAGGCCATGATGGGCGGACATATTTAAACTTACACCTTCTTTGTTCCATAACTGGAACATATATAACACGCACGTCCAAATGAAATAGATCAAGCTGAAAAATGCACAGTTATGTAATATAAATAGTAATTATTATATATTTCTGAATCGTATTACCACTACACATCGAAATAATGCTGGTAATATGCCACACCACACAAATCTGTTTGTTGTATTACGATAGTGTTTACATGGATAACTGTATACAATTCGGTAAACGCATACAATGAAAGGGTGAGTATTTGTTAATAAGAACATCTCAGAAAGTCATTATACAGTTGAATCAGTTTAAATGGCTAATTTTGTATACAATTCGGTAAACATATACAATATTTGCGTAATTGTATGTCGATATAAACATCTCAGAAAGTCATACTACATTTGAATCAGTTACATGTGCCCCTACCAAAATACAACATAGGGCTTCTTCCTGTTGCTAATGCAATATGTTAATGTCACTAAGCAAAACTAGTCTCGAGTAAAAATACATACCATGAACTGTTCTGATCAAACCGGCATGGACTGCGTGTAGAGTACAACAAATATAGACATATTACGCTTTTGAACAATTAGTCACACACATTTTGTTTGATTATTACGTATTAATTTTGTGTTGTTTTTTTAAGTGAAGTTGGCATCTGTGTCAGATTCATGTGCATTGTATTATCTATAAATAACGTAGCAGTATTATTTTACTTACGTTTTCCACGGCATTTTTTGTAGTATTAGTGTATTAAGTAAACGAATAGAATTGCCTTTCGAGTATTTTATTTCTACACATGACTTCAGCATATGATGAAATCAGTAAGCCAATAAGAACCACTAATATGGCGATTTCATAATAACCTGAACATAAGATTACACTTTCATTTACAACATAATTTTATGAAATTCAGCTCCTGCCATCGATAGCGATGTTAATGGCAAGTGTATCTGATTAGTTTACTCTGCATACTAATGCAAGAATTCCTATAAAGTCATACCAAATTAATTAACTTTAACATCGTTAATGTAATCTGCAATGTAATTAATGTCTACAAATCATTCAACTGACAAAGTAAAATGAAGTAATAAACTGTATAATGTAACTAAAACAAATTGTATATATTATTTCGTTTGTTTTTCCAACACAATATGTGAGGATTCCACATTGAACCGGTCAATTTATTGCAATAATGTGTCCGAGCCTGATGGATGCGCAATAAAATAACTTGTTTTCATGATCTATTTTTTTTAATTTATTAACAATACTTCCATATAATTAAATGTAACCTTCCATTGAGCAGTTGGCCAGGTACGAGATTAACCCGCAATGAGTTTGGAAACAAGCTAAATTAGTATCTCAGTGCTAGAACAGACAGTAACTCGCTATACTACTGTAAAGAAGACAATGAGAGCAACCGAATATTCGAAATGAATCCAAATGAAATGCGTTTGTTGAGAATACATATGGAACGCTGTCACAAACGAAGAAAAAATATCCTTCATTATTTTTCAAAAGCATATAATAAGAGAAAAAAAAACAGGAAATATTCTTGCTAAAAAAATATGGGTGCAAAATACGAGTTTTTTTTTAAGTTCCATGAAAAGTGCTGTATAATTTTTTATTTTGTGTTAAAATTTCCCTCTGTTTGGCATATACGATGGATGATCAAAAAGTTCGTGGACTTTCTTGATAACTTTTAAATTTGACGTCCTATCAATTCCAAACTGTTACTAAATGCATTGCAACATATTACACGCAAATAACTAAAGAGATCGGAAACACTTGATCACATATTCTTTAACCCATCCTGGAGCATTGCAAAAATTGTATAAGAAAGTTTATACATTTATACACCAATATTTCAATTTTTAGTTACAGAAACAGCTCGAAAATATGTAGTGTGCTTAATTGACCTCCGTGAAACACGTTATTGTGTTTTCTGACGTTAACGTCTGTATACGGTTACGGTAATCGCATATTTTTTAAGCTACTCTTTTAGCGACAACGTTAAATATGAGACCTCCCAAACAACAAGAAATGCGCAAAGCTGTACAATTTTGCATAACAATGTGTTATTTGGCAGCGCAATCTTAAACGAACCTGCAACAAACAACTGAATATAGTGTAATGAAAAGATCACACGTACACAAATGGCACCAATGAATCCGATGTGGCACAGCAAGCATCGATGATGATGAACGCAATGATCGATCGAGAAATACGACGGCGATGTGAAGTCTGTTTACTTCGTCGTGAATTAAGATCTTGCGGCGTTTGAAGAAGCGCTCGGAACAGTTCGGACTTTCTTACATGAGATACTGGAAATGAGGACTTTTGTGCGAAAATGGTAAAACGATTAAAAATTATTATTGATAATTTTCTTTTAAGATATTGTTATTGTTATCGATGGAAAAAATCTCGGCAAGCGTCGTTTAGATCAAGCATTCGATGCACATAATCTCCGCCAATCGCACGCAATTCTAGTCTCTGTAAATCCACTTGTTGTTTGTCTTTGTTTCCATACATTTTTGACTCAATTAGCCTGGCTACCAACGTCAGATCGTTTCAAACCATTGTTCGCGGAGGATAACGCGGAGGATTCGGGGACGTTATGAAATCCACATGAGAACTCAGTGGAATCCATCAGGACAGTTATTGTCATTTATATATCAGAGGTTAATTAATATTTTTTGAATATTTGCACGTTTGAATCATTTTGAATGTTTCTACTGGCGCGTTTGTAAGTCAAGCACATAATCCGATGACGCTCAGTAATCCAATATCTCCAGTTGACGTCATGACGTGGCAACTGTTGCCCAGGCAGACCAATAAAAATATTTCAGTGACAGATGACTGAAACAACTTTTTGTGTTACAGAAATTACGCCAGGATATTGTATTTGGTTTGCTTGTTTAAACCAAAACAAATGTTACATTTTGTTGAATACCTTTTGTTGAAAATGTCATCATTTTGGCGTGCGCCGGATGGTTTATATAGCATTGCTAAGGAAACCTTTTACGACAAACGATACGATTGATCGTTGGTTAGTAGTATATGCTTAGTTTCTCTTATTTACGAGTTGACACTATTAAAATTTCATCATAATCGGTCCAGTAATGATAAACCCAATTATGAATTACACAAATTTCCCGAACAACCCTCGTATATATATAATGCAGAAATTATTGAAGAAACGGGCAACATATATAATTATTTATTAAGACCGTAGCGAATATTCACGTAATTGACGACGTCGTTTTCTAACGTGCTCCGGATCTTTTTGAATGTGTTTGTGCTGTCGACTCTTACTTCGATATTATTACTGAAAATTTATATACATAAAGGTAATATATTAAGACATATGAATCTGGCAAATGTCCTTCTACTTGTTTGTTATTTAAGAATAAATTCCACGAACGTTTAGATGATCCCTCGTACATAGCCATAGTAACGCCAGAAATGGCCAACCGGCGCGACGTTTTTCACTGAACATATATATATAAAATATTCTGAATAAATCACACTCAGTTTTTCAAATAATAAGAATCAAATTACGTTTACTTCAGTTAAATGTATTGTACCATAGGAAATGTATAACATATATAATATATTAGGCTTAAATATGGCGTGGGTTAATATGCAATGTATTCGAAATATTACATAGAGCCGATGTAGAGTGATCAAATTTATTCATATAGTGATTACGAACAGTCATATCAGTCTAGATGAAAAATACTTGAAATAAAAGGTGAATGAATATAGTTTTAATAGGTTAAATCAATATTGTTTATTTCTTATGAATGCACTGAATGCAGGCACTACACTCCGACATAATACTGAAAATATGGCACACCAAACAATCCAGTTTCAAAACGGGAGGTAATGTGTTGGCTAATTGTCAAATTTAAAACCTTGTCTAAATGACATTTAAAGATGTATAGTCGAAGTTATAAAATACAAAAATACAGTTTTCTTTGTTTCGCCGTATTCGATAACTGTAATTTATACCATATTTTGGAGAGTTGTCTTTGTTTTGCGGTATTCAATAACTGTGATATCACTGATGGGCGGAGCCTAACCGTGCAATAAGTAGCGTGCGTATAAATTACAACTACATTTGAATATACCGCACCCTCAATATGGTATTAAACACTTGTAGAATACTTTTACCTCAATATATAAATTATTTAACCTAGCTTGTTGGCTCTTTAAAAAAATGAATAGTTGTAGCATACTTTCACCGAAATATGTTATTATTTAATAACTTACATATTTCGATAAAAGTATGCTACAACTATTACCTTTGTATTGGGTTTTGACATATATACATTCTCTAACCGGGCGTAATTGCTTTATTAAGTATAATTATAATCTCAGTTTCTTTATAAATACGACACGGCCTTCAACCAACGCGAAGCTACCCGCGTTTAAACAAGTCAGATGTCTCGCAAGGATTGCGTGATGTGATTCATGCGTGATGTGATTCATGTGTGATGTAATTCATGCGTGATGTGATTCATAATTGTTAGGAGTCGTTTCGAATGTGAAATTCATGGAGGACAATACTCCCGCCATTTCTTTACAAATGAAAAAATCAAATATGTTCATACTAATGCTAGTAGTAGTGTCTTGTGACTCGATTATTAGTTTGTTAATACACTGAACATGAACGGAGGAACGCGCAGTCTGAATACTGAACTCGCGTAGCTGTGCACCTGCTAGCGCTGATTGTTAAAGTGTTTTGGCTGTAATTACTTTTGTGTTCATAGTGTTCATAGTTATAATCAAGTGATGTTACTAACTGAATCAAATATGCATGTATATAACATATTCATTAACGTTTTGTTATTGTATTGTTATTAATTATGATTGCCATTTCAATCTATTTTTACATAAAATATCCACTACGCACACGTGAACTGTCTACTTTTTCGCGCAATCAAGCACGGCGACCCCCTGTTGTCTTTTTGTCCAGTCTATTAAGCATATTCTTATGCATTGAATATTGACAATTCAGTACTTTTTATGGAACAAATTTATTATAGCAAAAAAAGTTTTTTAATGCAGAGTGTAACAGCATAAACATTAATTTTGGCAAATACAATACTTTTTTTTCACAATGTAACAGGTTGCTTTTTAGCTCACCTGAGCACGAACTGCTCGGTCAGCTATTGGTATAGCGGACATCTCCTGCGTCGTCCGTCGGCCGTCGTCCGTCGTCCGTGTGCCGTCAACAATTGGGTTCGTTCTCACGCTGGAGACTTTACTTTGTATCCAATGTTAACTTCCACAGTTTGTGTATGACAAAAAAATCTCAGATTGGTTTGCTATTGGGTAAGATCACACCACCAACACTAGAGTTATTGCCCCTTGTTCATGCAAAAATGTGCAAAAAAGCCTTTTTCCGGCGTAAAGACTTTATTTCCCACCCAATCTTAACCAAACATTTGCAGTTTGTGTATCTGATTTCAGCAGACGCCGAACATGGGCTAGATCGTGTTTCGAACAACATTATGAATGCCTTTTGTTTATTAAAAAAAATAAAAAAGGACATTATTCAGCAGAGAGACTTCTTTTTCATCCAATCGTCAGCAATTTTGCACAGTTTGTATATTATCATGCGATTACAGTTAAGCAAGATCGGTCCAGAAACACTGGATATATTGCCCTTTGTTTGTGATATATATGCAAAAATGGACATTATTCAGGATAGAGACTTCATTTTTCATCCAAGCTTCACCAATCGTGCACAGTTTGTCTACAAAAGACTACAGGTGAAGTCGAATATAAGCGTGATCAGGCCATAAATCGGGCCAGAAACACATGAGTTATTGTCTCTTGTGTTTGGAAAAAACATCAACAATTTATCAATGATTGACTTTCACACACGATTTTTGTCTCAATGTTGACCATTGTTTGTGTAGCGCCATACACATTGATTGTTAAAATTTGATTTCGATCAGTTGAAAACCTTGCATGCAGTTATTTCTACATGCAACATATGACGAACTCGGTTCCTGTAACTTTCGTCTCGGCTTCGGACCAGTGGTTATGACTCTATGTACGATGCTTCTCTGAATGCACAACTGGACACTTAACAAAAGTTATATCGCACCAAATTGTTGTATTTTTTTATTAATAAGAATTTCAGATGCGCCATGGTAAAAACGGAATTCTTTCGTATTTTTTCATTACTTCCATTACTTTGGTATGAACACATTCATGTATAACTTAGCTGAGTTTATAAATAATCTGAGCTGACATCGCAAGCTGAAGTTCTAATAAATAAAGAAAATACAACAAATAGCACGTGCTTCCATTTGGTGCGTTATAACTTGTATTGAGTGTATATGACAAGTCTCGGCCGCTTTCCATGTGCGTGTGATCCCTTTTGAATATGTTCAAAACTGTCGTGGCTCTTCCCGATCGATAAGGATCCCCCAAGATTCTTCAAGATTCACACTGATGTAACTTTAAATCTTCATAAGTAATTCACTTGAAACTTGGAACTAACCTTTGTCATCAACTCCAGTATCAAGGACAACATTTCCTATAACTCTGTTTTGTATTTTGACAGAGTTATGCAATTTTTTCACATATATTTACTGGTTAAAGTTTTGTACCTTCTATACTTCAAAAGCTATTCACTTGAAACTTGGAATATACCTCTGTCATCAACTCCGGTATCAGAGTGAACATACACCATAACTCTAATTTAAATTTTGACAGAGTAATGCCCATTTTTCACATAGATTTTCTGGTTACAGATTATATTTAAAAGTATGTAACTTCAAACTAAATAAGTTATTCACTTGAAACTTGGACCTAACCTTTGTCATCAACTATTGTATCAGTGGCAGTATTATTCATCTATTTTGTATTTTGACAGAGTTATGTCTCTTTTTAATATAGATTTTCTGGTTAAAGTTTATATTCAAAAGTTTTGTATTCTCTTGAAACTAGGAACTAACCTTTGTCATCAACTCTAGTACAAGGGGCAACATTACCCATAACTCTGTTTTGTATTTTGACAGAGTTAGCCCACTTTTTACATATACTTTGTGGTTAATTTGTTTTGTTCCAAAAACTTATAAACTATACAAGGCTTTAATTTAAAGCTTTTTATTTTAACAAATTTATGCCCCTTCCACTATCCAAAATATGTACCAACTGAAATACTTAGAATAGTCGAGCGCGCTGTCCTCTTAAAACTCTTGTTTTTAACCTTGCGATCATTATAAAGCCTAAAAAACAAACGACAACAAAACAACAACTACCAAATACGCTTATTAGTTTATTCCATATTAACCACCGTTGATTGTGAATACACAAAGAATGTTAACATGTAAAACTAAGTTTTATTATGAATACTGCATTACAAACCATGATAATATATAAGACTTTAGAGACACTCGATATGTACATGCACTCACTTACATGTATTTTACAGTGTTTGGCGTTTAAACGTACGGTACTACCGAGTAGAACAACACATCTTCAACTATTCAGTTCAATAATGCATTTACATAGTTTTATAATATTTGTATGTCCTACGCAAAATAACAACATCGTTTTTTTCATATTCATCATGATCTTAAACCTCATCATCACTCTAAACATTGTCCACAAGCAATATCAATAAACATGAATTACTACCAACATCAATAAGGCGTGAAAATATGCTTGTTTCAGGTTAAATTATCAAAAAAAGGATAGGTAGGAAGGGATTTTTTTTCATTTAGTAAATGGTCAGATTGAAGATTCTACAACTGATAAATTATTCAAAACATATCGGTGATATTCTGAATCATAATCACCATCATTGAATACAACATCAACAGACAAAAACAACAACAAACACATCAGTAACATCAATGAAGTTATGACAGTAATTTCATTCATCGAGTTCATCATCCGAAGAAAATGAATACACATTTGATTTGCATGATCAAAATAATTGTTTTTCATATACCTGATAGTATATATGTTATCCGATGAATATAAAGGTCATCATTCATTTTGTTCATCACAATCATTGTTACAAACTCTTGAATATTGTTTAGTTTAAGAAATAATTTTCGATTTATCGTTGTTTATCGGCCAATAGACAACGATTTGGTGTTATGATGCATAGGAATTAAACCTCGAAGGCGTTTGCCCGAGGTGTGTTATAGCCACGCATCAGAACGACAAAGAGTTGTTCATTGGCCAATAGACAATGATAATGCGAAATTTATTTCGATTCTAACATGATTTGACATACAGTTTTGCAATTGTAATTGGAACTACTTTTTACTATGCTCCTATCAAATCGGAACTTCTTTTTGCGGTTTTTATTGGTAGTTTACCAACGATAATGTTGTTCTTTGACTGTCGAAAAATTAGCGAGTATCATGTTATAATATATATTTGTATAATATGTATGTTTTAGTATGAGTTCCTCTAATGTGTGATTCTATATTCAATGGAAATATAATACAGTTTATATTGTTGATTATTTTATCTATAATTCATGTCACTAGTAATGTCGTTAGATCGTAAATACATGCTTTAAAAGAGGTGGCTTCAATACAATCAATAATTATTGTTGTTCTTATTGACAGCTTGCCAAAGTGCACACATCAGCTAATTAACATTTACCAGAATTTACCATAACTCGTAGTTACTGTACGGACAAGAATCAAACAGTATTTGTTGGAAAGGTCAAGTACGGCAGTATACAAGTTTGCAAACCCTGCGTTCAAGACACATTTGGAAATTAAACATGCATGGAAATACTTGCTCCCATTATTTAAAGACAATTTTAGTCAAAGATACAAATAAGTTGCATAAACAGACCAAACAAACAAAACAAACATAATACTTATGAATGGAGGACATATCCTGCCAAAAATGCATCATGCTTGATGACATCCTAACTTTCTAATTACACATTGCAAACTTTATTTGTGATAAATTTCAACTCGCTAAATTGTAAAAAAAACAACATAGTTTTATGTCATAGTTTCTCCCTTTCTGTCGTGCGACTGCCAGAGTTTGTTTTCCCACATTCCGTGGTCATGCGTTGCAATGTCTATAATATTCATTCGAAGTTGTATCTTCCATGTAACTTGCCTGCTAATCTTTTTTCAATATTTGCTACATTGTGTTATTTTAATGCTCTGTCGAATCGTTTAAATTCTGATATTATATAAAATATTTATCATATGTTACCAACACTTCATGATTTTAGTAGAAAAATATGTATATTTTAAGAATGTATACAATTCATTTACGATTTATAACCGAAACATAGATATAATTTAAAATTTTAATTGTAAAATTATATGCAGGATCTTCATGCCAAAAATATTTCATAGATGACGCGATTTCCGTAATAATCGAACATCTTCGTTACAAATTATATAAAGTCGGTATGTAGACTTACCGAAATGCTCGTGATTACCTAAAAACCCAGAAATACCTCTTTACGTTTAAGTAGTTTTCACTATTACATGAACTTTAAAGCGATAAAAGTTTCGTAAAAGTGAAATGTATGCATATATGTTATTTATTTCACGGTAGTAATAAGCTACGTTAATTATATAAAGGGATTTCGGAAATAACGATCGGAATGATGTGAGTGTTCTTTGTTTTCAGTTACCAAAGTCCCTTTCTTATTTTGGTTTGAAGTTATATAAAAGCAAAGAAATAAGTTTTGGATATCAAAGTTTGAATGCTTTAAATTTGTGCATAATTAAGAAATAATTTTCGAATTATCGTTGTTTATCGGCCAATAAACAACGATTTATAATTCTGTTCCGTAATAATAAAACCACGTGTGTTTTAGTAGCCACGCGTAAGAACGACAGAAGAGTTGATAATTGGTCGATAAACAGCGATAATGGGAAAATAATTTAAAGATTCTAACATGAAGATTTGACAAATATATCGTTGTAGTAATGACAACTACATTTTACTACGCTCCTCTCAGAATCGGGACTACTTTTTGCGTTGTTTCTTAGTAGTTAAACAACGATAATTTTGTTCTTTGTCTATTGAAAAATTAGCGAGTATCATGTTAGAATTTCATATAATCAGTATGATATGATACATTAATTTATTAAAGAGAATTCGGTAATAACAAGCGAAGTGGAGTTTTCTGTTCAAATTATATTAAAAAGTATTTCATCATTCACGGAATGGGATTTCAGTCAGTCGTAACCAGGAATGACTATAGTTGAGATTTAATTAAATACGCATACTTCAGGGTGCAAATCTTGATATTATAATGAATATAATTATCATGCATACCTTTGATTTATTGGACGTTTAAAAATCGTCGAATACGTTAATAACAGGGATTTGGGTAAGTACGAGAGGAGTTATCTGTGATAGCTTTCTCAAGTTCTTATCGTCCAGGTATCGAAATCCCGGCTTATTATTTTTGTTTAAAGAAATATTAAATGCATTTTACGGAAACCCATTTTACGTCACATCATTCTGTTTTATTATGATGGGAAACATAGCTTACTTTTAAACGATATGATGAACTAATTACTGAAGTAACACTTCTATCAATGCATAAGCGTCGAAAATACATAACATAATATAAATATGTACACCCTATAAGGCTAGAGCTCAGCACATTAATGCCAGAATTCGCCGTAAATAAAAGTGATCACATATTTTTGTTTCGTTTAGACATTGTAAATACCATTATTTAAACAGAATATCCATAAACATTAATTTAACAGCCCAGACATTTAGGGTTTTCTGCGGATTTCGGTAATAATGGGAATTGTGGTATTTCTGCACACCCGCAATTTCACATCTAAGGGAAAGACCGTGTGCTGATTTCTGCACGAAGATCGACGGAAAATGGCGGAAATGTCCGATTTATTACGGAAATGGCGCCACCTATAAAATATTTTTGGCAGGGCTTACATTTCAATTTTTATTTCTCTTCCCGTGCTTCTATTTGACTGATACGTAGAAATCTTAAACTACGAATATTTTTCTTCTAAAATGTTACAATTTTAACAATAAAAGCTCAATGTTTCATATAAAATTATACTTCAAAATGTAGGAACTTTTGTCATTACAGATGCGACGGTAGTAAACAAGCGATGTACAAGATGCCAGTTTGTAGTATACACTAAAGTAGTTTCAATATACCGTAAGGCACTTGTTTTGTTTTTGTTGTTTTGCTTTTTTACAATGTAGAGAGTTGCAAGTTAGCACAAGGGAAGTTGCAATGTGTAATTTGGAAGTTGTAATGTCATCAAGCATGATGTATTTTTAGACGGATATGTCTTCCATACTTATGCCGAGGTCACAAATAGAACGGGCGCCCTCCGATTTTAACGAACAATAAAGCATCGGCAAGTTTCGGAACGTGACAGACGCCGCGCGATTTATTTATTGTTTGCCTCTCGTGGTCACAAACTCAAGCGGACGCCTTACGGTTAAAATTTGAATCGGACGGTCGCCGCGCAGAACTATAGGGGATGTAAACTAAAATGCATTGAAAAAGGTATCGAGTCAATGCATGTCGGCCGGCCGCCGCCGGAAAAAACGGGGGCCGCCCGGTGCCTGTACAGACAACGCCAAATGCCCTGGCGATAACTGTACATCGGTCGGTGCATTTACGGGCGCCTTCCGGGCGTTTAAATCGGACGATGTTTTTAAAGTCGAAAAATTGTAAGTCAACAGTCCGATCCAAGAAAATACTGTCCGGCGATCGGACGGTGCCGAGCTGACGTGATTTCGACCTCCCTGACCCCGAGTGTTAATTCCTGATGAAAAGGTTGGCTACCCAAAGAAATCAACAACCGGTAAACCCAGAATATCATTTACAAACAGTGTATGTTCCCAACTAGAACCACACCAGTTCCAGGCCCTCTCAAGCATGTTTAATGTGCTGGGGGTCAAATTCCCCACCCTAGAGCCAACTATTTTTGTCTAAATCCCCACAGTGGTAGATGCCATATTTAAGTTGAGTGAAAAAGCCGGCGTCTAAATGTCCAAATTTTGTCAGGATCTAAAATCCGACCAGTCTATTTCCCGCGACCCGTAATCATTCGGCGTGTCAAATTCACACTTATCGGAAATAACTTTTAGTCCCGTATGTGCCCGCCGCTCCCCGCCCCCTGGGGGAAAATATCGATAGATGCATTAGTACTGATTCTGCTCAGTGCCCGGACTAAAGTCTATGTGACGTTGAAATTTATCAAATGTTTCTGTGGTGGTTCTACCCAAAGTCCGGACTAAAGTCTATGTGGCGTTGTAGTTAATTAAATGTTTCAGAACTTCGGACTAAAATTTGTCATAATAACATAAATATTCTCACGTACCGAATATTCGTGGTGTTCTAGTTAAACGGAAATGTTGTATTTGTATTTGATGTTCATGATTGTCATCACTTTGACGCACAGGTAATAATGTTAATAACAATAATACATTGTACGTATATGCTAAACTTAAAGAAGTCAGCGTGCGATATGCAAGCAAAAGGACTATGGTTCGATCTTATCAAGGGAGTGTGCTTCATCATCAATATTATTATCGTCATAAATTTACTTTCTATCATCGTCATCGTAATCATCATCATCGTCAACATCATCATCAACAACATATTTTCTTCTTGTTCATCCTCGTCGTCATCATCATCATAATCATCATCATCAATTTCATTGTCGTCGTCATCGTTATAATACCATTCATCATAACAACAGCAACAAAACAATAGCAACACAGTCACAACCATTATATTATTTTAATATATTTATCATAAACAAAAGCATCAACAGTACTTATACAGTACTTATACAGGACTTATACAGTACTTATTCATTATTAAAATATACTTAAAAACGCGCTACTCAGCTAGTCACTGAATATAAACATAGACAGTTATATAAAAAAATTGCATAATGTTTCATGAATGTTTCATCAAGTGATTTAATTACGAACTATGATTATGGAGTGACACAATACCTAACAATACCTAACAATTGAACTATGATTATGGAGGGACACAATACCTAACAGTTGAACTATGATAATGGAGTGACACAATACCTTACAGTTGAACTATGATTATGGAGTGACACAATACCTTACAGTTGAAATATGATTATGGAGTGACACAATACCTTACAGTTGAACTATGATTATGGAGTGACACAATACCTAACAGTTGAACTATGATTATGGAGTGACACAATACCTTACAGTTGAACTATGATTATGGAGTGACACAATACCTTACAGTTGAACTATGATAATGGAGTGACACAATACCTTACAGTTGAATTATGATTATGGAGTGACACAATACCTAACAGTTGAACTATGATTATGGAGCGACACAATACCTAACAGTTGAACTATGATAATGGAGTGACACGATACCTTACAGTTGAACTATAATTAAGGAGTGACACAATACCTAACAATTGAACTATGATTATGGAGTGACACAATACCTTACAGTTGAACTATGATTATGGAGTGACACAATACCTAACAGTTGAACAATGATAATGGAGTGACACGATACCTTACAGTTGAACTATAATTATGGAGTGACACAATACCTAACAATTTAACTATTTTAATGAAGTGACACAATACCTTACAGTTGAACTGTGATTATGGAGTGACACAATACATAACAATTGAACTGTGATTATGGAGTGACACAATACCTAACAGTTGAACTCTGATTTTGGATTGACACAATACTTAACAGTTGAACTATGATTATGGAGTGACACAATACCTAACAGTTGACTATGATTATGGAGTGACACAATACCTAACAGTTGAACTGTGATTATGGAGTGATACAATACTTAACAGTTGAACTGTGATTATTGAGTGACACAATACCTAACAGTTGAACTATGATTATGGAGTGACACAATACCTAACAGTTGAACTATGATGTTGGAGTGACACAATACCTAACAGTTGAACTGTGATTATGGTGTGAAACAATACCTAACAGTTGAACTATGATTATGGAGCGACACAATACCTAACAGTTGAACTATGATTATGGAGTGACACAATACCTAACAGTTGAACGATGATTATGGAGTAACATAATACCTAACAGTTGATCTGTGGTTATGGAGTGAAACAATACCTAACAGTTGGACTATGATTATGGAGTGACACAATACCTAACAGTTCAACTATGATTATGGAGTGACACAATACCTAACAGTTCAACTATGATTATGGAGTGACACAAAACCTAACAGTTGAACTATGATTATGGAGTGACACAATACCTAACAGTTGAACTATGATTATGGAGTAACATAATACCTAACAGTTGAACTGTGATTATGGAGTGAAACAATACCTAACAGTTGGACTATGATTATGGAGTAACATAATACCTAACAGTTGAACTTTGATTATGGAGTGACACAATACCTAACAGTTGAACTATGATTATGGAGTGACACAATACCTAACAGTTGAACTATGATGTTGGAGTGACACAATACCTAACAGTCGAACAATGATTATGTAGTGACACAATACCTAATAGTTGAACTGTGATTATGGAGTGAAACAATACCTAACAATTGAACTGTGATTATGGAGTGACACAATACCTAACAGTTGAACTGTGATTATGGAGTGAAACAATACCTAACAGTTGAACTATGATTATGGAGTAACATAATACCTAACAGTTGAACAATGATTATGGAATGTCACAATACCTAACAGTTGAACTATGATTATGGAGTGACACAATACCTTACAGTTGAACTATGATTATGAAGTGACACAATACCTAACAGTTGAACTATGATTATGGAGTGACACAATACCTAACAGTTGAACTATGATTATGGAGTGACACAATACCTAACAGTTGAACTATGATTATGGAGTGACACAATACCTAACAGTTGAACTATGATTATGGAGTGACACAATACCTAACAGTTGAACTATGATTATGGAGTGACACAATACCTAACAGTCGAACTATGATGTTGGAGTGACACAATACCTAACAGTCGAACAATGATTATCGAGTGACACAATACCTAACAGTTGAACTATGATTATGGAGTAACACAATACATAAAACTATTAATGTATAGTATAAATGTTCAGATAAATCGCATTTGTATACACGAATGCATAAATTCATGTGGTCGATGCAGGACCTAGTCTACCTTTGATCTGAAGTCGCATTGAAATACCATTACGGACTTGAAAATTCATTTTCCTTACGAAATCTTTAAATACCTCATCATCAACGATATCGTCATCACTATCACCACTAACAACAACGTCACGTACAGACCAGTCAAAAACATTTGTCCATGTATATATTCGAAATCGTTGGACATCAACGTACTCCAGTGCATTCAGTTCCTGTTGGATGGGAACGTATTCATTTGTTGGAATTTCATGTATTTTATACTTAGTGTTGCCACGAAGAGCACAACCGGATTCCAGGATACACTCAAATGATTGAGTACATGCAGACAGAATGTTCACCAGGTCGCGTAGTTGGAATGGATACAATGCTTCGCAGAAGAAATTCAAATACTTCAATGACTGAGGTAGCTGAGTTAGCTTTATGTCGATATATCCAAATAAACACATTGTAAGCATTTCCAGCTGTGTGAGCGATTATAGTGACAGCGACAACGATGATACATGTTCCACTTTCAAACCTTCCTCATACCCACACAGTTCTAGACTCTTGATATTCAGACCATGCAGAGCCTCCCACAGACTGGGACTGTCACCATCCATGACAATACTAAGAGTTTCCAGTTGTGAGAGCGATGATAGTGACTGCAACAACGATGATACATGTTCCACTTTCAAACCTTCCTCATACCCACACAGTTCCAGACTCTTGATATTCAGACCATGCAGAGCCTCCCACAGACTGGGACTGTCACCATCCATGACAATACTAAGCGTTTCCAGTTGTGAGAGCGATGATAGTGACTGCAACAACGATGATACATGTTCCACTTTCAAACCTTTCGCGCTCCCACGCAGTTTCAGACTCTTGATATTCAGACCGTGCAGAGCCTCCCACAGACCGGGACTGTCTTCATATATGGGAATACTAAGCGTTTCCAGTTGTGAGAGCGATGATAGTTACTGCGACAACGATGATAAATGTTCCACTTTCAAACCTTCCTCATACCCACGCAGTTTCAGACTCTTGATATTCAGACCGTGCAGAGCCTCCCACAGACCGGGACGGTCACCATCCATGTCAACACTAAGCGTTTCCAGTTGTGTGAGCGATGATAGTGACTGCGACAACGATGATACATGTTCCACTTTCAAACCTTTCACGCTCCCACGCAGTTTTAGACTCTTGATATTCAGACCGTGCAGAGCCTCCCACAGACTGGGACTGTCTTCATATATGGTAATACTAAGCGTTTCCAGTTGTGTGAGCGATGATAGTGACTGCGACAACGAAGATACATGTTCCACTTTCAAACCTTTCCCACGCAGTTCCAGACTCTTGATATTCAGACCGTGCAGAGCCTCCCACAGACCTGGACTGTCTTGATATATGGGAATACTAAGCGTTTCCAGTTGTGAGAGCGATGATAGTGACTGCGGCAACGATGATACATGTTCCACTTTGAAACCTGTCACGCTCCGACACAGTTCCAGACTCTTGATATTCAGACCATGCAGAGCCTCCCGCAGACCGGGACTGTGTTCATACATGTCAATACTAAGCGTTTCCAGTTGTGAGAGCGATGATAGTGACTGCGACAACGATGATACATGTTCCACTTTCAAACCTGTCACTCTCCAACACATATTCAGACTCTTGATATTCAGACCGTGCAGAGCCTCTCACAGACCGGGACTCTGTTCATATATGGGAATACTAAGCGTTTCCAGTTGTGAGAGCGATGATAGTGACTGCGACAACGATGATACATGTTCCACTTTCAAACCTGTTACTCTCCAACACATATTCAGACTCTTGATATTCAGACCGTGCAGAGCCTCCCACAGACCGGGACTGTGTCCATACATGTCAATAATAAGCGTTTCCAGTTGTGAGAGCGATGATAGTGACTGCGACAACGATGATACATGTTCCACTTTCAAACCTGTCACTCTCCAACACATATTCAGACTCTTGATATTCAGACCGTGCAGAGCCTCCCACAGACCGGGACTGTGTTCATATATGGGAATACTAAGCGTTTCCAGTTGTGAGAGCGATGATAGTGACTGCGACAACGATGATACATGTTCCACTTTCAAACCTGTCACGCTCCCACACAGTTCCAGACTCTTGATATTCAGACCATGCAGAGCCTCCCACAGACAGGGACTGTCACCATCCATGTCAATACTAAGCGTTTCCTGTTGTGAGAGCGATGATAGTGACTGCGACAACGATGATACATGTTCCACTTTCAAACCTGTCACTCTCCAACACATATTCAGACTCTTGATATTCAGACCGTGCAGAGCCTCCCACAGACCGGGACAGTGATCATGCATGTAAATACGAAGCATTTCCAGTTGTGAGAGCGATGATAGTAACTGCGACAACGATGATACATGTTCCACTTTCAAACCTGTCACTCTCCAACACATATTCAGACTCTTGATATTCAGACCGTGCAGAGCCTCCCACAGACAGGGACTGTGTTCATATATGTCAATACTAAGCGTTTCCAGTTGTGAGAGCGATGATAGTGACTGCGACAACGATGATACATGTTCCACTTTCAAACCTGTCACTCTCCAACACATATTCAGACTCTTGATATTCAGACCGTGCAGAGCCACCCACAGACCGGGAATGTGTTCATACATGTCAATACTAAGCGTTTCCAGTTGTGAGAGCGATGATAGTGACTGCGACAACGATGCTACATGTTCCACTTTCAAACCTGTCACTCTCCAACACATATTCAGACTCTTGATATTCAGACCATGCAGAGCCTCCCACAGACCGGGAATGTGTTCATATATGGGAATACTAAGCGTTTCCAGTTGTGAGAGCGATGATAGTAACTGCGACAACGATGATACATGTTCCACTTTCAAACATGTCACTCTCCAACACATATTCAGACTCTTGATATTCAGACCGTGCAGAGCCTCCCACAGACCGGGAATGTGTTCATATATGGGAATACTAAGCGTTTCCAGTTGTGAGAGCGATGATAGTGACTGCGACAACGATGATACATGTTCCACTTTGAAACCTGTCACGCTCCCACACAGGTTCAGACTCTTGATATTCAGACCGTGCAGAGCCTCCCACAGACCAGGACTGTCTTCATCAATTACGGATATAAATCTATTGTTTAGTGATGTTTTAATTTGTGCTATTGCCGTTCTACATGATATGCTGGCTACCCCCTCTATACACGATGTTATATCACATTCTGCCATGTCTATTGACACATTATGACCAAGTGTCTGCAGTGCGTTGAACAGGCTGCGTAGCCAGGTAGAGGAACATGTGACACCTTCCAAGTGAATCCGTTGTATGGAGGGCAGTACTAGAGGAGCGTCTGCACACTGTGCTGGATCTGCATTGTGTAGTAGAACCCTGACCGGAATATCTGATGGGGCCAAACTAGCAATATCTGTAAATGTAGATGTTTCATTTTTACGGTTAGGAACATATTAAATAAGGTAACATTTACATAATTATGTCTATATACATTTAACTGTTTAACATGTTAGCATGTAACTAACCTGTCATATCTGCGACATATTACTTTATGTTTTATATCATTTGAACAATGACTTGAATTATACATAACGATATATGGAGAATACATGTAAAATATACTGGCTGATCTTATGAGATATGTATGAGTTGATGTTTAGAAAAATATAACGATGAGGCTTCCAGGGCTGTTGTAATTCGAATTATCATTGCTTTTTTTCTTAAAATACAACAACAATTACATGAAACAGTCTGACCGTCAATATTAAACATGAAATATATTTTAAAAGATATTTGGCGTATGTGGTCAATGTTTGTTAACTCGGAATTTTAATTAAAAGTAGTAGATAAATAGTTAAGGCTAATGCATCTGTAGAATTGGTATTTTATATTTTTTGGAGTACTCTTGTATATATTATATATGCATGTATTATTAATGTTAGATTTTTCAAAATAAAATAAGTAAAGTTTCACTCTAAACACCGAACTCATATCATATTATTGCGTGGCTGTATTTATGTCTATCTGCTTTTGAAACACACTAGTATTACATGATTCTATAATTGAAGTAAACTTAAAGAGAATGTCATTATTTATTGTCCAAGCAATACTGATAAACTGACGACGCCGACGAGTGGGGTTATTTACCCTCGGGACTTCGTTTAAAAACCATTGCCCGAGCACACTGCTTAACATTTAAAACTCTGCGTTCACTAAAACTATAATGCATCCCTTCTTTTAAAGGGTGTGACACATAAAATCTTTGCAGTGAGGGTGCGGTGCTTTATGTAAAAATCTATTCGCAAAATTATATCAGAAATACATAAAAATACTGTATTTAAATAAATCTTTGTAAATAGTGAAGCGGTACGGTAATATATGCTGTGGAAAAGTCTTTTCTCAATTTATGCAACACGTAGATTAACTGTTAAAACTGAATAGACAGCCTTTAAGAGGAATGCGATAATTTGCATACTGAGCTTGACGCTCTAAACGGATAGTAAATGAACAAATCAAAATTCTCGTATCTAATCCGTTTGACCAATCAGCGTAAGGCTTATATAATGACGTTAGGGTTGGACTAGTATGCACGATTATGAACAACTGCAAAGAAATAATGAAAGTAATAGATCTGCTAATTGGAAATATGCAGATTTTAAGATGAAAATGTTTATACAATTTGGGAGAACTAATTTCTCTATGAAAGTGACATAATTATTTATGCTTTAATAAAGTATGAAGACACTTTGTTGAGTAATTTGTGTTTATTTATTGTTTTCTTTGCAGTTTAATACTAAGATAGAAAAGAAGAGAGAAGATAGCCCAACATGGTAAGATTTAATGATGGAAAACATATAATTTTGCATGTGTCATCATTTTTCTAGAACCATTTTCCAGCATATGCTGTGATGGAATTGTTGGAGTCTTATTAACTTAAAGATCTGGAAGAAATATATGATTTAATAACCATATACTTATAAAGAAGTTTGGAAACAATGCAGGTACAGTAGTACCGGTTGTTTATTTAAAATAAAATAATGAGCAGTTTAATGTTTTACCACATCTCTAAGTGGTTCAACATAGTTTTACAGAATAGCTATGATATTAGCATGTCTATGCTACAATTTAATGCTGCCGGCATATGAAAAGGCAGAAAATTACAACTAAGTTACTTAGAAATGCTGTCATAATAATAATAATACTCTGAATAAAATGAGTATTTCAATGTAATGCAATAAATGGTTGGTATTTCGGGTTTTCAATACCCTTTTTATCTAAATGTGGAGTAAGAATACTCTTAAAAATAAGTAAAATTAATCAAGAGTCACCAAGTAATGCAGATTTAATATAATATAAATGAGAAAGGACTTGCCTAGGCAAGTATGTTATGAGTGGAAGTAATTTTAATTTGTTAGCATTTATGCGACATGCGGTTTACTTATGTTGAACGATTGCAGACAGGGAATATAGCGAGTTGCTCCAACTTAAGACCCTGTATGTTTTGTACCTTAAGGAAGCTGGGCTATTTAAAAATAATAGTACCCCCAAGGGTGGCGTTAAAACATTTCTTAAAAACTACATTTATTTATATACATAAAATGCTGCAATATAGGCTGCTAGTTACAAAATAGTCACCTAGATAGGGCCATTTTAAAACAATATGTTAAGAAAATGACCTATATACAGTTAAGAATTAAAGAAACAAGAACATGATTTATAATATTTACAGTTAAAAAATACTTCACAAGGGTGAATATGATACTGTGTACCTTTAAGGTGCTACACAGTAATGAGTTAGGTAAAAAACAAGTAGCCACCCAGGGGGGGACTAAAATGATATATTAGAAGTGTAGGGTTGGGAGGCCAGCGGGGGTTGGGGTCTGGGGTGGGTTGGAAAGAAGGGGAGATAATTGAATGGGTACAGATGTATTTATTGGAGTTTTGTCCCTTGGACCAGAGGGAGTGCACGGCAAGACTAGATTATTTAAAAGTAAGCAAAAAAATACAGAAAAGACATAAAATCTTTAAAAGTTGAATAATACAAGTAGGAAATAATACCAACTAGGTAATAGTGAACTATAATACAGGATTTTAATAATCCCTGGTAAAAAAAACTTGCAAAGGGTCATATCCAGATATCCATGAGTGATATTGGTCTTGATAAGACCGGATGCAAATAGTTGCAAGGTTCATAGATCCTTGCACCGTGCACTCCAGTCCGACGTGGTTCTTTGAGGATGAAAGAGAATGGGGGGTGTCAGAGGGGAAGGGAGGGGGTGCAATGCAGTCAACTGTACCCAGGAAAATGGATGGCCCCGCCCTTTCTGGTTATTAAAAACTGCAATAAGAAGGGGTTTATAAAGAAACTGAGAAATGTAAATGGTGTTCTAACGTAATACTCTCTTCTGGAAAATGTTTTTAAAATAAGGAATACCAGGTCAATACCATTGACTTGGTTTAGAAAGGGCAGGGAATTCCATAGTTTCCCAATAAAAGCTAAAACAAAAGTTAAGCATTGAAAACTCATAGAGAGACAATGCAATAAGAAGTATATACAGAACTGCAATATATCACAGAATTAATAAAAACAATTACAAGAACTGTATAGAAATTGATTGGGTGTTGACTGCTCCTCCCCCCCAACCCCCGAAGACCTAGATCTTGTCAGTTATCTGACAGTCTAGAAGGAATTTGGACAGGGCAGAGAAGACCAGGCCCCTAGCCGCTCCCTTGGGGTCTAGCACGTTGGTACGGTTTAAAACTAGTCCATGGGAGTGCAATGCGGCCCTGAGCTGGTCCCTCTGCCCTGTAAATGTGTTGCACTGTAGCAGTAGGTGGGCTGTTGTGAAGGGCTCCCGGCACCGCGGACATGCAGGGTCTAGCCCAAGGACATACTTTCCCGCGCCACCAGGTAGAAGAGTGGTTCCCATCCTCAGGCGCGTGATTGCTCTGTCAAGCACTGAGCATTTGTCAGGCGGCCTGAGGGTTTTCGCGGGTCTGAGAAAAGTATGTCGGTAGGCAGACAAATTGGCGGGCTTGAGATTCCACTCACCAAGGACTTAAACTGATCTGACGGTTCCGTGTTTGAGAGAAGTGACTGATTGACATTTTCGACATTGTTTACCAAGGTGTTCCGAATACGCCGTAAATCTAGGTCAGGGGGTTGCGCAGTGAGCGTATAATTCCTTCCGCTGTGTAGATAATCGTTATTCAAAAAAATTAATCTGCATTTTGCAAATTTAACATTATGTCGAAGAAAATAAAACTGGACAAGGTTGTGGAGGAAGAATCTGTAAGTCAATTTAATCAAAAACGTGCTTTAATGCAACAATTTTTATGTGTGTGCACATTGAAATCTAACTTTTAAATTGGGGTGGCGAACGGGAAATAATATCAAATTGTACACACTTTGTTAACCAATAGATCTTAGTTTGGTATTGGGTTTTATACTTTTTCCGTCAAATATGATATAAAATATAAAAAAGTTATTGTTTTCGTGTATTTGTATCGTTTTTAGATAAAGGTAGGTCTAAAAACCTAGTTCTGGGAGTGTTTATTGTTTATTTTCTAATTTCAATTTGCTTTGCAACGAATCTATGCATCTTTTGCCGTTTTGGAAGTTTTAATGTATATATACGGAATTGCATAGAGTAGCCAGTTCATGTTGATACAGTTCATGTTTATACATAATATTATTGTGTGTTTGTATTACAGTATATCTTTGCAATAATAATAATACTTTAATTGAACTTCATTTGTTTCAGGTAACTGTCACAAGCTGAATCTGGAACGTCTCACCGTGATTTTCCAGGGGATAATTCACCTGGTTGCAGTATTTCGTCTTGAATTAGTATATTGTGACACACAACACCACTGATATAATTACATTAATTAAAAAATATATAAATACTTTGTAATGTGTGTTCAAGTTAAGTAATATTATTAATTGTCCAAATTCAAGTGAATATATTAAAAATAATAATGTTAATGAATTGTTGTTATAATAACATATGGTTTTTGATGTATTGTCATAAGTATTTAGTTTTCACACATCTGTGCGCATACAAAGTGCCAAGTAGAAACATGCTCGGGAAAAACATCATTGGTGCGAACCATTCCGGAACAGAGACAGTGGAAAAGTGATCCAATGGTGACCTGAATAATTTTCTTCGTCGATTTAGTCAGTCGGGCTATGACCCTTGACCGCTTTGTGATTTTGTGTAAAACTACTGCGGGAAGTAGCTATATATATTTAAAAGAAAACATGTTCATTGTGACATTGGAAAAAGCATTAACTGTGACAGTCCAAGTTCCTGTTCAAAATGGGTAAACTGGAAGTGTCGGGGGTATCAGCCCAACTCAATAGCTGGTGATGAACCTGCTTGTTTTTTTTTACTGTACTGTACTTAAACTTGTGAAAAAGTGACTTAAGTACTGGTTCTACACAGGAATATACTAATTAAAACATTTTCATGCTTTGAGCATTACTGATGTATATTTTGTGATACTTGTTTCAGTAAAATTGAAAACTTGATGTCATTTTGTTTATTTGTGTGCTGTGGATGTGATTTTGAAATGCTTTATATTTAGAGCTTATCTTTGAAAGAGAATACCCAGGTGACATGGAATTATTTCTTCTTGTGTTGTTTATTAAGTGAAGATAATTAAGCTATATATATTTCTTATGATGGTACTAGTAGGACACATGTCTATTATGTGGAACTGCAGGACTCATCCTGTATATACTGCAGGCAAATCTACTATAATTCCATACTTTACGGCGGACACTTAACCTACTTATTTTCCTTAGCCGATCTAAGCGGTTGATATGTACCAAATGTACATACTTTACGGCGGACACTTAACCTACTTATTTTCCTTAGCCGATCTAAGCGGTTGATCAGTACCAAATGTACATAGTTTACGGCGGACAATTAACCTACTTATTTTCTTTAGCTGATCGAAGCGGTCAATCAGTACCAAATATACATATTAATAAAAGTAGCTACTGCCCTTCTTGAAGAAGAGGTATGGAGAGAACGGCCGTAGAAGTTATTTTATGACCAATCCCACACAAGTTACATGGCCGGGCTGGGGCTCGAACTAGCGAACACCCGGATTGACAGTCCACCTCTCTACAAACTAAGCTAGCCGGGCCCAGTTGGTATTCAGGTTGCAATTGTCGAAAAATAAAATCATTTAAAAATGATATATATATTAAATCAATATATCTGTTAGAAACCCCACTCATCAAAACAAATAAAACTAATTTTCTGGTTCCATGAAAATGCACTCAATGTTGGGCTATTTTTTTTTACACATTTAGTACAAAGTAAATGTTTGAAAAGTTGACCTCTTAAATGTTTTAAAAATAGGTGGGTGGAGTTTTCCAAAGTAGCATGTCAAAAGAGTTTCATTGTTTACTTTTAACTGTAGGTTTGGTGTGATGTTTCTCGTTCATTTTTGCATATTTTGACACACTGCTCGTTTGATCATTAATACTGTTATTTAGTCAGGTCTAAATTATGTGTGTAAACATTACAATCGTACATGAAAGCAATACGTCTTCATATAACGTTAATTACTTGTTTATTTTTAGTGTTAATAGCAGTTTATGTGAAACTGCATCAGCAGCTGAACAATGTTTACTTTAGAGCGATAACACAGAAGCCCCCCCCCCCCCCCCCCGACCTAAAAATCTCGCGTTATCTCGCCAGTCTTGTTACGCGTGACTTGACAATGTGGAAATCTTTTTTTTATGCTACGCACGTAATGTTTTACGTATACTTCCTTCTCTATAGTTTATATAAAGAAATACTAAATGTATAGTTTCAATATACTCTACACGAAACATATTAGAAACGCGTGTACTTCATAACATAATATGCAGATTTCCTATGAAATGTTGCCTAAGAGATGCGATAATAATTACAGGTGATTTCATGAAATGCATATTATTTTAAACGCTAAGGCTTTCAAATGACTTTAGCTACAATCGCTCGGCTGCTGTTGACGGCGAGTGGGGTTATTTACCCTCGGACTTCGGTTATAAACCATTGCCGGAGCACACTGCTTAAAAACGGTATGTACGATCTCATCAAATTTTATAGAAACATATTCAAGTAAACTAAGAAATGTCTTTAAAAAAAGACAAACGGCATGCAAATTCATATTAAGATGCCATTTAAAAATAACCAATACATAACCGTGGGCCTATGTGATCTGTAACGTAACTTCTCAAACCCCATGTTTTCACCATAGCTATAATTATAAATAACCATAATAATTTACGTTAACATAATTGTTAACTGAGTTTATCAGGCCCATTTAACAAATGAACAATGTAAGAAAATAATTGCGGGAATGAATAAAAAGTAAAATGTATAAGACGAGTCTATACTGGTTGGCGAGTAGTATCCGTGCACTAGCAGTTTTCATGGTTTGTATATTTCAGGGCTTTCATTAAGTTTTGAAATCCGGAAGTTTGAACGTCCTAGCCTCTGATTTTGGAAGGTTTGCTTATAATGTTTGGAAGTTTTGACAGTATTGCGCGACATAGTCCTGAGCATTTCAGAAATGTAAATACGTTTAAAATTCAAGGTTTGTTTAAGGTCATTTCTTTTTCGTCAGGTGTTTATAATATGTCAAATTATTCAGTTAAACAGGTATACATTGAGATTAATCACTTTTATATTTCTTCTAACTTGTTCATCCTGACATGATGAAACTTCCATAGCTGCAATTTTGGAAGTCCTGATACTTCCAAAGCTGCAGTTTTGGAAGTTATGTGACAAAAACTGGGAGTATATTACTCCCAAACTTCCCCTAATGCAAGCCTTGATATATATAGGTGTAAAAGCTCTCCAGCATTGAATGTAGAGTTTACACATATCCCCTAACAACTGTTTCAAACGCAGAATAAGTTGAAGTATTCTAAACTTCATATTTTTAAAGATATTTACATTTTAGTAAAAAAACAATCCCAAAACAACTTAACTCCTCGCGGGGCATTCACGCGCACTTCTTTGCTCATGAGCATATATCTACTATTGGACCCCTATTTTTTATCTTGTTCTTCTATATTTTCGGTTTACCAAGGTTGATTGCTATGTTATCCACAGCAATTTTTGTTTTCATACACCATCATCCATATATTCAACATGCATTTTTCATACAATCGGTTTTCTAAAAAAAAATAATCAAGAATTGCAATTGAAAAATGTTTACTCGAACACTTTTCACAAAGAATTGCAATTTAATTTTTTTTTAATCAATCTACGGCTAGTTTCGGGACGATTTTGACAATACAGGGGAGGCGACTACTTCAATAATAGCATGGTTATCTCCGGGACTCCCGTTTACCATCAGCACATTGATACGGGCGCCAAAGGGGTAACCAAAAGACCATTGTTCCCTAATACGACATAGAATTTAATAATATTACATCATAATGATGTTGATAATGGAATGTAGAATAATATAGGACAATTAAAATATTGAGGTGTTTAGCACAAAAATCGCATTTTCAATTGAAAGGAAAAATCACGGATACTACTAGTTTTACTGATTCAATTCATGCTTATTTATTACCCCTTTTGTGCCCCTTATGGGAAAAACCATTCTGCGTCATGACAAGATATTTATATCCTCATAAACAGAAGGAGCCAAACATTGTACTGTAAAAAGCTTTTTTTAAGAGTATTACGCTATTGAAAACAGGGAAAAACTACTAAATTCACGGATACTACTCGCCAACCAGTATAGTTGTTTATAGTAATATACCATACATTCATCTTAGAAGTTTTCTACTATAAACACGATTGGAAGTAATATACGCATTTATACTACATCCCAATAAAAATCAATATTCAGGGAACATTCAGCGCATTTGAAATTTGTTAGGCCTTTGAAAACACAAACATATAATTTCATTAGATTATGACGGTTGAAATTTTATTCGGTAGGGATATGATGTAGCAAGGGTTTCTGTGTATAATTAGTATTTCAGATTGTGTATTCAAGCTACGCGAATAACAATTTGAAGCATTCAGACTCTTCTTTCATAACATTTTATCTATAGAAAAAATGTTCTCACGTGCTATTTTTAGAACTGTTTCTGGAATGCGTTGAACTCGCTAGAATGAATGGGCTACATGGAAAGGCAAATATGTGAATGAGATTTATGAACGGGAGCATGGTATCATTGCTTTTTATACAGCGTATCGCTTATTTAAATGTACGCTAAAAAAATTATTTCGTTACATAAATGAATATAGCATTATGTTTATGGCAAGCAAATAAGTTCATAATTAGCCTCAGTTCTATAGCGTATGTCAGGGAATGTTTATATATTTTTTTTTTAACTGCTAACCGCTAATGTTAACAAAACTGTGAATTTAATTCCCCAAAAGTATGCAACAATTATGGATCGACATTAAACACTTGTTGTAAGTTTGCATTCCTTAAAATAAGAAAATTTGTACAATTCTAATTATCGCAAGAAATCTAGGTCAAAAGTGATCAAAAACAGCTACGCAGAATAAACGTAAAGTAAAACCGATAAAACATTGATGAACAACAAACTAGAATAAAAGTTCTCAAGAACTGATATTCGAAAATCCTTGAATATGGAACGCCGGCACTGTCTTATGTCTTATATTTTTATTATATTATGTTCTGTCTTTATTATGTTATGTGGATACAACTTTATATGATGTGGACATTTTTTATATATCATGTGGATCTTTCTTAATATCATGTGGAAATTTCTTGATATGATATGATATACTTCTTTATATAATCAGGATAATTCTTTATATGATGAGGATTTTTCTTTATATTATGTGGATAATTCTTTAAATCTATATAATGATTTTTTTTTCTTTTTATGATGTAGATATGTTTTTATATAATGTGGACATTTCTTTATATTATGTGGACTTTTCTTTATATGGTGTGGATACTTCTTTATATGATGTGGATATTTCTTTATATTATGTTCATGTGTCTTTATATGATGTAGAAATGTCTTTATATGGTGTGGATATTTATTTTTATCATGTAGATATGTTTTTATATGATGTGGATATTCTCTATATGCTGTGGACTTTTCTTTATATGATGTGGACATTTTTATATGCTGTGGATTCTTCTTTATATGATGTGGACATTTCTTTACATAATGTGTGTATTTCTTTAAATTATGTGGATATTTCTTTATATCTTTTGCATAATTCTTTATATAATGTGCACATTTCTTTATATTATGTGCATATTTATTTATATGATGTGCAGATTTCTTTATATGATGTGCATATTTCTTTATATGATGTACACATTTCTTTATATGATATGCACATTTCCTTATATGCTGTGGTAAGGCCTATTTTGTTATGTAGTGGTGCATTCTTTATTATGATGATGGGGTCTTTGAGTGGGGATGCTCTTCTGCCTCGACACCAGATTTATGCAAGCGCCTAGACGGGAAGCACTTAACTACGGGCCATTGGGGGGTCATAATATTAAAGCCTAAACAAGATGAATGTAATATTTTGCGCGGTTGAGTTCTGCGCATTCTTATTTACAAAGAATTAACACATGCATAGTTTGCATCCAAATTTTAATGGCTGTAGGGCGTAAACATATGTTTGTTTCAGGTTTAACCGTTACATGACCAAACAAATAAGGGTATGTAGGTAGGGATTTATTTATCTTTTTTTATTATTTAGTGAATGGTCAACTTGAAGATTTTAAAACTGAATTAATATTCAAAACATATCTGTAATATCCTTAAACATTGTTTTAAAGTTGATTCTATCAAACTAAACACTTATTTAACTAAAAAACATTTAATTATTGAAAAAAATAATAATACAAAAACATGTATCTGACAACTCCAATAAAATGTTCTAGGGTTAGGGCCTAGGCCTAATTTTGTCCAGCAATGAATGATTTTTAAATTGCTTGGTAAAATAGTTAATTTTATGGAAGGGTGTATCACGCACACAAACCAGGTCCCTAAGTCCAAGGTCAAGGTCATACTCAAAGGTTTAATGTATAAATGAATGCATTTTGAGTATATCCAGAGCATAAATGTGTCTGGCATTGAACAATTTTCAAATAACAAAAGTCATAAGCATTATAAAAATGTGTGTCACATGCAATAACTAGATCCAAGGTCAAAGTCACACTCAAAGGTCAAATATTAGAATGAAAACTATTGAGTATATCCAGAGCATAATTTTGACCGGCATTGAAGGATCTTCAAATTACATTGCAAAATTTTTAAAAGTGAGAAGTATTCGGCACTGAAGGATCTTCAAATTACATTGCAAAATTTTTAAAAGTGAGAAGTATTACGAGATGGTACCTTAACCTTATCAGATTGACAGAAAACATTTAATAGAAAATACAATATAAAAGGACCGTTTTAATTGGTATGCATATCGTCAAGCTTTATCATGTAAAAAGAGCTGCATATGTGGGGGGGGGGGATCCGTGTTGTTAAGAAACATGTATAATTTAACAATGATTTGGAAAATCAGTTTTTGTGTCTGTGAAATGCTTTTAATGGAGGGGGTCAGTTCCTGTCTATTACAGTCATTGAATATAAAAAGGCATATATATCTATCTTTGTGTTGTTGTTCCTGTCGAAAGAGGCAAGTCAGGAAACAAAACGGATAACGCAGCATCCTGCTATATCGCTCAGAATATGTTCTTTGGACTGTTTCAATTTTCTAAATAACATTTGTTAGATGTTTGTGAGACAGGTACATTTTGAATTCTAAAATGATGTGAGGCTTCTTTTCAATAGACAAAGAAAAAATCAAGTTTCGGTTGTTCTGCGATAAATATGGAAGGAGTATAATGTATTGAAAATAGTTCTGCAGAATCACTGAAATTTTACAGTAAAATGCACGTGCCTGACCTGCTTAAATGCGCACTGGAAAAATTATAACAAACTTACTGTTTCTCTGTAATGTATTGAAACAAAAGTGCGTATTAAATGCGTAAATGTTGATAATTTAATTATATAGTGTTTGTTACAATGTTACTTTCACTATAGCAACAATAACATGGCGTTATTGGTCTTTGACTTTTATTAATGAATCGGATGCCGTTTGCTCAATTTTTATTAATAGAGTTAACGTCATAGTGTTTGTTATTATTTATTCATGTCACTGAAACGTGCCTGTTATTGTACTTTGTAGAAAAATGGGCAGAGTATAAAAAATATAGTTCTCATTCAATAGCTTTAAAATACAGACTAAGATTAGGTTAGAATCAAAACATTTTTTTTTAAACATTATAGTCAATTAACCCACGGTAAAAAGTATCCACATCATATAAAGAAATGTATCTTCTCCTCTGAAACCACTAGTCCTCTAAAACCTTTGACACTAATAAGCACATCTAATAGATTAATGACTCAAAGCGACAAAGCCAAACACACAATTATTAACTGTGTTAAAAACTGTTACTAGAACTTTGTCAAACACAAGAAAATTTAACTCTCACAAATTCCAGCCAAACTATGAAATTTATAGTAACCTTATAAAATATTGCTTCCTATCAGGGCGTGCTACACTGACTTTACTATCTTTATTGTTTTAAACATTTCTTCTTTCCATATCTGGATAATATCCTCATTAAGCACTTATTTCACTATTGTATACTGTTTTTAATTGCTCATTACTATAATTACTCCTTTTACTTAACAGTTTTAATTGCCTAAAACTTCTTTCCATGTCATAGCTAGAGAATTAATGTAAATTTAGCATTTTCTCATGTTTATGCAGCGTTTTTCCTCTATATAAAGTCCGTACCGGAAAACCGTACCATTCCCAACCATATTTTCTGACCATGTTTCCCAATTTGAAGTTAAAAAACTCCCAAATGTACGAAAAAAATCCAAAAAGACCCTGATAAGATCGACCTCCACGCACAGCTGCAGGGCCTTCCCCAGCCCATTTTAGCGCCCCAGTGCCCGAGCGCTTAAATTTTAACTTCGGAACATATCCGGGCGGCTCAAATTAGTGTTGAGCATAAACATCGCCCGGGGCATGTGTATTTTATCAATTAATTAACAATGTTGTCTGCAGCAGACAGACAATTCCTGCTGTAAAAGCTAATCTCTTAGGTCACACTGGCCATTTTTCACTGGAGAAACATGTACAACCACTCTATAAAGTCAGTAAATGATCAAAACGAGCGCCAGTTCGTTGAAAATTTTAACAAGTTACAGATATTCCTAAGCCGCAATCAATCACCGTGAAGCACCGCCCTTTAGGCGGAGTGTTTCAACATTCAGTAAAATCGATATAAGCCAATAGTAACGCTAAGTTTATCTTCGCTTTGAAATGACGTTATGACTGACCAATCGGCGCAGTTGGCATGTATCCACACACAAGTAACCTTATACTCGCGTCAAGCATTTTTTCGACCTAACAAGTAAATGAGCTTTCGTATCTTATAATATGCACACTTATTTATTCAATAAATTTCATAACTGTAAAAAATAAAAAATCGTAATCGGAAAAGCCGATATATTTAGTGTTACTGCTCAGTGTTGCAGTTTCGTAAACACAGGCGGTTTTGTTTATGTATATATATATGCCATGAAAAGCCCATGTTTTTTTGTAAAATAGCGTGAAATGTCTGCTGACAATCACGACATCACGTGAAAAGCATGCGTGTACTGACCATGTGCTTTCTCAGTACAGGTCTTTAACATTTGACTTTGTGCTCAGGTGAGCTAAAAATATAAATAAAATATTTTTTCCCATATCTGGGGAAATTTAGTTATTTAAAGGGACTGAAAAATTGGCTTCCAATTGCACCATGAATTATACTATTTAATAAAAATGTGCTTTACTAAGACATTTGCATTAAATAAATAAATATAATATAATACACAATAAGATATTTGATGGAAACAAATTAGCAAACAAGCATGAACAAAATAAAACCCCAAGGGGTATCAAACTCACGACTTACGGGCCATACAAAGAAATGAAAGTATACAGCGCTTTAACTAACTGCGCTATCATGCTTGGTAAGGAGTCGTTTGTAAACTATGTTTAAACAAAATGCTCACAATTCTGATGTCAAAATGTAAACAGGAAACAGGCAAAACAAACTGATCCATCTATTTTGCACGTTACAATCTCATATATATAAGGAATTACTGATATGTAACCTAATGACATGGAGGTTACTCCTGCCTGACAAAATTATTCATCCATCTGGAAATCATCACTATCATCCCATCGTTGGAGACAATCTTCAAAAACCAACCTATATATTTTCTAGTACACTGTGCTAAAATTAGACAGTGCTCAGTCGAGAATTTAGAGGGTTAAACCCACCCAGTGTTTGCGTTGTGTATTACTGGTTAAACCAATTAATGACAATTTAAACATACCTGCCTGTGATATAAGGCAATATAAATCTTACTTATGAATTATTGACACTTTGTGATCTTATATTGTGCACACTTAATATTGATAATTTAAAATTGCAATGTAATAATATATGTTTCTATTGTTAACAAAGACCTCCCTCAACCTTGGCAAATCTGATTGACCAAGGATTTTCTTTAAGTATGTTGCTTGCCTTATTTACTCCTGTCAAGTGTTAATAAGCCTAATTTTCATTGCAGATTGTATTTAAAATGAGGAGGACCCAGTTATCAATCTTTTAATTTATACAAAATATTGTTTAAACCCCTATGAGTATTATGAATCTTTTTTTTTGGCCATAAATTTGATATTTTAAGTAATTACCTGCATATCGTCACTATATCTCTCTTTTACATTAGTGGTTACCCACACTTAAATATTTAATCTATTAGGTCAAAGTCAAACTCTTTCTTTCATGTATACCCCAGGGTGATTTTCTTTTATTTGCATATATTTGTACAAAGCAGACAGTTATTTTTAATAGTTACATCGTGTTTTATCTGTGTTTTTTTTAAAGGCCCTAAAAAGTAAGCCATTTGAAAGTGAGAGAGGGATGTAATATATGTTTTATCTTAAAGTTTACGCTATATTTGATCTTTATCTTGTTATTTGTGTTCGTTCTATTAAACTGGTACCCTGGTGTAGGCTACATACCGCTAAATAAACCCACCATTGTGCATCAATCTGAAAGGACAGTGTCTCAGGTTGGAGCATCAAGTTATATTCCCTGCCTACAAAAGTGCAGCACTAGTTCAAACATGTCATGCAATTGTAACATTGATTGACAAAATATTGTACTTATTATCAATAAAATATAACATACCAACCAACATATACTTGCAGATGCAAGCTATTAGCAATATTATATCAATTCACTTGCTATTATTATTTAATATCTTCACTCTACACTCTATGTTTAAGTATTACCACTTGAACATTATGATACATAGGCTTTAGAAACCCTATTTTAGCCTGTGTTCTTCTTTTCTACATGAAAAGACATGCAAATCAAACAGATAATGTAAAACAATGCTGAACCACTTAAAGATCTAGAAATAATTAATATTTATTGTCGTTACTGTAAATAACACCCTACATGTATGTGCATTTGCACATGGATCCTTTAAATATTTCAAATATTATTTGGTAATTTTTACCAAAATCTGACCGGTATATATCGGGTTTAGAAAAAAAAAGATGATTCACATACAACCATGTACTTCCACCATTACATTCTTCGAGTTGGGCTATTTCTTCCAAACTCTACTTTTCTGCGTTAATATAGGCACCTTTTAGCAAAGGAAACTATAATTATAATTTACCTCATACTTGTTGTCAAATATACATGTATATATCGTACGTACAATGTATTAGACTTTTACAGATATATTTAATATATACATTCTTACTGTCATGCCTTACATGGTATTATTCAGATTAATACTGAAATTTGCAGTTAAAGGAAGACAACCCAACTTAAGATGATTTATCTGGTTTTCAACAGTGTACCTATAATATAGTACAAGGGAGGTAACTCCTGTTGATAAATCAAAAGCAATTATACAATTACTAATTCTTTAACTGTTTAAATCCCTTGTATCTGGTTTCTTTATATAGAACTGTGTGCTTACGTGAAAAATTCAATAAATCATTCAGTTACGTTGCATTATCAGGGATCATCCTAGCCCAAAATTTTAGGGAGAAGTGACTTCTCCTTTTGCCGAATTCAAGGAGAAGTTTATCGATAACTGACACTGGCGCGTAAAGCAGCTATTTAGCCAATCAATCAATTAAATTATGTATAATTAATTAATTACAAAGACTACAACCTGTAGTAATGAACGATAAACACAAAATAGCTTAATAAGTTTTATTGGCATTAGAAACAGTATTTAAAAAAACAAGCACTCATGTTTATGTTTATGACAATTGATACTTACACTTCATAAGGCAGTCACTGGTTTCCTTTAAAATAATGTCATGATATAAAGAGTAAATGTTACAATGTAAATTATTAACGCCCTTGATATTTCTCCTAATAACGCTACATGTTATACATCGCTCAGGTAGACAAGTACCGGTATTGTACACCACTTGGTTGTTAGGAGGCTGCACGTGGAAATCGTGCAACACAATTTTCCCGCCGTTAGTCGGCATCAGAACAAAGAAACCACTAGAGAATGAAATGACGTTGTAATGGTGTCGCGTGTTGTTCAATGCTCTTGTTTGGATGACGTCATTTACTACAAAATGGAAATTATCTGTTACTTTTCGCACGCGGTGTTTGTTACGATTGTGGTAATTACGGAAATGGAAAATAATTGATCAGTGTATCTTTTTGTTTTAATTTTAAATTAATTTTCAGTTCTAAGGTCAAACATCGCAATTAAGGGAACAGCAAATATTCATAGCCTGAATATAAGTTCTTTTACAGTACGTAAAACGGTAATAATAACTCGGAATGACTGTAAATTCTAGTGTAAACCGGTTGATCATATCGCCCAGTGTGCACTCGCTTTCTTGGTTCCCAACAGCCTTTGCTAATAACAGATTGACTTTAAAAGCAAGTAAGCAAAGTCGGGAACCGCAAATGGAATAACCTTAGCCGATTGGTTCATTGATTAACACAATGCCAGGTCAGTGATGTGTAACAAACTTTCTCACGCTGTCTACAGATCGATTATGGATAATTGTAGCATCGTTATCTCCACAATCAGATAAACCATGACAGTAGTGGGCATAAGATTAGAGGAATAAGCAATAAGTATTGAAAGTTTTCGGCGATTTTGATTTCGCTTTGATCAAATCACAGGGCGAAGTCAGACACCATCGGGCGACGATTTGGCCCATGTCGCCCTCTAGGATGATACCTGATTATCCAGTGTTAAATCTGCATAGTGTATTTTTCTACAAAGACGTATTACAGCACAATACAGTATTATCTATTATTTGTCAAAATATTGTGCTCTATGATTCCTTTTGAGTCATTTTACGAATAACCCTAATTTTTAAAGCAAACATTTTTATTATTAGCAACTCAACCACAATGCAAAGTTATATATATGTAAACTTCTCTTTATATTAAGGAATATAGTATCATTTATTGTAACCACGCAACGATTTTTATGTTAAGCAGTGTGCTTGGGCAATTTTTAAACCGATGTCCCGAGGGTAAACATCCCCAATCATTCGTAAACATTCGTCTAAAAATGAAAGATTTTCTACGCTCATTTACCAATGAAACAAGGTATAACAACTATATATGTGTGTGTAGTGTGTAGATTTCAGATACGTAAATATTTCGACAGGGCGTTTTGTTTATAAAAAACGAATATTTGAATATAATATTCAAATAAGCAAAACGAATATTCCAATATCCGTTTCTGTATTTGGTCCCATCGCTCGTAAATAATAAAAAAATATGTTTTTGTGATTTATTCCGATTACAAATAATAAAATGTTCTTAGTATCAATTTGCTTGTTCCGAGTAAATCACGTGGCTACAATCACTGCCTGATATAGATGCTAGTTGCTTGCTATAGCAAAATCAGACAGCTGTTAATCAGCCTGAGATCCATACAGTGGTATAATAAAATACATACCACGTGTTTTGACTACACACATGCAAACGCTTAATTTTGATAATAATGATATTTTGTATATTTACCTTTGAACCCAATCCAGACATTTTTGAGTACCAATGTTTCCAGTTTGTGGCACGCTGACAGGTCAAACTCAATACGAGATGCAGACTCGCCAATTGCAGATGAACTCTGGATATCAGATGCACGACTACTCATTTGAACATATAATTCCCGGACATTGGCCTTGTTTATTGCCCAGATGCTGTGTAAATCTTTGATGTTGTTGTAGTCATCGATGAAAATGTTACTGAGTTTCAGGTGCACACCTGTCTGGTTGTTAGCTAGGGCCTCCCTGTATCCAGACAGGGTGATGCTGGAAAACTCATCGTATTCATAGCGGACAAGATTGCAATCAGCAACATCGCGTTCATTCATCAAGAAAGAGAGTTCATTTGCTGCTGAGATGTTAAGTCCACACAGAAATATGAACACTTGATATATGTCGAGATATGCATTGAAGTGTTTGTTAAGATATCCGTCTATGACGTCATTAATGACTGTTGGATTTCTGGCGATGTGATATGCTGCTAGAAATTCTTGAACGCTTTTATGAATAAATGAATATGACCTGTCAGTACACCGTTTTACTTTTCTGCTTGATAACAGTCCTGCCTTGAGTGCAAAATCCTTGCGAACACTCAATTCCGATGGGGTCACACAGTTCGACAATTTTATCTCGCTAAAAACGATGGATGTTTCCCTTTCAGAAGAGAACAGAATATCAAACGCAACTTTAGAAATGGCATCTATGTTTTCATTGTTTGGCTGGAGGTATTTTGTGCCAGAAAAACATTTTACCGGCGGTGGATTCCATTCATTGAAGTAACCAGTTTTAACCTCAGCATTATTTCCAAGAACTTCGAGGGCCAGAAACTTTTTACAAAGACTTTCAAGCAGCATAGTGTATAGTGCACACGATGAGGATCCTGTCTGGCAATTCGCTATCTCATCTACCCACATACATAGGACCAGAGTGTACAGCATTGGTGAAGATGGTAATGACTCGAGGTTACGCTCCTTAGTGAATGTTTTAAAGTTTCTCACCATTTCTTTAAGGTCCTTGGTCCTGTCAATTAAGCAGCGCAGTATCACTTCACTAAATTCGTCAGGTTTGCTTATCCCCTCAATCTCTAACAGAATGTCGATTTGCGAATTCTTGATACGTTCATCAGCCAGTTTCCAAGGTCGAGACATTGTAAGTATGATGCACTTGTCTTTGGGAAATCCCATTAATGACGGTTCAGCTTGGATACCATCAGGGCCCGCCCATTCGTCTAGACCATCTTGAACTACAAGATAAGTTTCAGTTTCTATGATTTGCTGCAAAAGTTCGTATGCCTGTTTGCGCTTTGTTTTCGTATGTGTCACCTTTATAAGTTGGTTCTTAATCATATCTTCTAAATCCGATTGCTTTTTTGAGTTTCTCAACGAGATAAAAAAAAAAGGAACTTGAATTTTTGAAGGATAACCACATCTTTAAACGCTGTTTGTTCACTGGAGCCTGCCGATGAATGCTGATTTACGTTGCACCAGTCTTGAACTAACTTGGCAGCAAATGTCGACTTGCCTCTCCCGGGTTCGCCTTGTAGGTATATACGTCGATGTAAATCACGATCTTTGTAAAATAAAGCACTGTACGATTGCACTTCTGCACCGTTTATGCGTTTCCCATCTTTCTGTATTCGGTGTATTTTTGGCGTGGTATATATGTCTTTCAATCGTTTATCAAAACTCTGATCCAATGTAGAAAGTGGCACGTAACTAGAAGTGTCGTTGTAATGTTCCACCAAACGTAGGCGAAGATCTGAAATCACAATATAGCAGTGTCTTTATATGTTGTGTAATGTACATTTGTGGCGCGTCGTGATAACACCGGTCTTAATGCATGTGCGTAAAGTGTCGTCCAGGATTAGCTTGCTCAGTCCGCACAGGCTAATCTGGGACGGCACTTTCCGCCTACAGTGGATTTATGTTTAGAAGAGACTTCCTTGAAACAGAAAATACCATACAAGCGGAAAGTGCCGTCCTGGTTTAGCCTGTGCGGACTGCACAGGCTAAATCGGGACGACACTTTACGCAAATGCATTTAGACCTGTTTTCTCACGACGCGCCACATTTCTAGTTAAACTCAAAGTAATATACAGCAAACAAAATCATTACTACAATGTAAACATCTAATGAAGGGAGGTAACCTCGGCAATAAATGCATGCTCAATATGTACCGTGTCGCAATTTTCAAGGAACTATAATCATGTCGCAACTTCATAGAAATTACCATAATATAAGACTAAGTAACGCACAACAATAATTTATGGAATGCCCAGAATAATGTTTGTTTGTAGAGGACCACTATAGGATGTTAAATAACAAGTATGAAACCTCTGGACCTTGCGGTTTCAGAAGAGAAGATTTTTTAAGACATTTTGCTATTTAAGTTTATATAAACCATGTGACATCTGGGGCGTGGCCAGTTTTTAACCCAGGGGCATTATTCGAACAATCTTTGTAGAGGACCACTATACAATGTTACATACCAAATAACAAACCTCTAGATCTTTCGGTTTCTGAGGAGAAGATTTTTAAAGTCAATTTGCTATTCAATTCTATATACATCATTTAACCCTTGGGCGTGGCCAGTTTTGACCCCAGGGGCATAAATTGAACAATATTTGTAGAGGAGCACTATAGGATGTTGCATACCAAATATGAAACCTCTGGGCCTTGCGGTTTCAGACAAGAAAGACATTTTGCTATTTAAGTTTATATAAACCATGTGACCCAGGGGCGTGGCCAGCTTTGACCCCAGGGGCATAATTTGAACAAACTTAGTAGAGGACCATTATAGGATGTTACATACCAAACATGAAACCTCAGGGCCTTGTGGTTTCAGTGAGAAGATTTTTAAAGTCATTTTGCTATATATTCTATATAAACCATGTGATCCCCAGGGCGTGGACTGTTTTGACCCCAGGTGCATAATTTGAACAATCTGTGTAAAGGACAACTTATGGATGTTGCATACCAAATATGAATACTCTGGGCCTTGCAGTTTCAAAGGAAAAGATTTTTAAGAAATGCTGCTATATATTCTATATAAAACATGTGACCCCCAGGGCGTGGCCAGTTCTGACCCCATGGGCATAATTTGAACAATCTTTGTAGAGGACCACTATAAGATGTTACATTCCAAATATGAAATCTCTGGACCTTGTGGTTTCAGAGAAGAAGATTTTTAAAGTCATTTTGCTATATATTCTATATAAAACGTGACCCCCAGGGCGTGGCCCATTTTGACCCCAGGGGCATAATTTGAACAATCTTTGTAGAGGACCACTATAGGATGTTACATACCAAATATGAAACCTCTGGGTCCTGTGGTTTCAGAGAAGAAAATTTTACACTTTTAAAATCAGTTTTTAGCTCTGGTGACCTACATATGCAGCGGACTGAAAACAACTTTGAAAGAAGTTCACCCAAAGATCATTCCTGTGAAGTGTGGTGAAAACCTGCCAAGCGGTTTAGGAGATGTTGTCTGAATGAAAAGTTGACGACGCACACACGCATGCATGCACGCACGATGGACAAGGGCGATCACAAAAGCTCACCAATCTATAACAGGCATTTTGCTCTTATTTATTTGTCCCGAATATATTTATTTGTATAGATGATTCTCACGTCTAAATAGATAAAGTGTGAAAACTGAAGAAATAATAATGAGTTAAAGAGGAGTTAGGTACACACAATTTCATGAAGTATATATAGTGGAAAAAATGTCAAAGGGCCATAATTCTGCCTAAATCGGTCGCAGCCCAAATTACTTTCTTTCTGATAACCTATGCATAAAGGTTGTTCAGCTGTGAGATTTTGAGCAAAATCCGCTAATCGGTTAAAGAGTTGAGAGCACATAATTTCGGGACGTACATGTACGTACGAACGTACGTACGGATGGACAAGTGAAGTGTTTAATGCCTCCCACTTTGTCGGGGCATTAAAAGACGTAATTAATAAAATTATATCATCTCCTATATATAAATAAATGGAAAAATTCTCAAGTTTAAATCATTCTGATAACATTATGGAGCTTTATATTTCACATCCATAATTGACATGCTGTACTAGTGTACTAGAGAAATGGGCGTTTCTTGTTAGACGAGTACAAGGCTACACGCAACTATAATATTAAGTACATAAAATGACAATGTCGATCGGAATATTCTACTATAAGAAAGGCCCGCGACAATTGGATCTGTTCGTGTGCAGTGGTGGACTTAATACTTCCACAATTAAATGAAGAACCCTTTGGAGGATATAAGCGTCTTATTAAATACTTAAGCAGTAAATAATAACACATACACTCAGGTAATTGTGCACAATGCAGTTGTATTTCATTCTCTATAGCGCATCAATGATCATCAATGGTGTTAGCCATACATACTCGTCCAGTTAAGCAGTTAAGGTTAGCAGTGTGTTATGGTTAATTCAGAATAAAATGACGTAAACATTGTTAACAGAAAAGAGTATCGAATTTTAATAATGCTGAAGGCGAATGTACATACGTGTGCTTGCTTTCGTGCGTGTGTTTGTGCGAGCTTTTGACTGTGTGAGAGGAGACAGCTTTGAGATAACACTGATCCGTAGTCGTACTATGGTCTTCATCAAAGAAAATATACAGAGGAAAAGATATTTTGATTTCCTCGTATGATTGTCAATAAAGGTGATAAGTTTACCCTTATAAAGTAAACCAATCATATTTCAAAATCATCACTTACCATCGCATTGTTGAGCATAGTTTTCGTTCTGGGTAGTTCTTAGCTCCTTCTTCAGTTCGTGAGTGGTCTCTTGTAGTTCTTTAACTCCGTCCCCGGTGGCTGTCGCGATAGCGTTATTTGCATCAGCTGCGGTCAATTCCAGACCGGACTTTAGTTCGTGAGTGGTCTCTTGTAATTCTTTAACTCCGTCCCCGGTGGCTGTAGCAATAGCGTTATTTGCATCAGCTGCGGTCAATTCCAGACCGGACTTTAGTTCGTGAGATGTCTCTTGTATTTCTTTAACTCCGTCCCCGGTGGCTGTAGCAATAGCGTTATTTGCATCAGCTGCGGTCAATTCCAGACCGGACTTTAGGTCGTGAGTGGTCTCTTGTAATTCTTTAACTCCGTCCCCGGTGGCTGTAGCAATAGCGTTATTTGCGTCAGCTGCTGTCAATTCAAGATCGGACTTCAGTTCTCGAGTGTTCTCATTGAGTTCCCTGACTCCATCCCCGGTGACTGTAACAATATAGTCGTTCACCTCAATTTTGTCCAATTCTTGATCTGGTATCCCCGGGGTCACCATTAGTTTCCGAGAATCAGGCACTGTGGATGAAGCTGTTTTCTTCCTCTTTTTCGGTTGTGAGCACGACATGTTGGCGTTTGAAACAAATTTGTTACAATTGGCTTGTTGTGCATGTAGTATTCGTCCCGATTCTGAAACAATTATGACACAAAGATTCAAACAAGAGCTGTCAGAGGATAGCGCGCTCGGCTATTCGAAGTATTTCAGTTGGTACATAATTATTTTGAAAGTAGAAGTGGCATACATTTCTTGAAATACAAAAAATTAAGTGAGAAACTTACAAAGTTTATAAATTTTCAGATTTTGGAACAAAAACTTTAACCACAAAACCTATGTAAGAAGTGGACATACCTATCTAAAAATACAAAACAGAGTTATGGAAATTGTTAAACCTAAAGCTGGAGTTGATGGCAAAGGTATATTCCAGGTTTCAAGTGCATAACCTATGTATTTCTGAAGTTACACAACTGTTAAATATAAACTTTAACCAGAAAAATATATGTGAAAAAGGAGCATAACTCTGTCAAAATACAAAATTGAGTTATGTGGAATGTTCACCGTGATACTGGAATTGATGATAAAGGTATATTCCAAGTTTCAAGTGAATAGCTTATGTAGTTTTGAAGTTACAAAACTTTGGAATATAAACTATTACCAGAAAATCTGTGTGAAAAAAGGGCATAACTCTGTCAAAACACAAAACAGATATGGTGGATGTTCCCACTGATACTGGAGTTGATGGCAAAGGTACATTCTAAGTTTCAAAAGAATAACCTGTAGTTCTGAAGTTACAAAACATTTTAATAAATACTTTAACTAGAAAATATATGTGAAAAAGGGTCATAACTCTGTCAAAATCAAAATAGAGTTATGTGGAATGTTCACCGTGATACTGGAGTTGATGACAAAGGTACATTCCAAGTTTCAAGTGAATAGCTGACGTAGTTTTGAAGTTACAAAACTTTTGAATATGAACTTTAACCAGTAAATATGTGCGAAAAAAGGGCATAACTCTGTCAAAACACAAAACAGAGTTACGGGAGACGTTGCCTGTGATACTGGAGTTGATGACAAAGGTATATTCCAAGTTTCAAGTGAATAGCTTATGTAGTTTTGAAGTTACAAAACTTTTGAATAGAAACTATAACCAGTAAATATGTGTGAAAAAAGGGCATAACTCTGTCAAAACACAAAACATAGTTACGGGAGATGTTGCCCATGATACTGGAGTTTATTACAAAGGTAAGTTTCAATTTTCAAGTGAATAACTTACGTAGTTTATGAGTTACAAAACTTTTAAATATAAACTTTAACCAGACAATATAAGTGAAAACGCGGCATAACTCTTTCAAAATACAAAATATAGTGAATAAATTATATACAGTTTTTAAGTAACATGAAGTAACATGACTTTGAATAAAAAACCAATTCAGACGCTGGGGCGTGTAGGAAAGCTGACCTATTCTGTGAATAGTCAAGCTAATATTGCATTCCGTTTAGTTCGCTACTGTACTTCTCAGAACTTTTTGTGTTTATGGTTTCCCAAATTGATAAATGCTAAACTGATAACATGTCCCTTTTAACATTGAAATATTTTGCAAAATAAAAAAAGTATACAGTAAGTGACACTGCACTAATTCGAAAATATTACATGCTCTGTTACAAGCCAATACTACATTTCTATGTGCATTTTTACTCGCAGAAGTCCATGTAAGTAAGAAGTCTAAGTAACGTTTATAACGACTCGGTTACACATTCCCGATTTTCCTGTTGTTCTTAAGTTCTGAAGCATCCTGAATCAAATATTTCAAAAGTCGGGACATTATTCTTAGATTCAGGGCTCAAAATTCAAGTTTAAGCAAAACATTGAAATTGTTCCGACAGCGTCCCGATTCTCCTGAATGCAATCCGACAGTGCCATGACAGCTCTGACAGCGTCCCGACAGCATCCCGATTTTTTAGTATTTGTATCATAGTTCTGTAAATGGATATATATATATATATATATATATATATATATATATATATATATATATATATTATATATTATATATATATATATACACACACACATGACGAACTTGTTCCGATGATTCCCAATTCTCAGGACAGCGTCAAGACAGCTCCCGACAGCGTTCCGAGAACGACCCGATATTCCTGGCATTTTTATTATTCGTACCGTTGCGTTGTTCGGACGCTGTCGGGAGCAATAATCGGTAATGTGTGACTGAGGCTTAACACTCCTCACTCCTCAATGAATAAAGAGTCGTATTTAACTCTAAGTGATTATTGTTTAAAGAAGCTAAGTCCGCTTTGTATTAACATTATTTCTATAAAAATAATATAATTATATAATTATAATATATATTGAATTATTATAGTTATTAAAGTTTAGAATTGTATTCAGAATTGAATTTTATTGATAAAACCATATCATTTGTTTCGTTACTGTACTATAAACAATTGTATACATTTTTTGAACATATACTATCCGTGACCTTGGTAACAATTTTGAACCTATGTTTACAGGGCGATTGAACAAATTTGTTTTATATGTGAAACGCACTGCATCTGTCTGGAGAATACCAATCTTACGCTGTGTTATATATAAATTTGTTGTTTAACGGGACTTATTAAAATAATTAAATAATTTCAGAAGTATCGTAAACTCTTTTAGCTTGCTAAAGCACATGCACTAGCAAACCCATATATTCTATATAGGAAAAGCATTTCTTGAGAGAAATATATTTGCCTCTGTCGGAACTCGAACTCCCGGATCAACAGTCTGACAACGCTAACTACTGGGCTACACGAGCTCATTTGTGGGAGATACGCGTTTGAAAACTATCCACGAAGAGCGTTACAAAAGCTTTCGTTTGTCCATTGAAATCGATACATGTACACAGAACAGCACTTCTAGCCCGACACATACATAAATCCCAATAAAATGGCTATTGTTAGGCACATTTGATCAAATTTTGACAGCGATCAAATCAATGACACAGATATTCACTTGTACATTTTTACTGCATTCCTCGCAGAGTTTTATATTGCCGTTAACACAATTAAACAATAACCCTAAAAAAACGCAAACTACTGTGTTATGGGTGAAAATGTTCAACCATACTAAAGGATCACAATGCCGAACTTGGCATTCATAAAATATATATTAAATACAACGCGTGTCCTCTCATTGTTCTTACGACATACAAGCACCTCTGTCTCATAAAATAACATTGTTTTTTTGCGAAAGCTTGAGGGATATTCCTCCGTTCCTCAACTTGAGTCTGCTCCAATAGAACCAGCTTTCGATGGGCTAACATGTCGCTTTCTAACACTCCTGTTTAGTTTGTCCCACAGATGCTCAATCAAGTTTTATTTGTGTAATCTAACGATTTTGTATGAAATAATATATTAAAACAACAAATTGATATTTTGTCCTCACCCTCGTGCAAAATGATGAAAACGGACCTGGATATCGTGGCTTATAACGTTCAAGTAGTTCTTTGTAGTATTGTGCAAATTTATTTTTAGGATTATTTGTGTTCTTATGTTTTCGCATCAAAATATTTATTTAATGAAATTAAATTTTACATACAAATACCTATTTAAGTAAATTAATGAATTTGATCAAAAATGGCCATTTCATTACGATTTGTGTAAGTGTCGGGTAAGAAGTATTGTTCAGTGTATTTATTTATAAACTACAAGTTCTGTCAAGTATTTCTCTGTATCATAATTGCTTTTCCGCACCTTTATACATAGGCGAGTGTTTGTTCTCGAATCACAGTCGGCACTTGTAGGACTTGTCAATAAGCAAATAAGTGAATAGGTCCCTTTAAGAAAAAAAATCATGGTTGGATCAAATACTTTTATATTAAGAATTAAACAAAAAATACTTAACTAGAACAATATTGCCAGGTAAAAAGGAACATCGCACACTATAGCTGTTTTTCACACATCATATTTTACACACCTGTGATACATTTCAGATCTCATGTGTCACATTTATAAGTGTAAAGAATAGGATCGGCCAAAGAGGGGGTATGCGTTCGGAACATTTTCGCATATTTTTGTGGCAAGTTGATATTGAGACAATTGTTGAAATCATCATCATCATCATCAATAACAACATTATCATCAGCAGCAGCAACATAATCACCAATATGACCAGCAACATTATCATCACTATCATCATCAGAAGTAGCACCACCACCTTCATCATCATTACCATCATCATAGTGTAGTCCAATTCACAGAACACTATACAAATTGCATGCATTCTAATCATGATCATTAGAAGTATGATTATTGTTCATTTTCATCCTTATCACATAAACCATATTATAAGTAAATATCCATGATTCCCCTGCCCCAAACTGTTTCCGTTGGTGCTGCACAAAGTACATTGTCTAATCTTATACCTTACCCTTCAGTGTGTTACATTTGATTTAAATAAACCATTTTATAGGAAATACGTTGATTGTTTTGATCGAGTCCGCGATAAGGGTCTCGATTTGACACAATAATCACGATCGGGTTCCACAAATTAGAACTTTCAAGTACGTGCCAGTAAGTTCCGATACGCTTATCACTTTCGCTTATCGCTTATCACTTACGCTCCATTATAATAGGATACGACTGTGGTCGCGATGTGCGATGTCTTTCACGATCATGATCGATAAAGATCACGATTTCAGCTACGCTTGGATACGAACAATATAAATACAGCCCAACTGACTATTGACTTCATTGTTCCTTGAGATCTTAACAGAGCGTGGTGTTCTTCTTGTCTAAGATTGATGCCGATCACAACGATTTGGATGCCTGATTACATACAATTTGTCGCGGTTTGTTACGATGCATTAATACATGTCCCTATACATAGTAACATTTTTGTACGTAAACATCTCCATTATCTCTCCTCAAATATTATTATTGAAAAGTGCCCCGCCTATAGAAGTATTTCATTCCAGATTTAAGGAAAAACACATAAATCTATAAAAAAAAAAATACCAACATTGTAAGTAGATCAATTTCAAGGCACACCACACACGTACAGTACCTACAGTTGGCAATTAGCTCTATGTACATGTTGTTCTTCGTTTTAAATAATACAAGTATTAACAAATACAGTCAAAATAACAACTGTGACAAGAATATTAAGTTCACGTCCTTGATTTTAACCCTGTTCCTCAACTCGTTTATTTTGGAAAGCAGCGCGCGACAATGACGTCATTTGAAAAATTAGGCAGCGTCTCAATATTTTCGGTAATAATTCACAATAATTTATGTACTCGTATATTTATGAATAGTGCACTTACGATGTCGTTGATGAAACGGAATTTATGTATAATCATAAACAACTACATAAATATAGATACGTAAATTACGATCTCAGAAAAATTGTTAATATTGATGAAACGTCTCCCAGGTTCAGACATATAGGATCTGACACGAGTTGCCATTTCATACCATATTTTATTAAACAAGTTCAAGAATTTTGTTAGCGAGCCTTTTGCGAGCTTACTAACGAATTTCTTGGGCGAGTTTAATAAAAAATGGTATAAAATAACAACGAGTGTCAGATCTTTTTATCACAAGCTTGTCAACAGAACACAAATCTTCTAATTTTACCAAAACAGAACACAAATCTTCTAATTTTACCAAAACTGTTTATAAATCCAAAAAGTTGTGTACTGACGTGACGTCATTTCATGTTGACGACGTCATTTGACAAAAATAACGTCATCCGATTGGTCAGTCAAAGAATATGTAGCCAATGAAAACGCTCAAATGTTATCTTACACATGTGTAAGATAGAAATATTCGTATATTTTGCATTACACCGGAAACAAGGTATAGCATGTGATAAATTTCAGTTTGATTGACAGGTCGGCTTATTCCCCGACATCGTCTTATTCAGTACAATTGATGCAGTGTTCAGATAATAACAATTTAGACAAAATAAATTCAAAATATTACGAGCATTAGTAGTTCTTTTTTACTTTTATGTACAGTAAAAATCCATCGAGAATATAAACTCTAGGTGTTTATATTTTGATCGCTTTTTTATTTACATGGGAGAAATGACGTCATAAGATCTTGTCATTTATTAGTTGAGGCGCGAATTACGAAACTTCCATTTCTGCTGGTAGTATTGGTAAAAAAGACAACGAAAACACTACGATATTTCAAACAGTATTTTGCACTTGATCGATTGCTGAATTTATGTCCATCGTTTAATAACGTGTAAAAATTTACAACGCGTTAATTTCTGTGATTGTTATTGGTAAAATACTAAATATAAACCAGTTGATCACAGTTTCTGGATTGTACGAAATTACCCTCCTTCAAAATTAAACAGAAAAAAATATGTGCTGGTATTTTCGTACAGCACACAAGTTTAGACTCAAATCAACCAATTATGTCTTTCAATTAATTTTTACAAATCTATTATTTTAAACAAAAAGCTATTCGGTTACCTTTTAATGAGAAAAACATATATATATTCTTATTACCGGTATGTAGTATAACAAATTGAAGGCAAATTGTTATTTTAAGTTGTTATGTTTCGTATCGTAATGTGTGATTGCGTTTACGCGCGCGTGTGTGCGTGCGTGTTGTATTTTCTAATTGCGTTTTAATTTTAAAATGAATTATCATCGTTTAGATGTTTGTAATATAATATAAAGATTCGACAAATGAAAAAAAAAATGCATGTATACACATTTTACCATAACATGCATAATCAAACTACAGTACTATCATTAGCAAAACTTTTAACAATATGAGAGTGTAGTGTTTTGTATTAGATTCTTACATGTTCGAAAGCAACCAACACGAAAGAAACAAAAAAAAGCAATTAAACAGTAACACTTATTTAATCAGTGAATACTATCGACCAATGTACCCTTACAGAAATGCCTACAACATATTCGCAACAGAATATTATTTGTGCTTCGAATGTAGTAAGAATTTGATTGTCGTATAGAAAAGCTCTTTTATATATAGGTTTGCCTGTTATGACAATCCAAGCAGAGTTTTGTATATAGCTGAAAAAAGAAAACTCCACCGAACCCCTGGCGGCCACGTTTTTAACGAATCAAATTGATTTGAATGAATTCGGTAGAATGTTATCCGAGGACCATTTATGTCAAATGAAATTAAAATCCAGCACCTGCCCCACCCCTGGTTGTCATGTTTTGACGGAATTCGGACCAGGACCATTGAAATGAAATCATTCCGAAATCCAGCAAGTGGTTACAGGCTGCCCCCCCCCCCCCCCCCGGCCCATGGTCAGACTTCCAAAAAACCGCAAATTTTGAGTGGGTCTGACATTTATTTACCAAAAATCGGTCCCACCGTCCGAAAACTTTTTCAAGACTTATTCCTATATAAAAAAAACAATATCTGAGCAATTTAAAACAGCTTCGCTATATCGTTATCCGCATTTTGTGAATCGGCAGTGGATCTGAGCATGATTCTTTTTCACGCTCATTAATGATTATCTTATTACCGCAACTGCCCTAAATAAATCCCATTTGGACCGGTTTTTCGCGCCTTTATCGCTAAAATTCATTTAAACTCGTGGTATGCAACAAACAATAACATCTATTTTTTTATTCAACGGAATTACACAATGCGTATTTCGATTGCAATTTCAAAACACCGATGACCTCGTATAAATACAGTGAGGACGCCGTAAGATTAAGTGTTAGATTCTAGGATGCAACCATTTCCGTTTGTGTACGCATGTTTATCAAAGACAAAGAACGCCTACTCGGCAATTAACACACTCCCCTTCTGCACCAATCAATTGGAGTTGTTTACCCTCGGGACTTCGGTTAAAAACCATTGCCCGAGCACACTGCTTAACATAAATACTTTGCTTATATTTGGCAATACATATATAAAAATTTTCAGTGTGGGTGCGGTGCTAAAAATAAAAATCTATGCTTAAAAATTGAAATACTTGTAAATCTAGTACAATAGCTTACATGACACATAAAAGCACACTGTTCTTGTATAGAGAGACAACTACCAGGGTATACACAGTTTAAAGGGGAGCGATTCTGCAATAACCTTTTATTTGTCATCAGGAGTTACCTACCTTATAATAATAAAGAGTTCAAATGTAAAACCATATGTGAATGTATAAATGACTAGTCTCTTTGTAAATATGTTGTATATTAGGGCAATAGCACTAAAACGGTATAGCGTACTTTACAACAGGGAAAAAAATAAAGGATAAACACTGAGTTTGATCTATACTAACATGAAATTGGGGAAATTGGAAGAAATAGCCCAACTAGAATAAGAATAAATTGGAAGGAACACATAATTTTATGTCAATGACCATTTTTCTAGACCCAATATGCAGTAAATGCTGCAATGGGATTGTTGGAGTCTTGTTTACTTAGAGATCTGGGAAAGTTTGGGTAATAATTACCATATACTATATATCGTATTAAATTTAAAAACCAATGTGCGAATACACATGGGATAGTATTTACAATACCGACAACAAACAGCGTTAATTATTTCCAGATCACTAAGTTGTTCAGCATTGTTTTTACAATGTCTGTGTTATTTGCATGTCTTTAAATATGAAGATAGAAAAAATAGGTTAAGAAATGCTTTCAAACCTTTATTCATTATAAAGGTCAAGTAATATTACTTGAATATGCTGTGTAAAATGAACTATTTAATTAATAGGAAGTTAAGTAATATAAGACTACTAATGTACCTTGCATCTGCAAGTGTATGTTGTTGGTGTGTAGTATTTTTATTTTTTTTTAATAAATTGTTACATTCATTCTAATGATGGATGTTACAATTGCATGACATGCTTTTAACTAATGCTGAGCACTTGAAGACAGGGAATATAACTTATTGCTCCAACCTGAGACCATGTCCATTGGGATTTATACAAGATTGTTGGGCTATTTAATGGAATGTTACCTTCCCCAGGTTGACAATTTAAGATCAAGGACAAACATAAAAGGATGAGAATCAAATATACAGTAAAATTAGGATAAAACACATATTACATCCTTCCAGTACTATCAAACGGCTTACTTTTTAGGGCCTTTAAAAATAACATAGATAAAACAAGATATAATTTATAAAAAGAACTAACTGGGCTGTACAATTATATACAGGTAAAAGGGGTATCACCCTGCGGGGGCACATGTAAGGCAGACTTTGTCTCGTTCGTGATTTTTAAAAGATGGGGCAGCATCGGTGGGGGAAGGGAATTTTGGCCAGCAGTGCTAGCGGTATTTTGAGATATTGGGACCAGGGGGGCGCACAGGTTTACACAGGTTTACATAGATAGGGACACTTAAAAGAGATAGTTTAGCATATTAAAAGCTAACATGTGAATAATCCTTGCTATGAAAGAGTTGTTCATTAAAAGTATGCAGAATACTGCATTTAAGAATAACTGCAGAGGATCTCATTATGTAGTATCCCACAGAATTTATGGCAAAATTGATCATTATTAACAATATGATCAAAATACTTGGCAAACAATTAAGAAACTTACTACATGTGAATTACAACAATATATAGTACACATTAAAAGATTGATAACTGGGTCCTCACCACTTAATATAAAATCTACAATAAAATGGGGTTTGTTAATACTTGACAATAGTAAATAGGGCAAACTGCTTTAATAAAAATGGCTTAAAATAAGGAATCATTGGTCACTGAGATTGGTCATGGTTGAGGGAGGGCTCCGTTAGCAACAGAGACATTTATAATAACATGATATTTAAATTAAGACAAGTGTTACTATCTTCCTGTGCGCCCGGCCCAGCACGGCTCATGTAAGACCAAGGAGGGAAATGGGGAATAAGGAAATAGAGTTTTAATCATGTAACAGAGGCAAATATATTTAAATTGTAACTAAGAGTACGGTACTGTTGACCATTGACATAGCCAATATTGCACAATATAAACACTGGCTGGGTTTAACCCTCTAGATGCTCTACTGAGCATTGTTTATTATTGTCACAGTGTACTGGATAAAAGATAAGTTGATTTTTAAGAGTTCTCTCACATGATGGGAAGACATAGGGGTGTATAAAAATTTGGTTAGGCAGGTATTATCTGCCCTTCAGTAGGCTAAATATCACCAATTCCCCATATATATGGGGTTGTAATGTACTAGAAAGAGAATTAGTGTTTTACACACTTGAAGACAGTAGATAAATGTCATCATTGCTACAAAGGAATAATTTAAGTATTGTACAGTAAGAAGCTATTCAGTGATATACATAAATTATAAAATCAACTGATTCTCCCCAGATATGGGAAAGTGTCTATTGAATTAAGTTTTATTATAGAAGATGTTCTTATTAAACTGAAGGACCCCTATTTGAATTTATATTTTTTCTGTGATCTGGCAGTCCACAAGATAAGTTACCAGAGATCTGTACACTGGTAATTTATTTTAGCCAGTAGGATCGAAGATATTATTAAGGGTAAAATCAATGTTTAATATTTGAAAAGTGGATTTAATCTGATCTCTCTGTGTAGAGAACTGGGGGCACTGTGTCAGCTGGTGGTCGCCTGTGAAGGGGATCCCACATTGAGGACAGAGAGGGTCCAGCTTTAAAATATACTTTCCCGCACTAGCAGGCAAAAGACTCATCCCCATCCTCAGTCCAATGTCTATAATGATATTGGAAGAAATATTGATGCGGCCGACTAAGGGTTTTCTGGGCAAATGGGAAAGGGGCTTTATATGAAGTGTTAGCGGGTGGTATTTTATTCCACTCACGCATAACATGGGCCTAGGCCCGAGAGTATATTTCTGTTGGGGCTAGTGGGACCCCTATATTGACCGACTCCCTTTTGAGGCCCTCCTTAGCCTCCCTGTCCACCTGATCATTCCCCGGGATGTCGACATGTGCTGGGCACCGAACTAAAGTTACCTGTAAAGATTTGTCTAGGCACTTTTGATTTAGTTCCAAAATTTCATTTAAAATATCAGGCCTAGACCTGCTATTTCTATTTTTGATGGACTCAAGTGATGATAAAGAGTCCAAGAATATAGCAGTTTTAGTTGGCTTGTTAACTATTATCAAGCACATTGCAAAGCTAATGGCCAAAAGTTCCGCCGAATATATAGAAAGATTGTTGCTGAGTCTGAATGTCCTAATAATTTTTTGGGAGGGAATTACAAATGAATTGGCTACCAAGCCTGAGTCAGGGCATTTGGAGTCGTCTGTATACATTGTTAAATGCTCAGCATACTGAATATTAATATAATTGAGAGCTTCTATCTGACCTAGATAGTTGTCGACATCCGGGGAGTGAAGCAGCCCGGGGGGGGGGTTGGGGGTTGGAGGGATTCAGATCTGCCACAGCAACCTCCTTGAGACCGGCCTCCTCCATCAGGGTCTGGGTGCTGGCCCCAAATGGGAAGGCAACATGCTTTTTTTAAGCTCCCGGCCCCTGATGAAGGTGCCCGTCCCAAATAACTTGTTAACGGGGTTTGAGCCGTGTCTGGACTGGGTCCTGGCCCAATAATGTGTTTATTATGTGATTCAAACAGTTTTTGATGGTCCAGAGTTTCAGAAGGCAGCTTTGAATCACTAGATACAGATTTGAAATGTTGGACCAAAAATTGAGCCTTGTCTCTTGGGGTACAGGCAATTTCGCCTTTAATTTTAATTAGAGCCACAGGACAATACGGAATTCCTTTAACTCTATGAATTGTTTGCCAAACCTTCTTTGAAGTAGAGTGTTCAATATCAATAGATTCACATAATTCTTTCCAATTTTGCTTTTTAGCTTCGCAGTGTTTTCAAGAGACCTATAATTTTTAAGATTATGCTCCGCGGGGTTATTTTTAAAGATTTTTTGTGCTTTTTTCTGTCCTGTACAGCCTTGGCGCATTCATCGCTCCACCACGGTACTGATTTATTGAGTTCGGTCCAGCCATAAGAGACCGGTATGCTGCATTGAGCTATGGACAGCAGTTTGTTGGATAAGATTTTTGCAAAATAGAAGGGATCTTGAGTGTGAATGTCTGCCAGGGAAAGATCTGCACAGAGGTCCCTTTATTTTTATCCCTGGGGCATAACATAAACAATCTTGAACAACCTCTGGGCCTTGCGGTTTCTGGTAAAGATTTTTAAAGTAACTTTGCTATTTCAGTCTATATAAAGAATGTGACCCCTCTGGGTGCCACCAGATTAAACTCCAGGGGCATACTTTGAACAATCTTTGGAGACGTCCACTATGCAATGTAACGTACCAAAGATATGAAGCTGTGTGCTTTGCCATTTCAGAGGAGATTTTTAAAGTCATTTTGCTATTCAATTCTGTATAAACCATGTGACCCCTGGGGCGTGACCAGTTTAGACCCCAGAGGCATAATTTAAACAATATTTGTAGAGGACTACTATACTGATGTTACATCAGTTTCGACCCATGGGGCATAATTTTAACAATCTTTGGTAGAGGAACACTTGAGGATATTACATACTAAATACGAAACCTTGCGGTTTCAGAGGAGATTTTTAAAGACATTTTGCAAATAAAGTTGATATAAACCATGTGACCCCTGGAGCATTACCAGTTGTAAAGTAACTTAGCTATTTAAGTCTTTATAAAGCATGTGACCCCTCGGGTTGCCACCAGATTTGACCCCAGGGGCATAATTTGAAGAATCTTTGTAGAAGACTACTACTGTAAAATCATTATTATTCGTGGGACACTAATTTTCCTGGATTTCGTGTATAGAAAAAACCACGAATTCATGTGCAGACGAATAAATGACGCATCTGATGCCAACTAGCAAGTCAACTTCTTAAGATGACTATGAGCAAGTAATATATCTATGTAAAGAGCACATCGCGTGTGCAATAATGAATCATACATTAAATATTTACCATATAGGAATATCTTTTAATCCAACGTAATCCATTGTTTTGGAAATCCAAAGTATTTAAACATAACACATAACGCTTCAGACCATACGCATATTTTAAATCTAAAGTTCATCAATCAAATTTTGGTGAGCAATATACATGTCAACAGTCATCTGCAGAAATACATTCCTGAAATGTATTTCTTATAATAAGCAGTTCTTCAGTCCAGTTGGAATAAGTTCATAACACAATCTTAAAAAAGCCAATTTTATACTCTTTTAAATGGGTATATACGGTAGTGTCTGGGTAAATGCGTTGAAGTGTGAAATCACTGGGGACTGCCGAATCCCGTTTGACAGGTCTTGATGTAGACAATAACCGGTTTCAGCCAGTTTTATTAGCAATATTTTTTACACCAAAATCATGGGATTTGTCTGCATGTGTATTGATTTTATTGCTGGCTGACGGTCTAGCTGGGGCAAAAAAAATGATTTTAATTGGTACATGATCAAAAACTGCCATTACATGTCTAATTACATCTTTTGGTTACCATGATTACGTAATCCTGACTTAATGACGGACTTGCAAGTTTACAGAGTAGTGCTATCAAATTGTGGATGCAGGCTTTCAGTGTTCTGCCGTTTATGCGGCCTGCGCCATTAGCGCAAAAATACATTATTTGTCCCCACACAATTTTCGTAAGCGTGTCCGCGGGCGCACACAAATAATTCTTAATATTTAGTAAAATGTATGTAATTGATCGTCACCTCACGTCAATTTATAACCAATTTTTTCCCCTCGAGCGCTAATTCATTACCGCTTTGTGGGAAGCGCTTGAGCAGTTAAGATACAATAGTATCAATCGATAGTTGTACATGCGGTCCACATGCTAAGCGTAAAAGGACTTTTCCGCGACAAACTGCTAGATGACAGCCGCATTTCTCTAGACACATAAAAGCCTTTAAAAGTTGAAATAACCGACACCGTTGCTAACGGCTTGCAGTTTTGGATGCCCCGCTTATTGATGACGTCACACTGTTAAACTTTGTAGTAGTATTAACAGGTTTCATTATTATAAATAGAAAGTTATGAATAAATTCAGAACACAATATAATGTATTAATCCTTTTTTGGACAGAGAAGAAAAACAAACATAAATTAAAACAGCTAGTACATACTTTTCAAAACAAAAATCTGCTTTGAGAATATTCATGAGGTGTAAAACGTTTTTATTTGTGACCCTACATTTGTGTAATTTGTCCCCACGTTTTCAAGCCTAGAGGGCCCATGTCCCCAATAGTCCAAATTCACGGCAGAACACTGGCTTTCGTTTACATTTGTAATCTGGAAGCTTGAACTTCCTAGCCTCTGATTTTGGAAGTTTTGCTCATAATAGTTAGAAATGTTGACAGTTTTGCGTGACCTAAGTCCTGAGCATTTCAGGAATGTAATAAAGTATCAAATTCAAGGTCTGTTAGATCATTTCTTGTCCATAAGTGTTAATATGCCAATATATTGAGTTAGAAAAAATTTGAAATCCACGAAATTGTCGTTCTTAGAGAAAAAAAACGAAACTTCATACAGACACATTTATAAATGTTTACAGTATATGATGCTACATACCAAATAAGAAACCTCTGGGCCTTGCGGAAGAAGATTTTTAAAGATATTTTGCTATATAAATTTATAGAAACCATGTGACCCTCTGGGCGTGGCTAGTTTTGACCCTAGGGGCATAATTTGCACAATCTTTGTAGAGAACCACTTGAGAATGTTAGATACCAAATATGAAACCTCTGGGCCTTGTGGTTTCAGAGGAGAACATTTTTAAAGTCATTTTGCGATATATTCTATATAAACCAATTGACCCCCGTTGCGTGGCCCGTTTTGACCCTAACCCAGGGGCATACTTAACAACCTTTGTAGAGGACCACTAAATGATGTTACATACCAAATATGAAACCTCTGGGTCATGCGGTTTCAGAGAAGAAAATTTGTAAAGTCATTTTGCTATCTATTCAATATAAACCATGAGACCCCCGGGGCATGGCCAGTTTTGACCCCATGGGCATAGTTTGAACAATCTTTGTAGAGGACCACTATAGGATATTAAATACCAAATATGAAACCTCTGGGTCTTGTGATTTCAGAGGTGATTTTTCAAGTCATTTTGCTATAGTTTCAATATAAACCATGTGATCCTCGGGGCGTGGTCCGTTTTAATCACAGGGGCATAATTTGAACAATCTTTGTAGAGGACCTCTAGAGGATGTCACATTTCAAATATGAAAGGTCTGTACCTTGCGGTTTCATAGAAGAGGAATTTTAAAGTTTACATTTTTATATCAATTTTTAGCTCTGGTGACCTACATATTCAGCGGACCAGAAATATTTGAACAATTTGAAAGAGGTCCACCCAAGAATCATTCCTGTGAAGTTTGGTGAAAATCTGCCAAGCGGTTTTGGAGATGTTGTTTGAATGAAAAGTTGACGGACACGCACGCATGCACGACGGACAACGACGGACAACGGGCGATCACAGAAGCTCATCATTATTATTTTTATTATTATGGTATTGATGATAAGACATAATGATGATGATGAGGAGGAGGAGGAGGAGGAGGACGATTATTATTACTATTATTATTAATATTAATAATAATAATAATATTATTATTATTATAAGTAGTAGTAGTAGTAGTAGTAGTAGGAGTAGTAGTAGTAGTAGGAGTAGTAGTAGTAGTATGGTATGGTATTGATGATGAGGAGGAGGAGGATGATGATGATTATTATTATTATTATTATTATGATCATCATAATACATAATTGTACTGAATTAAAATAACACTTAGTGACTAGTCATCATTGAAACATAAATGAAGTTTATGATAGACAGCTGCAATATCGTTTATTTTACAAAGTATACTGTATAGTCATTGTAATGGTCAGCGATGCCTGATAAGCCCCGCCTACTGCCCCGCTCAGCGAATAGAAGCTGGCAGTATTCTGTATGCTTGTTTTGTAGTTAGTTGCTCTCTGATAGCGGTAGTGAATAAACGTGTCAGAAAATCAATCCCTGTTGGGTCTTGTGTATTAGCCATCCCTCTAAGGGTCTAGATAATAACAAACAACATCAAAGCAACATTACATTGGCGACGAGGATAAATTCGATAAAGTTGTAAATTTGGATAAACTTATGTAACATTACAAATGACTGGATTAACTCCGTTCCCAAAGTTTGATGTGTATGGGGAGGAAAGTTCTCTCGGGGTGCGATGGACGAAATACGTGTCCAAACTTGAAAATCTGTTTGTCGGATTAAACATCGACAACAGGAAACGAAGAAAAGCCCTTTTTCTGCATTACGCGGGCGACGACGTCTTCGATATCTACCAAACGTTAGATCTTGCAAACGATGAATCCAATTACGATGACACGAAACAACGATTATCGCAATATTTCAATCCAAAGAGAAACAAAGAATTTGAAAGATACGAATTTAGAAACATTCGGCAGTTACTAAATGAAACCATCGATCAGTTTGTCACAAGACTAAGACAAAAAGCCGAGAATTGTGAATTTTTGGATAAAGATGGAGAAATTAAAAGCCAAATTGTACAAGGATGCACATCACCGAAATTAAGATTGAAATGTCTTGAGGACGATAAACCGTTGAGTGATGTGCTTACAATGGCTCGAACCATGGAAATCGTGGAGAGACAATCAAAAGCAATGGGAAACCAAGAATCGCCAAATCACGACGTCAACAAACTGAGATCCACGCCGCGGAGTCATAGTACGCATAGCAGGCATGTGCCCAGGGCAAAGCCACAATCAGGACGCCAGGGCCATCAGTACAAATCCAACACTGCTTGCAGAAACTGCGGAGGTCAATATCCTCACGAATCACAGTGCCCGGCAAAAGGAAAAGAATGTACATATTGCCATAAATTAAACCATTTCAAAGCTGTGTGCAGGAAACCTCTAATTCCACAGTACACGAAATTCACGAAAACAAAACCGGAAGTGGTTCCGAAGCTGACGCAGGCCCTGAGGTATCTTTTGGACTCAAAACAGTGAACAAAATCTCTAGTTCTAAGTTACCGAAGGTGACACTTAAAGTAAATGGAACGAAAGCAACATTCCTTGTTGACACCGGAAGTACGCTAAACATCATCAGCTCTCGAACTGTACAAGTCATGAACCCAAAACCTAAACTGAAAACCTCAACAACACAGGCATTTGCATTTGGACGGAATCAACCCATTGCCATAAAAGGTGAATATAGCATTCTTGTAGAAAGTAATGATAAATTCACAACAACAACGTTCCATGAAGTGCGACAGAACAAGGACAATTTAATTGGTTATGAACTTGCTACCAACCTCGGAATTGTGCCGGTAATAAAGACGCTATCCAGTGATTCAAATTACGAACACTTAATGCAAATATACAAAGACGTATTCACGGGTCTTGGAAAATTAAAAGACACCCAAGTCAAATTCCATGTTGACGAAACTATCACCCCGACTGCACAGCCAGCTAGACGGATCCCGTTCAACGTCAGAGAAAAAGTAGAAAAGAAACTCAAACGTCTTGAAGATTTAGACGTCATTGAATGCGTAGACGGCCCGACGCCATGGGTGTCTAGCATCGTTGTCGCGCCAAAACCCAACGCACCAACGAAATTCGCATGTGCATAGATATGCGAAAAGCAAATCTGGCGATCAAACGCGAAAAGCACGTGACACCAACGATCGATGACGTCATCGTGGAACTAAACGGCTCTACAGTATTCTCGAAAGTTGATCTGAACAACGGTTTTCATCAACTTGAATTAGCGCCCGAATCACGAAACATGACGACATTTGCTACACACGTCGGTCTACGTCGCTTTAAAAGACTGAATTTTGGTGTGAACGCCGCTCCAGAAATATTCCAGAACGAAATTCGACAAGCAGTCTCGGGATTAAGCGGTACATTAAACATCGCCGATGACATTATCTGTCATGGTCCGACGAAACAAATCCACGATGAAAGACTCGAGTCTCTGCTGAAAAGACTCCAAGAAAAGAATCTTACGTTAAACAAAGACAAGTGCAAATTCGGACAATCATCATTGAAATTCTATGGCTACATTTTCTGCAAAGACGGCATATCACTGGACCCAGCAAAAATCGAGACAATTAAAAACGTCGAAAAGCCGAAAAACGCAGCGGAAATAAGGTCGTTTCTGGGGATGACAAATTACGTCTCAAGATTCATAAATGACTACTCCAACATATCGGAACCTTTACGGCGCTTAACACGTCAAAATCAAGCATTGGATTGGGGCACCGATCAAGACAATTCATTTCAAACACTCCGGACAGTGTTAACCAGTGACCAGGTCATGACCTATTATGACCCCACAAGATGCTCGGAAGTATGGGTGGATGCTAGTCCAGTAGGGTTATCAGCGATATTGATCCAGGAAAACAGAGTCGTAGCGTATGGCAGCCGCGCATTAACCTCTGTAGAACAGCGATATTCACAAACAGAACGCGAGGCTTTGGCATGTGTCTTCGGATGCCAACACTTTCATCTGTATCTGTTCGGGTCGAAATTCACATTAATCACAGATCACAAACCTCTGGAATCAATTTTCAACAACACGAAAGAAATACAATCTGCCCGACTTGAAAGGTGGCGATTAAAATTGATAACATACAACTTCACAGTGAAATATCGCCCAGGGCATCAAATGATCTCCGATTACTGCTCAAGACACCCAATGAAAGCAAATAACACAAGCAGCTTTACAGAGGATTACGTAAACTTCCTGGCAATTTCGGCTGTACCAAACTCAATGACATTAGCAGAAATAGCCGTGACTACCAGCAGAGATGAAATACTACGGTCTGTCATTGAAGCCATATCAAATAACTCGTGGCATAAACAATCAATGAAAAACAACCCCATTTATCAACGGTATCAGTCTTTGGCAGATGAACTAACCACCGTGAAGATAAAAGACCACGTTGTAGTACTCCGTGGTCCAAGTCTGTGTATACCGAAAGTCATGCAACGCAAAGTTGTAAATCTAGCTCATGAAGGTCACCAGGGTCGAGTTCGATGCAAAAGTTTGCTAAGAGAAACATGCTGGTTCCCATATATGGACAAACTCGTCGACGACGTATGTAAAAACTGTATTCCGTGCATGTCAGCGTCTCCGCACAACAACACTGAACCAGTAAAATCAAGTTCGCTACCCAAGGGACCATGGGATGAAGTGTCAATTGACTTTTGCGGTCCCTTTCCGAACGGCGATTACGCAATTGTAGTTATATGTGATTACAGCCGATTCCCAGTCGTCGAATTTATCAGAAACGTATCAGCGCACACAGCGATATCTCGACTGGAGACAATATTCTCTATGATGGGAATTCCAAGCATAGTAAAATCGGACAATGGAGCACCGTTTAACAGCCAACATTTCAGGGAATTTGCGAACAAGTACGGAGTTCAACATCGCAGAGTAACACCGTTGCACCCACAAGCCAACGGTCGGGCTGAAGCATTCATGAAACCTCTAGTTAAAGCATTGAAAACGGCCAGTACGGAAGGAATACAGACGCGACAAGGACTGTGCGATTTCTTAATGAACTACCGCAGCACGCCACATCCATGCACAGGCCGCTCACCAGCAGAAATCATGTTTGGAAGGAAACTTAAAACTAAAATTCCTACAGACAACCTGAAAACGACGAACATGTCCAAAAGCGGGACTCAGTTGCAAAAAGGAACCAGAAACGAAATGCAGACGTAAAACGAAAATCAAAACCGTCAGAAATCAACGTTGGCGATACAGTCTTAGTAAAACAAAAACCCCGCCATAAACTGGATACGCCATTTAATTCCACCCCTGGCAAAGTCATTAAAACGAACGGCTCTACGATCACGGTGGAAAACAAAGGAAAACAGTTTCGCCGGGATGCATCACATTTCAAGCCAGTGCAAACAGACGTTCAGGATGCAACAGAACATTATCACAATACAACGCCGACCCGACCACGACGGTCCCTGCGGCAGAATCGCCGACCACCGTGTCGGTACGATGAGTGACAGCGAAAACTATCAGGGAATGTGTATTGCATGAATGTATTATTATTATTGTCATAATTAAAATAATTTAATTACGTGAAAAGTGCGTTAAAACTAGATTGAATTAGGCCATAATAATGCCTAAGTTAAACAGTGTTATTTCGTCTGGAATTAATGAATTGCGTTACCTGGAACTTGCCGATTCCCACAAGACCAACCGCGCGCGCGCTCCGGTCAAGAGGTCAGCCCAGTCCACAGACATTCATCAAGAGTAGTTGCGGACAATGATTAGCGACAGCGCGCAGATAAGCATCAATGAAATTAACATTTTCCCATGAATTTAGGGGAGGAATGATATCTTAAATCAAGAATACCCAAGCGTGTTTGAACTGTTTGTTTATCAGTTATCATTGTACTATAATTTTGTATGTTTAACATCTTTATTTGAAAATTGTTGACTTATCATTTAAGGAATTTAAAATAAAGTAATTCATGATCGTAACTAATATCTTATATGAATAGATTTTAACCAGGTGTTAATAAATATTTTAAATATCTGAATTTGGAAAATTGGGTTACGAGAACGCAACCGTATTAATTGTTTTAATCCAGGCATTTTCTATTATTATTATGTCATTTATAAGTGTCAGAAGTGGAATCAGGTAGATGGCATAAACCTGAACCAATACCTTTCCAAGAAAGAAAATGTCAGCATTGTAATGTTATTGAAGATGAGTTTCATTTTATACTAGAATGTTCACTATATACTGATATTAGAAAATTGTATATCAAACAGTATTACTGGAAAAGACCTAATGTACCAAAATATATAGAATTAATGCAGTCTGACAATGCAATTGTTAACAGAAACCTAGCTATGTATGTTCATAAAGCATTTACTGAAAGAAATATGTATAAATATTAGTACGATTAACATTTCTTGCTTTGCATACTTGACTTCTCGCTTTACCGAATGCACTGTATTTTGATTTATTATATAATATTATATTATATATTACTTATTATAATATTGATAGTATTATTATTGTGAAATGTATTATAACAGCTAGTAATTTACTTATAATTAATTGTATTATACAGATGACCACCGTGTATGTATTTATTTACTTTTGTATATCATGTATACTCACGGACTGTATGTTATTGTATATTGAATAAACCATATATTATGCATCACTATATTTGTTAATTGTTGTGAAACGTTCAATCTTAAAAGAAAGGAGGGATGTAATGGTCAGCGATGCCTGATAAGTCCCGCCTACTGCCCCGCTCAGCGAATAGAAGCTGGCAGTATTCTGTATGCTTGTTTTGTAGTTAGTTGCTCTCTGATAGCGGTAGTGAATAAACGTGTCAGAAAATCAATCCCTGTTGGGTCTTGTGTATTAGCCATCCCTCTAAGGGTCTAGATAATAACAAACAACATCAAAGCAACATTACAGTCATTTTATCAATGAAATCGTATACCTGTTTCAGAATCGACAAGTTTACTCCGGCTGTTTTGTAGACATGGTGTGTTCTGGTCTCAATTTAACGAATATATGCCGATGATCTATTCTAAATCAAAGTTAGAAATCCGTGTCAAAGGCATTCATATTTTCAACACATTTACTTTATTTAACAAGTCAATTTCGTAAAAACTGTGTAACCGTAATTCGGTTTTCTTTGTCCATTTACTTTAAATTATCACAATTTTTCATTAAAAACTGTCATATAAAAGCATTGAAGCCTCACGGGCATTTCAGTTTATTAAAATTCCAACACGTTCACTTTTTATGTACATCGGCCCGCCGCACCGCGGAATGTACAAATGTATAGCAACTGCGCAGTACAATAAAGACTCGTGTAGCACCTGACCATAAACCTGATTTCTGATTGGCTCTGGCGATCATCATCGATTTAGAAAAATTGTTTACGTTTAAACCAAACCAAATTCTTTGAGGCATTTGACAAGCTCATTGTAAACCCTGTGTTATGACATTGCGTAAATTGATCTTGTTTAAAAGTGTAACACTGTTAATATCGTAACGTGTCTAATTAACAAATTGGTCGTGTGGCAAGAGATGACTCAGATTCTGTGTCGTTGCTTATTTATAAGTCAACACATTTAAGGCATGCTGCAGTGTGTGCAAAGTCAGTTTTTGTAACAAAATATTGTAGAAGACTTAAAGCTTTGAAATCATTAATGACCAAATATCAATTGTCTGATTTACAAAAGACATGTGATAGTCACCGATGTTGTGATTTTTGTGAAAACAATTCTCATTGTGAACATTGTGTTAAACTGATATTAGAAACAGTTTATAATGAGAACAAAAATGCTTCATGTAAAATAACTGACAGTTTCCTATTCGTTATCTGAAGACAGTAATTCTGATCATTCAAATGCATCGTTTTGAATCTTGGATTGAATCACTAATAATATTAAAGCAGCAGTCCAGAAATATGTAAATAAAATAAAACATTGCATAAATCGTTTTTAATGGATATCTAACCGTTGACTATACAAAAAAAACGCATTGAAATGACGCCAATACCCGTATCCGTACCTGTCAATTTCGTACATAACACACTGGGCTTCTGTTCAACATAGTTGCATGGAGAGCAGCATGCACAAGCAAAATAAGATTAAGACTATGATTGTAAACGCTATACAAAAGAACTTTTCTCTGTTGAATTACTGATTTTCTATAACTTCTATAAATTCTTAAACTAAAATAAAGGTATTCAGACTTAAAGGCCTAGACCTTCTTTAATCTTTCTTGATTTGAACTTCCCCTTTACTCGCACCCAAATCAAGGACTCGTTGTCCTGTGTATGAACTTACCCGCACCCGAATCAAGGAATCGTTGTCCTGTGTATGAACTTCCCCCGCACCCGAATCAAGGGCTCGTAGTCCTGTGTATGAACTTCCCCCTTACCCGCATCCGACTCAAGGACTCGTAGTCATGTGTATGGACTTCCTCCTTACCCGCATCCGACTCAAGGACTCGTTGTCCTGTGTATGGACTTCCCTCTTACCCGCATCCGAATCAAGGACTCGTTGTATTGTGTTTGAACTTCCCCGTACCCGCTTCCGAATCAAGGACTCGTTGTCCTGTGTATGAACCTGCACCCGAATCAAGGACTCGTTGTCCAGTGTATAAATTTCCCCCTTACCCGCACCCGAATCAAGAACTAGTTGTCCTCAGCCATTGATCAGTCAGCGGAGAGAACAGATTGCAGTTAATGTAAGATAGTTAATGGTGGATCAATATCCATGGGGAGTCCAGATATTCCTTAAAATAGATCTTTCAGATCTCATTATGGATCTGTTCAAGTGAAACTCTCATAATCATCGTTAAGTGCAATTTACCATTATAACATTACTTTGATTTCACGGAGTACTAATACTGAGCAATTAAACCGTCATATATCATTAGGAGTTCACAGTTTTAAATACATATTTGCTCCGACTTACTGCATAACGATATACAGTTGCAGCGGTGGATTTAAAAAGTCATTGAACCCATACCTCGAACATGATTTCAATTTCAAGCTAAGATGAAAGCACACAATAGGCTAGTTTGCAACATTTATGTTTACGTGTAAGTTGGATAAATTTCATATACACATTGTATAGTACTTGTTCTATGATTTTTGCTATAAACTATCAACTGCTGCCCTTCAAAAACTACCGTATTAATTTTAAGGGTGTAAAGTGTATGGCAATAACAATGACAACAGTGCTTTGTGCCATTTTCAACTGTTTTCGTTACCAAAAATGTATTTTCTGTTGCTCAGTGTAATGTAAAAAACAATAAATGTTATTGTGTGTACGTTTGCTACTGGCATCATATCTTTACGATACTCGTACCTGGTTTAACTATGTAGTCATTATGCAAAGAAAACATCTCTATATTAAATTGCAATGTAGCTACAGTTCATTATTACTTTAAAGCAGTATATGGTGCTATATTTTGTTTTATATTGTAAAATCACTAATCGTACTGATTATTCTTGTTTGCAACTAGATCTAAAATGTTATATTACTATACTACTTCAATCCGGAGCACCCGTCAATTTGCCCCAAACAATTTGGTCGTTGACGAGTCGGATCAATTACGTGATGTTAATAATCCTTATAACACTATTACATGCTTTTGTTTTGTTTGTTTGCCACATTATTTGCCGTTTATACTTGTATGGGACTTGATGGAGAATGCAATCGTGTTCTTACCATAACGTTCGGTCCATGCAGAGCTAGATTTGCCTTTGAAGAATATTCATTTATAAATATCAAAACACGTTTAATTTAAAGCGGTTTGAATTGCCAATGCTTCACATTGACCATTCCAATGCGGTAACACCATTTTTAAATATTTTTATGTTTTGTGATGTGTTGTGCTTATTGTTTTGTATATTACACGTAACTGATCAAGGATCTGCCTTAAATAAAGGATCTGCGGATATTAAAACACAATTCCCCTTTTATTGTATCTCTGGAAGAAATTCACGACTAAGTGCTCATTATTGATCGTTTAAACCGAAACTCTTTAAGCAGCGTTAAGTGCAATTTAACATTATTACAGTTCGTTAATGTCACGAAGTACGAATACAGCATAATTATACACCAATACATTCTTTGTAGTGTACACATCATGTAAATACCCCAGCTCGGCTTATTTACTAAAGATATTCCGTTGCAGCTGTAGTTTTTGAGAAACCATTCAATCTGAAACGTCAACGATTTTTGTCCGTTCCAAGCTAATCTGAAGGCAGATAATGACCATGATTGGAAACACTTTTCTGTACACATGTCTTGCTTATGTGTCATATAAACATTTTACAGCAGTGCACACACAGGTTGTAATACGCGTCTTTTAGCTTATATTGAAGTATCATTTACTTCTCAAACGTTTACAGCAACCACTCAAAGCCCACTTTAACCGCAGCTATTATCTCAGGATACATGCTGCTTCAAATACCTGAATGCTAATACATAGTGAGGTCAATAACTGTTTAAAAGGCTGTAATTATATGTTGTATTGACTTTTTAAATGTATGTGAACAGCTTCAGTACCAGTATCTCCACGAAGTGTTGTGTGAGGCTCTGTATCCTATGGATGTACACAAGAGACTTATGTTGACTTACGCTGTGAATGAGGAATACCGGGTAGGTATTGCGATACACGAACATTCAAATATTGAAATTCTTGGTATTATTATATATTTCCTTTGCAAACAAGTTATTTTTTTGTTGTTCATGTAGTTGCACGATAACATTTCTTTGGCCTTGATTATAATTTGAAGCGCGGCTTTTTAAAACTCTTCCAAATATAACGGGGTGAATGTTGATTCACATACTGATAATACCAAAGATTTAGACGGTGAAAAGCCTGAAAATAGGCGAAAGAACATTGAACCCACTTTAAATCGGGGTGCGTAATTTTGGTTTACGACTTCAATTTTTATGTTCCTTGTTATGATGAAAATCAGGGTCGAGTTTCACATAACTTAAATTAGATAACAATTATTATATTTCGAAAATACCTTTGTATGGAAATAACTTATAATTTCCCAAATTGTATGAGGATTTCAACACTGTAAAAACGTATTTATAAATGTAAACATGTAATAAAGAATGTATAAATCGAGGGTTGAGCGTGAAACTACTGTGTATGATATAGAAATGTTAAGAAAATACAATAGTTTGACGCTCAAACCTCGAAATGTGTGTACACCCAAGATATTACCGTTTAATTATTGTTTAATTTTGAGTTTGTTTTAAGCTTGAAATAATGAATTATTAAACGGCTTATGTAATAATGTATTTAAATCAATAAGATGTACTCCCGCAGTTAGCATGCCTTTACATACACAAGCACTAATTTGTTTAGCAATTGAAAAATGATGTTTGGGAAGTTTTAGATGATGCCGTATAACTCACTATTACCATTGCATGATTGTTCGATTTACGACTAGGTATATTTGTTAACATTAATATACACTTTACGAACGGGTATCAGATTTGCACGCACACACACGTATATAAATCAAGGATTGCAAATAACCAAAATATGCGTCAAATTCGTCTTAACAATAGGGACATGCTATTTTAAACATTTATCTAGGCATATCCCAATATCATGTTACAACCGGTATTTCTTTTGTCAATTATTCGGGTTTAATGTTCCATAACATAATTGCTTCAAACTACATCTAAACAGGTATAACGAAATTAATATCTGAATCCGCTAATGTATACACTGTTTGAACGCAGCTGTGAAGTCCATGTGCTTCGAATGCGTTCTTTAGGTTAAATATATGTACATTAATAAACCTCTATAAGCATTGAGTAGTTATCCTAAAGGACATGCTTTTATATTTAAAATGTCACGTCGCCATAAACTTCAAGTTTTGATTAGTGAGCTTCCTTATTTCAAATGACAGATACAGACCTGTATTGAGATTGTCTGTACATCTCAATGGACACACTTAATGCTGTTAATATATCGGTTAATAAAAACAATCACTTGTTCCGTTGATTGTAAACATGTATTACGCTCTCCGAAAAATTTCGGGGGAGCATATAGTCGCCGCTTTGTCCGTCCGTCCGTCCCGTTTTCTTGTCAGGAGCATTTCTCAGCAGCTACTGACTAGAATTCAATGAAACTTCATGGGAAGCTTCATTATCAAGATGTGTGCACTAGACTAGGACGTTCCGCTTTTAAATTATTTTTTTTAGAGTTATGGACTTTGACGATTTCTGCTATTAGCATTTAGTGCACATTTAACGTCCGGTCTATTTTTACGAAACAACTGGTCTGAATTCAATGAAGCTTTATAGAAGCTTCATTACTACGAGGAGGTGTGCACTGAATCAGGGCATTCAGCTTCAATGATTTTTTCTCAGATTTATGGGTCTTGAAGATTTATGAAATAAGCATTTCGTGCACAATTCTTGTCCGGTCTATCTTAACGCAGCTTCTGGACAGAAATAAACGAAACTTTATAGGACGCTTCATTACCAAGAGGAGGTATGCAATGAACCAGGATGTTGTGCTTCAATGATTTTTCTTAGAGTTATGGGACTGTGGAATTTTTTCTGAGATAAGTATTTAGTGCATCAGTGTTGGTCAATTTATTTTTACACAACAAGTGACCAGATTCCAATTAAACTTTATGAGAAGCTTTATTGTTGTGGGACTTTGAAGATTTCTGAAATTAGAATATAGTGCACAATTCTTGACCGGACTATTTCCCTGCAACTAACATCAAACTATATGTAATGTTTCATTATCAAAATGAGGTGTGCACAGTACAGGATGTTCCCTTCAGTAATTTTCTTTGGAGTTATGAAACTTTGAAGGTAGCTGAAATGAGTGTATAGTGCGCAATTCATAGCTCGACTCTTTCTCAGCATCTAAAAGCCAATATTCAATAAAACTGTATGGGAAGCTGCATTACCCAGAAGAGGTGTTCACTGCGCCAAGAATGTCCGTTTCAACGATTTTTCTTACAGTAATGGGACTTTGATAGTTGCTGAAATTAATATATAGAGCACAATTGTCTGGACACCGCCTTCTGATTGCATTCCCAGTACTTTGCAAAACGCATTGGGGAGCATTCATCAGTTCACTGATATTCTTGTTATATTTCTCGAGCAAGACATGCTTATTGTAACCCAGTCTACGAGAGCACGCTCAGCAATTGATTTTGTTCGCTTGCTACACGACCACAACGTGAACACTGTTGTTGCATTTGTGAACAGGTATGTCGAGGATCATATTTATTATTCGATTTAAATTCTGGTATGTGCGCATCGTTTGGTTTCGTCAAATCTCCAATCTCACACACGACAGACACAGACATGTATTTCTATTTTATCACGCTTAAAAATCGTTTTACAATTACGATTTTCACATGGAGTTTCATAAGATAAGTGATTATTTGTGTGTGTTAAATCCAAACAAATTAGATGATACTCAAACGAAACTAAACAATTATATTACCATATGTTTTATAACTTCAAGTTTATATACACATTTCTAACAGTAAAAGATATACTTGCTGTTAACAAAGTGAATACCGGAATAGCATTACAGCGACACAATGATAGCCACCCGTTATTTTCTATCCAAATTTGAAGACGCAGTATTTTATGAACAATTATGCTTCACTATAATGGTGCGCAATAAACTGTTACGATATGTTAAGGTAAGTCCCTTTGTGCCCGTGGGTGACAGCGTCCTCGTGCTTGGTACATTCACAACCACACTGCTGTTTAGCAAGTGTAGAGGCCATTATGTAGATAATAATACCAGATACACACATATTAAGGTAATACTTTATTTCATATGTAACTATATAAAGGTGCTTCCGAAATTGCTCATACGTGGCTAAATATTTTTTTTTTTAAACTACAGTAGCGAGATGCAATTGTAAAAAAATCCTTTGTACTCAAAGCACAATTCTAGAACTGACATGAAATGTTTGCTATTATTTGTCAGAAACAACGTTTCGATGTCTGTGTCTTCCAATTTCTGAAGTGGCCGAAGGATTCTCCTGTTTGCAAACCTGATAATATTCTGAGTACTGTGGTCGATGCACAGGATTGTTCAAATAATGGCCCAGTGGGGATACAATGTCAGAGAGTATATGCTATTACATTGAAGACAATTCTTCGTATGTCATCTAATATACAAAGTACGTGACAAACCAATGTATTATTTATGTCGACTTCAACATTGTGTCATGGCTTTAGGATATGTTTGTCAAAGTAATCAATGCTATTCAAGTTTACTAAATTATAACGTTGTACATACTGTAGTGATGGCTACATACGCAGTGGTCTGTTTGCGGCCATATGGTGCATTGTGGAGAGAATAAAACGTGACGGAGACGTGGCAGTTGCAAAAACAGTACGAATGGTCAGAAAGAGAAGGCAACAAATAATAACTAACGAGGTACGTTAGTTTCGGCATAAACGTATGAAATAGTTCCCCGATGTTGATTCAATTTACTTGACGCTTCCCTGGTGTATTATTTTGTAAGTAGTTCAGTTAAAATTTCAATGCAGTATTAAATCAGTTGTCGCTTTTTCTGAATGGTAATGGTTTTAACCATTTCACTTTCGTTGTTTCCACGAATATGTGAATGAGTTTGAGATCAAATAGCTCTACTACACACTAAGTGATAAGTAGTTGTCAAAACATACATTCACTTAAGTATATAAGCAAGTGTCGTAATAATTAGACTATTATAGTAAATTAGCGTGTCTTCGTCTATGACAAAACGATTTGTGCTACTGTGTTAATATATATTCACAAGTTGTGATGTGTATAGTATATATGTTTGTTTTGGGCACACGTTGCATATTCCATTGCCATTTGTTCATTGTTTAATCTCACTTTCTATTGTGTAATTGCCATGTTAACTCACTTCATGCGATAGCCGATAATAGATGACTGTATTACCAATTCATTCATTCAATTCATGAAAGTTTGCCAATATTTTTAATTTGTACCTAGTTAATTGAACTTTGACACTAGCGTTGTTCGTGATAAACGCATTGTAAAATACCACGGTTATGGTAAAACTGACATTCTGAGTAGGTCCGCCAAATATATCACGTATTCACCTTAACATTCGCAGAACATATAAATATGAAATTGTTGTTGAAGAGTTTTGGTAAATCGCATGTTTCATATATGTTCTAAAACACACATGAATATTTTCCTTCTATTCAAGCACCGTATGTGGCCTTCAACTGGGTTGAATGCCTTGTAATCGTGATAGAGTGAATGTGACCTTCAACAAGGTACACACTAGTTTGAGTTGAATGCCTTTTCAACACTAATAGTGTGAATGTGACCTTCAACTAGGTACAAACTAGTTTGAGTTCAATGCCTTGTCATCGGAGTTGATTTTATGTGGCCTTCAACAAGGTACATACTAGTTTAATTTTAATGTTTTGTCATCGTGATAGTGTGAATGTGGCCTTCAACTAGGTACAAACTAGTTTGAGTTGAATGCTTTGTCATTGTGATAGAGTGAATGTGGCCTTCAACAAGGTACAAACTAGTTTGAGTTGAATGGTTTGTCATTGTGATAGAGTGAATGTGGCCTTCAACTAGGTACAAACTAGTTTGAGTTGAATGCTTTGTCATTGTGATAGAGTGAATGGTGGCCTTCAACTAGGTACAAACTGGTTTGAGTTGAATGTTTGTCATTGTGATAGAGTGAATGTGGCCTTCAACTAGGTACAAACTAGTTTGAGTTGAATGCTTTGTCATTGTGATAGAGTGTATGTGGCCTTCAACAACTTGAAGATACAAACTAGTTTGAGTTGAATGCATTGTCATTGTGATAGAGTGAATATGGCCTTCAACAAGGTACAAACTAGTAGAGGTAGTAGTAGTAGTAATAGTAGTAGTAGTAGTAGTAGTAGTAGTAGTAGTAGTAGTAGTAGTAGTAGTAGTAGTAGTAGTAGTAGTAGTAGTAGTAGTAGCAGTAGTAGTATAGTAGTAGTAGTAGTAGTAGTAGTTGTCGTAGTAGAGGAGAAGTAGTAGAGGTAGAAGTAGCATTAGTAGAGGTAGAAGTAGAAGTAGCAGTAGTAGCAGTAGTAGTGATACAAGTAGTAGTAATATTATTAGTAGTAATAGTAGTAATACTAGCAGTAGAAGTAGTAGTAGTAGTAGTAGTAGTAGCAGTAGTAGTAGTAGTAGTAGTAGTAGTAGTAGTAGTAGTAGTAGTAGTAGTAGTAGTAGTAGTAGTAGTAGTACTAGTAGTAGTAGTAGTAGTAGTAGTGGTAGTAGTAGTAGTAGTAGTAGTAGTAGTAGTAGTAGTAGTAGTAGTAGTAGTAGTAGTAGTAGTCGTAGTAGAGGTAGTAGTAGTAGAGGTAGAAGTAGCATTAGTAGAGGTAGAAGTAGAAGTAGCAGTAGTAGCATTAGTAGTAATAGAAGTAGTAGCAATAATAGTAGCAGTAGTAGAAGTAGTAGTAGTAGTAGTAGAGGTAGTAGTAGTAGCAGTAGTAGTAGTAGTTGTTGTAGCAGTAGTAGTAGTAGTAGTGGTAGTAGTAGTAGTAGTAATAGTAGTAGTAGTAGTAGCAGTAGAGGTAATAGCAGTAGCAGTATTAGTAGCAGTAGTAGTAGTAGTAGTAGTAATAGTAGTAGTAGTAGTAGTAGTAGTAGTAGTAGTAGTAGTAGTAGTAGTAGTATTGGTAGTAGTAGTAGTAGTAGTAGTAATAGTAGTAGTAGTAGTAGTAGTAGTAGTAGTAGTAGTAGTAGTAGTAGTAGTAGTAGTAGTAGTAGTATTAGTAGTAGTAGTAGCAGTATTAGAGGTAGTAGTAGTAGTAGTAGTAGAGGTAGTAGTAGTAGTAATAGTAGAGGCTGTAGTAGATATATTAGTAGTAGTAGTAGTGGTAGTAGTAGTAGTAGTAGAGGCTGTAGTAGTAGCAGTTGTAGAGGTAGTAGTAAGTAGTAGTAGTAGTAGTAGTAGTAGTAGTAGTAGTAGTAGTAGTAGCAGTAGTAGTAGTAGTAGTAGTAGCAGTAGTAGTATAGTAGTAGTAGTAATAGTAGTAGTAGTAGTCGTAGTAGAGGTAGAAGTAGTACAGGTAGAAGAACCATTAGTAGAGGTAGAAGTAGAAGTAGCAGTAGTAGCTGTAGTAGTGATGGAAGTAGTAGTAATATTAGTAGTAGTAGTAGTAATAGTACTAGCAGTAGTAGTAGTAGTAGTAGTAGTAGTAGTTGTAGTAGTAGTAGTAGTAGTAGTACTAGTAGTAGTAGTAGTA
>CM051038.1:53577185-53579685 GCA_027627225.1 Congeria kusceri | reverse complement strand
GCTGATGCCAGTATTTTCCTAATAACGTCTTTTTCAAATATATTCATAAATGAATAAATTAAAGATTATCTCATATAATTGCAGAGGCTTAAATGATCCAAAAAAAGATCAGATGTTTGTCATTTTTTAAAAGAAACAAATTCACATATATTTTGTTTGCAAGATTTACATTTTACATCGGACATGGAAAAACAATTATATTCATTGTGGAATGCAGAGGCCTTTTATAGTTTTGCAAAATCAAATGCCCGAGGGGTGGGGATTTGGGTTTACCAAAGGATTAGATGTCAAGGTTAACCAAGTTTTCACAGATGATAAAGGCAACTCTATAATTTTAAATCTTACTTTACAAGGTAAACAGTTAACACTTATTAACGTTTATGGCCCAAATAATGATAACCCTACTTTCTATCAGCATATTTTTACTATAATTGAAAATATAGGGAATGAATCTTTTATATGGTGTGGTGATTTAACTTGGTGTTAAATACAAATCTTGATTACAGTAATTACAAATACAACAATAATAACATAAAAGCAAGAAACATTTTAACAAATTTTATTGGAGAACAAAATTTACACGACCCATTCAGAGAAATATACGGAGATTTGAAAAAGTTCTCATGGCGAAGGACAAACCCCTTACAACAGGCAAGGCTAGATTTTTTCTTGGTTACTAGTGATTTCATACCTCATATCAGAGATTGTAATATAGGAATTAGTTATCGTTCTGATCACTCAGTCATTACTTTAATTTTGGATTTTGAAAATATTCCACATGGAAAAGGACTTTGGAAATTCAACAACTCCCTTCTTCTAGATAAAGATTATCTTGCTTACATTAATGATAAAATCGAACAAATAAAAAATACAATATGCATTGCCAGTATATAATTTAGAAAATATCTCCTCAGTCTGTAATGCAGATATACAGTTTCAAATTGACGACCAACTTTTTCTGGAAACATTATTGATGGAAATCAGAGGCTCAACAATTTCTTATTCATCACATAAAAAGAAGTGTCAAATTAATAAAGAACAGGGGTTAATTATGGAAATTGAAATGATTGAGAATAATTTGAATCAGGATAATAATGCGTTGTTAATCACTCTACACAATGAACTACAGTTTATAAGAGAAGAAAAAAATTAAAGGAAATATAATCAGATCCAGAGCTGAATGGATAGAAAAATGGTGAAAAACCAACAAATTTCTTTTGTAATTTAGAAAAATATAACTACACCAACCAAGTTATACCTTTTTTAGAAACCGGTGATGGGAATATTATTTATAATCAATCAGAAATTCTGAAAGAAACAGATTTATTTTATAAAAATTTATATATGACGTCCAAAGAAATTGATAATCTTGATATTGATAGCTATTTAGAAAATGCAAATACTAACAAATTAAGTCCAGAACAGTCTTCATCATTGGAAGGGTTTTTATCATTCTCCAAAGTTTCGAATACCTTAAAAAATATGAAAAATGACAAAAGTCCTGGTTCTGATGGATTAACATCTAATTTTTTTAAAGTCTTTTGGGGAAAAATTGGTCATTTTGTAGTAAGAGAACTTAACTTTGCTTTTATAAAAGGAGAACTATCTATAACTCAGAAACAAGGAATTATCACATGTATTCCTAAAGAAAATAAACCAAAGCAGTTTTTAAAAAATTGGAGACCTATAACTCTATTAAATATTGTATACAAATTAGCCTCCGGAACTATAGCTGCAAGACTGAAGTCTGTTTTAGATCTTTTGATAAATAAAGATCAAACAGGGTTTATCAAAGGAAGATTTATTGGGGAAAACATTCGTTTAGTATATGATATAATGAACTATACTGAAAAACAAAATATACCTGGATTGCTGATGATGATTGACTTTGAAAAAGTTTCGATACTCTATCTTTTGATTTTATATTCCAAACACTTTCCTTTTTCAATTTTGGTCCAAGTTTTACTAAATGGATATCACTTTTTTATCATAATACTTCCACTGCTGTGCAATTGAACGGCTTCCTTTCCGAATTCTTTAACATAGGCCGTGGCTGTAGACAGGGGGATCCAATAAGTCCGTATTTGTTTATTTTATGTGCTGAAATTTTATCTATAAAAATCAGAAACACCAAAAACATTAAAGGTATTTTTATCAATGGCACAGAATACAAAATAACACAATTTGCAGATGACACAACATTGTTGTTAGATGGAAGTGAAAACACAGTTAATAACGCTCTAGATATTTTACATCAATTTTCCCAATACTCAGGTTTAAAAGTTAACTTTGACAAAACCCATATTATATGGATAGGTACATTAAAATATAGCACTCGCTCTATAAAAACGAATTGGAAGTTGGATTGGGGGAACACTAGTTTTAAATTACTTGGCATACAGTTTCACATAGACCTGGAAAACATTGTGCCTATAAATTTTAATGATAAAATAAAAAGCATTGAACACTGTATAAGGTTATGGAATAGAAGAGTACTAAC
>CM051038.1:53504685-53574685 GCA_027627225.1 Congeria kusceri | reverse complement strand
TAGTAGTAGTAGTAGTAGTAGTAGTAGTAGTAGTAGTAGTAGTAGTAGTAGAAGCAGTAGTAGTAGTAGTAGTAGTAGTAGTAGTAGTAGTAGTAGTAGTAGTAGTGGTAGTAGTAGTAATGGTAGTAGTAGAGGTAGTAGTAGAAGTAGTATTAGTAGTAGAATCTTGCAGTAGTAGTAGTAGTAGTAGTAGTAGTAGTAGTAGTAGTAGTAGTAGTATAGTAGTAGTAGTAGTAGTAGTAGAAGCAGTAGTAGTAGTAGTAGTAGTAGTAGTAGTAGTAGTAGTAGTAGTAGTGGTAGTAGTAGTAATGGTAGTAGTAGAGGTAGTAGTAGAAGTAGTATTAGTAGTAGAATCTAGCAGTAGTAGTAGTAGTAGTAGTAGTAGTAGTAGTAGTAGTTGTTGTAGTAGTAGTGGTAGTAGTAGTAGTAGTAGTAGTGGTTGTAGTGGTAGTAGTCCTATAGTCCTAGTAGTAGTAGTAGTAATAGTAGTAGTAGTAGTAGTAGTAGTAGTAGTAGTAGTTGTTGTTGTTGTAGAAGTATTAGTAGTAGTTGAAGTATTAGTAGTGATAGTAGTAGTACTAGTAGTAGTAGTAGTAGTAGTAGTAGTAGTAGTAGTAGTAGTAGTAGTAGTAGTAGTAGTAGTAGTAGTAGTAGTAGTAGTAGTAGTAGTAGTGGTGGTAGTACATGCAGTAGTAAATCTGGTAATAGTAAAATTACAACTAAGCTTACTTATCAGAATATTTTAATGATTACCAATGTTACCTGGAAACGAACATAGTTTAAAACAAAACCAACTGGTTTTTTTTCTAAAAACTATTACAGTTAGTAGCGCTTAAATTATATAAAGGAATGTTATATGTGCTCAAGAAGCGAAACCGAAGAAAATACTTTATTGTCCTTTTTGAGAATGATTTATCGTACTATCAAAGTAACGTTCGTTCGTTAATTAACCCTCGAACTAATTAGCTCCGCATTAACAGAGGTGTAGAAATTTAACAAAGTCCCGCTAGTTTCGTCTTACCATATAAGTAGTACCACAGTGTGTATGATAAACCTAACACCCTTAACGGAACAAATCCATAGATGGCAACTGTACAGTTTTGGGTTGTGTCTCATGCATCAGGGAATTTACTTTATCCAACAAAAGTTATAACGCACCAAATGGAAATTGTTGTATTTTCATAATTTATACGAATTTCAGGTTTGCCGTAGTAAACACAAACGTATTTCGTATTTTTTTTAATTTTGGTATGAACACAAACATGTGTAACTTAAATAATCATATCTGACATTTTAAGCTGAAATTCTTATAAATAAAGAAAATACAATTGTCATGTATTTCTATTTGTTGCTTTAGAACTTTTGTTGAGTGTAGATGTAGTCCTTCATTCCGATTGTACACGCTTTCTCGGTATTTTTATTGAGTGTCCTAAAACAATACCTGACTTGAAACTGAAGTATGAATATAAAAATTAGTGGTATAAATCAATAACAGATTGTCTGCATTTAGCCCCACCAATGTTGTCAGTAATTCGTTTTTCATATGAACAGAGTTAAAACTTTGTATGATCATGACGCGAAACCGTAATTATAAAACTCCTCTTTTGTTTATTTCGAAGTGTAACGAATATAATACTCAACTCAGTTTCATACTATAATTAACCCTCGACCTTATCAGTTTCGCAATAATGTTATTGCGCTCCTGGGAATAATTAAATATTGGCCAGGTAGGTTCCTCTTACCATATCAGTATTACCGCAGCACTCATACCCCACCCTTAATTCACAAATTAACAATTTGACAGTTTTCAATTGTGTGCCATGAGCTCCGCAGGGCCGCACGCAATCACGGCGTCAATGGGGAGGGTACTACTACATCAACACTCGCGACAAATACACGAGTTTCACATTCCCAATTTTAGTGATTATCACGACACAATAATTTATCGGCAAATCGAAAACGAGGCCAGCGATGTATTGATAGTGGTTACATAGCGGTAAGTTACAGTTTATAACTTTTAAAATACTATAATTCACTTAGTTTACTTCTTAATAAACAGAAATGGCATGGTACATAATATAATTATGATTATGATAAGAGAGTGTCGGCTAAATTAATAAATTGTCGCTAAAGTGGAAAACAAACTTAGGTACTTTCTCTGAAACTGACAGACTTCGTATTGTTTAAATCTGGTCTTATCAATAATAAGATCATTATCTTGTATAACCATGCACATGACTATTATTATCTAACCAGAATGTGTATTTATCCTGCTACTAACCCAAACAGTGACCTAATAAAGCGGTGACCGTATAAACTTGTTGATATCCGGCAGTAGATCACGTGACTGTGATATACCGTCAATAAGTATTCGTACGCGCCGGATAACAACATTGTCGAGAATGACACAGCATAAAGCCTACTTACCAGAGTTTTTCGTCGATACAAACTTTGTGTTGTCTAGTTTAACAGAGTTAAACAACAAATGAGTGGTTTGTCCTCACATTCCATTTAACTGGTTAACAACAACTTCCTTCCAGTTCCATTCCATTTCAACACACTTGAATCTGATGCAAGCGGTTTATTCTTTGTGGATAGACTTTCTTTGGTCAACCAACAGAGCATATTCATCAAAGAAATACCCTTTTATATAAATTTCCAATGAAAAGAAATGAAAACAAGTTATCAAAATTTTAACTTAGAACTAAACATTTTATGATTTATTTCACTTTCAGTTACACTGTCCTCCACCCACAACTATCCGAGTAAATCGTAGAAAATTGAAAAGGGATCAATCTCACCGTTTCCATTCGAGGCAAATATTCCATACACTTTTTATCTGAATGCTCTTGCATAATATACTCCATACAAAACACAGAAGCACTAAATATTTATTCCGATTTCATGTATTTTAAACTGCCAATCACTCGAGTTCTCGTTTGACTACATTGTGTAAACTTACAACTCAAAATGAATGACGTGGTTGGTGTGACGTAATTTAACTCTTTAAAAACCAATATAATCTGGTTTAAAACAAAAACAAATTTACTACGTCATTTTCTTGTCGTACTGACATCAGCAAATAAGATTTATTAATATTTAACTTTTGCTTTTTGAAAAAGGTGATTAAGAAATAGAGAACTATTTTTGCCGGGTAGTACGCATTCATGCAAGGGAGTTATTAGGTCGAGGCCCGTCTAGAATGTTTTTAATTTTAAAACTTTAATTAGTGTTTGGTGTTTTTTAATTTAATTGAATAGAAATAAGGATAAATAGAATACACGGTAGGTGCCGGGAAGGAGAAAGTTTATCCGGTTCGGCCCGAAAACAAAAATAGGGCTCGCTAAAGCCCGCCCTATTTTTATTTTCTAAGCCTCACCGGATAAACTTTCTCCATCCCGGCACCAACCATGTATTCTCTATATATAGGTCCTAACTTTAAAATACCATGTTGCACAATTACGTAATCAAAGTGCATACCAAGTAGTGAAGTAATTCACGGGTCATTGTCTCGGCAGCTATACTGACTTCATGTATCTATTTGATAACAAGTGAAGTAACTATCATTTAAAATAAAAAAGTAACTTTATTTAAGACAACATTTAATTTAATTGGCAATGATCCTGATGATTTGATTAAACTCATTTATAAATGGAATGCCATGCAGTGGCATAGCTAGAGGCAAATTAAAGCCGAGGTAGTGTTGGGGTCCGGGTGATTTGTTTTACCTAGAATGTCTTTGGTGATTTTTGGAAACTACTTAAACCATGATTTAACACAAAAAAACCCGACTCATTGGCGATATAATAGGAGTTCAGTAACAATAAAGTTATAATTTTACCATACACGTATGTAGGTTAATTCTTGGCTGACATCTACAATTTAAAAGCGAGCAATCGAAAAGCATTCGAATCGAGAAACATGATGCACCGCGTATAGTAACAAAGGGTTATATACATGTTAATGCGTTTTACTCGTTACAGCGTATGTTTGTTAGACAAAATGATTTTCAATAAATTGTTTAAAATAGCTATCATTAGCAAATTGTGATAGTAGTATCTTGTATTCCTCATTATCAAATTTTATACCCTTTATTTTCCTACATTTCCTAATTTTGATGACTAATATTTTTGCACAAAGCATAAATATAATTAAATGGTAAAGTAGAATCACATTTTGTGAATAATTCGGACAACAAAATTCCAATTCAATTGGACGGAATTTTCAATTTTATTACAGCATTGGTCCAAAATTTAAACAAGAAATGTGGAAATTCCACGAAAACCAAATTTTTCGAATGAACTGCATACAAGTCAGCACAATAATAAAGTAAAGTTCTGGATGCACTTGGTGAAGGTCATGGCTTGGAATTGCACAAAAGTACAACTTAAGTTAAGAAATTGCTTTTTTAGTTATTCATTAGAACATTATTGGTAGATCTATACGGACACGGATACGAACAAATGGAAACGTTCCTGCGTATTTCATTTGGAGCGATATTATACAATTATTTACTAGATAACCATTGGACTTGGTGTGATGTTCACTGGGTGAAACTCATGTTGAGCGAGGCGTTACCTGAGTTGAACATGACTTTCACCCATTTAACATCAGACCGTGTCCGTTGGCCATCTAGTCAACACCACAGGTTTTGTTATATAATCTATAAATAGTTTACTAGCAAAATTACCGAGCAGATAAACTTATTATAATCCAACGCCGATCTGTGATTCTATTTATCTCACCACATTGTGATAAATTCGAAAAATAACCTACTAAATCAAATGAAATACATAAAATGACGTCACGAAAACCAACAAAATGACGTCAGTGTTGTTTGTAAACAGAAAAGAACGATGTGCTGGTTTCACTGTTTCTTGTACAGTTGTCTTTCGGGAACCAAAAGGCGAATTCCACAAATTAATTTTTATCCAATATAACATGAATTTAGGTAAGAGTTCTGGTTCCCGTTGCTGTATGTGAATTTCTGTGTGCAAGCCGGGTAAACACTTTGGGAAATCCACTGATCTAGTTTTGGCCCATAAGACATGAGTTTAGGCCAAGCGACATCACGATTATATTCAGTCATCGATGGCTGTTCTGACCAATGTGAGAGCGTCTATTTATAGATTATATAACACTTTATGTTACGGACACGGATGCAGCACACAGACACGGATGACGGATCACACGTACATGGCAAAAGCGGCCTAATGCAAACAGCCAAAATATTTTGTTTAAAAAGTACTGTTTACAATATGACGCAATAAATTGCAGTTTTTGACGTCATCATGCGAATGTCATTAAGCCCGATTTTACTGGAGCGGTGTTCATATTTAAATGAACATATGCAATGTAATTGTTTGGAACTAAAATAACACAGTGTCATTTAATTCCGTGGTAATTGTAACTGTGTTATAACTTTTTTTAAGTTTGATTCTATAATGTCAGTGGATTATTTTGTACCCTTTCAGGCCCTTGTCCGCAATAGTCAAAATTCACGGCAGAACTCTTGGGTAATTATGTGCATTATTATTTACAAAACTTCCAACTCCACAAATTTATCAGTTTTAAACATGTACATATTTAAAACTGATACATTTGTAGAGTTGGTAGTCATGTCATGTATTTAGGGCGCTCAATCTACATTCTTTTATAACAATGACCACAGGCGCTGAACAGCACTTAAAACATATTTTTGTTATCTTTTTTACCTATCAGTCAATTGACAAACGTTACTTTGACAATGTCTTTACAACGCCGATACAAGGAAGTTATCTTTAGCTTGATAATGATATAACAATCACCCAATCAGGGAAGTTATCTTGTGTCTATTGGTAAACTTCACACGATTGAGATCTAAACATGCAATCTTAACAATTCATTTTGCTACATTCAATATCAAACATTGTTTGACTAAACATGCCTAACCCTGCATCCACATCTTTTGTACAATGTGATTTGAAGCATACGAAAGTAAATACAAATTCCTTAAGTGGACATTTTGTGACCTAACACATTTAAATGACAGCTTATTACACGGGCTTGGGACAAACCAAATGAAACACAGCAGCAGCAAATCAATGATGATAACACTGTCGCATAAACTAAAACAAACAATCCATGTAAAAATTCTACGAAAACCAAATTTTTCGAATGAACTGCATAAAAGTCAGCACAATAATAAAAAAAGTTCTGCATGCACTTGGTGTAGGTCATGGCTTGGAATTTAAGTTAAGGAATTGCTTTTTTAGTTATTCATTCGAACATTACACAATACTGACCCTGAACAGAAGTATGTTTATGTAAGTCAAAAAGTTTTATCGGTTTATCAATAGCTCAATCAGCTATTGGTTTATTGAGCATAAAGAATTTTATCAATTGTAAGTAATGGTCACGTGCAGTCTAAACCTATTTATTTAAGATCCATTGCATCGAAAGCCTAATTTTTATTGAGAAACTCTCGAGTCGGTTTCATGGGTAAAACCAGTACTTAGTGTCTTTGGGGAAGATCTTGAAAACGCTCCCAGAGTGGCCATCGAACCCGGGAACTCCCGATCGCTAGGCGGACACCATATCCACTAGGCCATCGCGTTTTCTAATGGTGACATTGACCAAAGCGGCGTCTCTTGATCTTGACCCCACATAAAAAATATGCAACCCCATGCAAGCTCTTGTTATAATGTATGTATATATATGTGAGTTTAATTACAATAGCTCAATTTGTTCTTGCATTAATGTGCTACACCGTTTTTCTATTCTTAGTAACAATAACCTTGACCCCCACCTATCTTATATGCAAATTCAAGCGAGGCCTCAATATAAGGTATCTATATATGAAATTTATCTTTATTATTTTATTCTCGAGTTAATGAGAGGAAACCGTTTTTTTATTTCTTGTAACAGTGACCTTGAACCCCCCCCTTTATATGTGATCCCAAGTGAGGTTTCGCTATAAGGTATCTATAAATTAAGTTTCAGTCGCGCTGTAGTCATTGAATGGAAACCATTTTTGCTAATTTTACTGACGATGACCTTGACTCCACTTACCTCATCTGCAATCCCAAGTGAGGCCTTGATATAAGGTATATATGTATTAAGTTTCATTAACAATGTGTTCTCAAGTTATTGAGCGGAAACTGTTTTCTATTTCTAGTTAAGGTGACCTTGACCCCACCCATACTCGCTTTTAGGTATCTAGGGATGAAGTTTCATATCAGTAGCTCAATCTGCTCGAAAAGTTGACCCCGCCACAGCGACACACTCAATTTAATAAGGCCAAAAACATAATTGTTGATTTCCGCCAACATCTCCCAGATCACTTTTTTCTTCGCGACATATTCACCACACAGTCTAAGTATTTTGGACTGAATGTAAACTGCTTAAAGGGACTGTGTCTTCTAAAAGGGCCTCAAGGTTGCTTTTTTTTTTAAACTTAAATTTAGATATCAATAATCGCATATAATAACGGTGAAAACAGGGTATATATAATGGGAAAAGAGTGTATGCATTCTGAGATAAAAATCTATTTATTATATAGGTTGTGTTTGTTTTGTCCTTTTTCTGTGTACATGTTCACGTCAGAATTGTGAGAATTTTGTACAACCATTGTTTACAAAAGACACCTTACCACAGCATGATAACGCAGTTGGTTAAAGCACTGTCTACTGTCATTTCTTCGTATGGCTCCTAAGTCGTGAGTTCGATGCTCAATTGGGGTTTTAATGTTTTCAGGCTTTTTTGCTAATTTGTTTTATCAGATATTTTATTGTGCATTGTATTATTTGTATTTATTTAATGCACATGTCGTAGTAAAGTGCATTTCTATAAAATATTATAATTTATAGTGCAAAAGAAAGCCAATTTTTCGTTGACAAAGTCCCTTTAAACGTCTCCAATCAAAGAAACTGTACCTTACGGTATGTTATCACCAAAAGCGTCGGTCTCACGCAGAATGATTCGAAATGTTTGCTAATTACCGAAAAGCCACATATTGGCAGGAAGTGCTCTTTTTAACGAAAGTCAGAAAAAGTTACTGATCGATAGGCAAAAAACTTGTAGGGTCGGCACACAAAACTACTGGGAGGGGTCGGGTAGGCGGTAACAGACAACTTTGTTAAGCCATACCAAAATTGTTTTCGAAACATTTGGTTAAAAACACACTTGTTTTATAAAACTCAACCATCAAGTATAAACATATTTTTTCCAAATTAATTAGCATAAGCCGGCCAGGATTGTTTATTATTATTATTATTTTAGAGCAAATAATTGTTTCGTTGTTTGTCTGTCAACGAATGTTCCAATGACTAAAGTGCTGGTATTTATAAAAAAAAAAATTTCAATTTGTTTTGTAGCTGGTATAAAAGGTGGTCTTCAATTTTCATTAAAAGTGTTTCTATAAGAAGTACTAAAAACATTGATAAACACTGAATGTGGATGTAATCAATATCACAAAGAAAAGCATTTCAATGTTGTATATAGGAATGCAATATTTATTCTAACATCATGTAACAATGAGTTTACTACAGACAACCTCCTTAAACGTTTACATGTTTTCAAAACTAATGAGCATGCTCATAATAGAGTGCGCTGTGCTGTAGCTTGTTTGTATTTGCGCATTACATAAATATTCAATCTTATTATGTGTAATAAGAAATATGTTAAGACGGCCCTTTTTATCACCATTAAAATATCTAAATGCGCCCTACAGTTCCGTTTTAACTATTTCCCCCAAACGTAAGTCTCTTGCTTTCTATTACACGTGTAATATTGAAATGTTGATAGTTGATATAATCTGACAATAGGTCAAGCACTAAATTCAAATTCCAACATAATTATGATATACATTTTATTTCCAAGTTTAAGACTCGTTTATAAAATGGCGGGTTGTATAATTGGCCCATATAGATTTTGTAATGTGAATTCTTTGAACAGAATCATAAATTAACGGCTAACATGTTTTCATCACCATCTTTTTAAAAATAATATACCTTTGTTGTAGTTTCGTTTTGAATAAATTATTATTATTATTATTTATAGATATTGACATTAAATGTTTTGTTTGCAATGTTAAGTTTAATAACATTTTTAAAAGCTGTAAAAGTTAGTGCAACATAAATATGGTCTGGTTTTTCCCAACGCATATTGTCCTACAATAGAATGGCGCAGACTGTATTCATTCCTAACGTAGAACACTAGTGCGTGGTAACATAACGATACAGGTATGCACCCTTATTTTAACGAGTGGCCGCGTGTATTTAATGCAATCATAACATGATCAATTTCTTTTAGCGAATGTCAACACTATGGTATGTGAATACTTTGTTCATCTTACCAGTGTCACGTTCACGCTGCATTCATTCTTTACAGTTGTATTAAGATCAATAGTTGCATCCTATTTCAGGTGTTTTAGTGCATACTATGATGGTCAAACTGCATTACATTTTATTTCTGCGATAACATGGAAAGGCCTCCATTACATGTTATGGTTAAACGCACGTAATGCTATAACAATAATATACATGCATTAATATGACTTTTAATGTTTTTGTTTGGTCTGCAAATTTTAATCGAGGCGGCTGCCTCAGCGTACCTCAGCGTGGCTACGACGCTGGCATGTGTTTTTACTCAAAGTTTGAAGACATATAACGATAATTAACACTGCTTTTTAACGTTTCGATATTAAATAATGATGGGTTATTTCTCAGTCATATTTTTGTTTGTTTTGGTTCTCTATCATAAGAGAGAACAAAGAAAAAACGTCTTCGATAAATTGAGGTAAACTCGGTAGAATTCGTAAGTTGTTTCACTCAAAAAAGCAAACAGGCATACACCGGGATATCACTTTCTTGCTCATACTGCATAATAATAATAACAACAACCGCAAGAATAATAATATCACTTGAACAATATTCACGTATGCATAATTTAGTGAATTAAACAGAGACAAGTTTAATGTAAAAAAACAACAACATTTGATACGTTTATTCGACATTTTTTCTACTGAACATTATTTTCCATTAGAAACAATTACGGCCAATACATCATCAGCCTCGTTCTCGATTCGCTTTATCAAGGGAGACAACTCCTACAGTACTCGATAACGGGAATGTGAAAATGGTCTATTTATTAGTTCGGGTGTAACTGGTGTAGGGAACTGATAGCTGTAGAAGTTAAAGTAACAGCAGTAGCGGTAGCAGCAAAAGCAATAGCAATAGTAGTAGAAGTAGTTGTTGCACCGCTGATCCGAATAGTGGCCGCAGTGCAGTAAAACTATCAGTATTGCTAGTCGTAGATGTAGTTTAATACTGAGCTCACACTCAACGATTCACGTATTTATGCATGACTAATTAGACAAAATACTATATAGTATTTTGGTTAATATTTTCATGATTTACACCCAATAATATAACTTAATATAACCATTTCTGCGAATCGCTTTAATTAAACTCATGTGTTATTTTGATACATTGAATGGGACCCAATAATAACAACGAATATACACAGTTAAAACAAAACTAGTCAGCGCGTGCTACAAAGATTATAAATATGAAATTAACATATAGAAATATGCATAATAAACTTCTTATTGATACATGTTCATTGATCCTAGACACACTGCAGACGACATTAACGCCAAATCTTCTTTGGCATGTAATACGACCGGTTTTCAACGACAAAAAGCTGTATTTGCCAAATTGGAATGCAAAGCAATACCAACTATGTAAAACCAATTTCCATTAAACCCAAACATTGTCAAGATTAGCGCCACGACTCATGTTTATTGATACAATGCAATTAAAATATCTGCCCAGTACACACTTAATAAATGACATGTTCAACAACATTTATTTTCAATTGACTGAGCAAGTTATTTGGCGTAAGAGTGAGACGAGTAGCAGGCTCATTCCCAAATAAATGCTGATTTATCCACCCTCTGCTTCCACGAATATAGATACACGATACGTGTTTAAACATTTAGGGATTACACGATATTATTTATAAACTAACTGACAGTTAAGTCCTTTCTTATTTAAACAAAAAACACAATCCTTTCAAAAAAATTAAGGGGGGGGGGGGGCGGGTTGAGCCAACAATGAAACATACTTTATGAATAATGCACTAACACGTTTTCACGTATGTTAACATACCAAACGGCGAACAAAAAACATTTCAACTGCGTTATTGTTCATATTTCGACTTTTCAGTGAAGCATTACGATACTCTTGAAAGAATGTTTTGATTTCAATGCGAGAGAAAATATGTGTTCATGAACACTCGAAAATAATTAATATCAAAGCAGACGTTAAAGTTAAAATTTGTACAATTTAATACGAGCGCTGGTTTTCGTACCCAGGACGTAAGGCGATGATTTAAAATCCATAACCCGTTGCAAAACAATGTGAAAGCTCTGAATACATCTTTTTTTGTATTTTAAGTTTTAGTACAATACACGTATTTACTATTTAGGTGGTTCTTTGTCATAAACATGTATTTGCAGAACCACTCATTCGCTTGTATAAACGACTAAAGGGAAACCTCGAACATATCGAACCTTGCGATATTGAATTTACACATATTTCTGCACTCGATATCGTAATTATTTGAACCAAAATATTAAGAAAAGCTGGAACCAGACGTCCAGTGAAGTGATGATTTGATATTAAAATTCAACCCGGGTAAAACGATTGACTGATTCAGTTACAACAATCTGACCTTGTGTTTACAGTGCTACATAGGCATATTTCTATGTTATACGTGTAATAACACTTAAATGTAAAATGTAGTCACGTAATTTTATGTTGTTTGCCGTATGAATTTTATGTGTGAGTCATTATTTTCAGAATATGTGTGGGCTTATGTAGACAAATCATGTTTTGTTAATTTGTCTCTTCAAAATCGTATAGTTTGCCTTGGGCTCGCTTAGAATGTCTCACTGCAGTGTATTGTATACCCGTGTCGGGCATTACCGCTTTAAATTATATCTATTACGAATGAAGCGTGTAAAGCGATATGATATAGCCTTTGTTTCAGTCAGCTCTGAGACAATGCACTCCCTATAAAGGCGTATTAGTTGTGAACAATTATAACACTTTAAAAATATATTTCACTTTACATATGAGTAATTCACTGTAAATTGTTCGTGTACCTTCGCCATTTCGTCTTTGAATAATTTAAGGGGCAGTAAAATGATATTTACTTTAACAATTAGTTTTTTATGCATCGTTCTTTCCCATCCTACAGTAAAGATTACGCATACTGTCATGAATTACTGACGTACATCGTATTCTTCTAGCATGTCGTATAAACAAACTAATTGAAAATTAGTTATAAAGGACATTTTTCAAACACTGGATGCTTGTTACATACAAACATTTTAATGATACAACCAGTTGGAAATGCATGCCTAGTGTGTTACTTCATCCGAGCATGGCTTTAGTAAAATAATTTCCTACAGTAGGTTTAACATACCCTTCCATAGTCGGATCATACCTGAACCGTATAAAGATAAATAACTGACATTCACAGTTTACAAGTTTTATAAGAGTTATCTCCCTTACCGCATATCCCAATATTGCTACGGCGTAGCAAATAAGTTTGATCTAGGGTACGTAAACAATGCCCCGACCCTAGAACATTGTATTGAGTTTGTCAGATATTTGTATTTATCTACTTATTTCCAATAATTAAATGTTTTTCGGACAAATAAATGATTTGATAGCCTCTACTTCAAAACAATGTTTAATTATATTTGTAACATGTTTTGAATATTCATTCAGTTTTAGAATCTTCAAGTTGACCAGTTACCAAATAAAAAAGATTTAAAAAAATACATCCCTACCTACCTACCCTGATATTTTTGGGCATGTAACCTGAAACAAACATATATTTGACGCCTAAGTGTTATTTTTGAACACTGAACCTGTTGCTTAATGATACATTTGAAAGTAAAATTTACATGTCGAAAAAAAGCCCTGAAACTTCCGGTGATAAACCAACTTTCTTCATGTGGCCACATTATATTATCTATAAATTGATAAACGACGTGTAAATAGTGTGCATTTTACTTTGAATGAAAAACAATTGCAAATGCAGTGATATCAGACTGTAAAATATATATTAAGGACGACAACTCGTACCTGCATGTACTGGCAGTCAAATAAGTCTTACAGTTACCTCCCTTGTAATGCCATTCTGCATATATTGATGCTTGTATGCAATATGTACATGTTATATGTTCAAAACAAAATATCATCCTGTACATTCCACATACTGCAACCGAGTGCCATGTACGGATGTAGATGTTGCATTGAAAAAGTACTGTATGCATGTAGCCTTTAAAGGTAATTTGACCAAAAAATTTAATCGTCCAAAAACTTTACAATAAATGATGTGTTTATTTACAGCTTAACACTCCAGAAGTACCAACCGCGACCGCCGAGACAAAGAAAACCCTAAACCGGAAGTGACGTAACAGATCCCCACCCCTATTAGCCAGAAATGTGATTTGCGTGTTTCTTCACTACTCCTCTCTTATTTTTGTGACTAAGCACGAAATATCTACAAGACATGGTATGAGCATAATAATGTGGACATATTTCATGTTCGATCATACACTAATTAACATTTCACAAAAGCTTGTTTTTATGGTGACTAGATATTAGTATTTCAGCATTAAATGCAATCTATAATTTACATTTCTTAGAAGTTAGATTAATGGGATTAAGTGAAAATTACAAAGCAGTATATACCTTAAACCGGTTATTATTTACAAACTTTTATCAATACATTGCCTACTGAATATTGGTATCGAAAACACAGCCGACGTGTTCTTCTATCATACACAGCTTCTGCCAACAGAGCACAGTTACAAGCGCTTTCAATATATCTAGCTCGGACACATTCAGCTGACACTTGTGAAAATCCTTCTAATAAATTATGTACTATAAATCACAAATTAAGTTAAAGCTGTAGCACTTTCTTACCGAGATTAAATATAACATATTGAGGTCAAAGGGTGATACAAGTGTATTATACCATATTAAGGAGTGTTGCTACAGTTTTGGGGGGGGGGTGGTTTTCCCAATAATAGATTTTTTTAAAACTTTGTCTGCAAGAAATGCATACAAATACTATGTGAAAAATGAAATAAAAACATATGGTTACCAGTCTTGTTTTGATCTTATTTGCAACTTTATAACGTGCACTTTTGCATAAAAACTGCTATATTTTCGAGTGTCTCAAGACTGCCTTAAATCCCCAATAAAAGATGAAAAGGACAAAATTAAGGTTTGATGTAAGCTTATATTAATCAATATACATTTAATGAAAGCAAACATTACCAAAAAGTGCATTACAGAATGTAAATGATGAACAAATCACATGTTTTATGTATACAGTGTGACCGACAAAGCCGAAGAAATTCTTACTGTATCAACCACAATTTTGGAAATATATAAAGTTCTACATAACAGAATTCTGCCAAACTACTTGAATGTATTAATCTAAATATGTTGTCAAGATAAAACAAGAATAAAATGTATAGGTCACCATATTATTAATCGAATAAAATTGTAAAAAAGATCACTACCTTCTCGTCATTTTTCACAAAATACAGCAATTTTACAGACCTAAGAATACAGTTTGCTAGAAATACAGATACAAGCTGGAAAACAAATTCATACAATGTATTAAATTCATAACAGATTATAAAGGAAACCATTAATAATGGTAATAACTTCAATATCAATAATCACAACTACTGAACATGGACAGACAGCCGACATTTGTCATTCGGACTAAATGATACTATGTTCTTTTTGTGACCGACAAAGCCAAAGCGATTCTCATTTAATAAATAATCATATTTCTAATTATATTAAAGTTAAAAGAATTCTGCCAAAGTACTTGAATGTTTTCATATATATGTTAAAACTAGAAAACATTATTAATCGAATTATATTTTAGAAAAGAGCACTACCGTACACCTTATTTTTGCATGTTTGAAAAATGGCACTTCAACACAAAGTATTCGTAACAGCTTAATAAACCAATAACAAGAATACTAATTACTTCTAGTAGTGTATAATAATAATAACTTCAATAGCAGTTATCACAAATACTGAACGAGGACAGTTTGCATCTGATTTTTGTCAGTAGAAACATGCATTCGCAAGGCACAAGGTTTCGTTTGGAATAAAAATGATTTTGAAAATAATAAAACCTCTTTGTATCTAGAATTGAAGTATATTTACAAAACAGGAAGCATTACATGCCTTAGCCTACTGTAAAACAAGTTTTAAAAAACATAGTCTAAAATGTATATTTGTTGATATCATGTCTGAAATTGATACATAATTCAAACCTTGATGTAGTAACACAAAATCAAGTATGTAGGTTTCTTAGCATCAGTATGGTGTTCGTGACCATCAAAAGTTTTTTCAAAAGGAATGACAGTTCAGAATAATTCAAATGTAAACAAAGGAAAACTTGAGCTGCATAGCACGAAAGAGAGAGAACCATATTCAGGTATAAAAACAGACGCTCTGCTGATAAACTGTTTACATGGTTGACAATGTGTAATATTGGTTTATTCATTAATTTAGTTTGTACAAACAAAAATATGTTATGCTGAGTGTCAATTTTGGAGACTTTAACACACCACTGCTTTAGGATTTGTCTATAAGGTAGTCAAATAGTTTTTTAATTATTTTCTTATTTTTTGTTACTCTTGGTTTTCCAAGTGGTGTCAATACAGACAGAAGAAATTTTAGCCCATCCAGTCCGCCTCGTTTAACTGATAACTGAAGGTGAGCTAAACAAAGTCCATTGCTGGATATTTTCTCTGTCATTCCTTTGGAAATGATATTGTTTACTTTGAGTTCATTGAATGTTTCAATGTTTTTTACACTTTCACACTGATATTTGAACTTATTGATTGCTGACTGAACAGTACAGCTGTGATCTGAAAATTGAGAGTCTGTAACACCAACAGTAGAGCACAACTTCTGCAGGCTTCGCACATCAGCCAGGGCATTGTGGGCAGAATACTGTTCTTTCAAAAGATGACTCACAAGATACTCTTGAGAGTATTTTTCAAGGCCTGTGTGTGTGGCCTTAAACAATGAGAGAGTGTCAGCTATCCCTAAAACATACTTTGAAAGTGGCTCAATGGAAAGTGTGAGTTCAAATGCCCTAATTGTACGAGGAAAGTCGAACTTTAGGAAGTTATGACCCACAAGAATACAAGGCTGGTGCTGTTCAATGAATGTTACAAACATGTTAAGTGCCTCTATGAATGTTTTAGTATCAACATGCTGACCATTGCAGAACCTTGAGCTGCCCGTGACAGTCAGACCTGTAACTTCAGATGCCGTGGGTGCTATCTGTTTTGACAGGAAAACGTAACAGTTGAAACATTTATCTTTACAGTTTGCAGCAATTTGTAATATGCCTGCATCTTTATGTAATGATGTTGTTTCAATATCACAGAAGATTTTGTTAACACCAATCATCTCATCAGTTTTAACCTTTTCACTTGTTTGTACACTTTTAGGAGGGGGGATTTCTGTTACGTCTGTATTACTGCATGTTGCTATTCCACTCTGATAGGTTGGACCTTCATGAATTTCACTTCTAATGTTGTCAAAATTGAGCTTTGACTTCTGTTCCAATTTTCTTCGCTTGAATTCAACACTGTTTGCAATTTCAATTCTTCGCTTGCGAAGTTTGTTTTGTTTGGTAGCATGAAATTGTAGTAATTTTCGAGGTGATATTCCTTTACTTTGATTTACTGCGTTCACGTAAGAAGCTGCAATATTTGTCTGTGCTACGGCACAACTAGTTCTGATGTGAAGACTTTCTGTGCCAGAGTAGTGGGGTTTTTTGGAGCCTTTGCAGCTACCATACAGTTGAACGACTCCACGTCTTTTGTTGATGCACCTGGGGCTATCTTAGCAGCATTCTGGACCACAACATGTGTTTATAGGTCTGTGGACTTTTCTTGTAGCCACACCATTCCGCACAATGTTCATGGTCTCTAAACAGATGAGGAACAATTTGTTTAAGAGCTGATGTAAATTTCTCAACGTCACCTTTGTTTTGCGCTAAAGCATAGTTGAAACACTTTTGTATGTGTTTAATAACCATCACTGAAAGAACTTTATGTTTTTTCTGTAGGGCATACAAGCTGTTGCCAATGTGCTTCACCGTGTGATTTTGGTCACTCCATTTCTCTACACTGTGTGTCAGATCTTTTCTTACTCTAGCTAAAGTTGTACAGTCGTCATCCATTATAAGGACACCAACATCAACATGTTCTGATTCAATTTCTTTTACTAGCTCTCCTGCCACATCTGGCTCCATTGCTGTTGAGCTACCAGTCCAGTTTCTACTGCATTTATAATCTGGAACCACATTGCCCTTAGCTTTATGATAATCACATTTCTTACAACTTTTGGAGCGTATGCCATATGCACAGATTTTTCCTTTCAAGTTTCCTATCATAGTTCCTACGCCTGATCTGCTGTCATAACATCTCCCTGAGCCCCTTTTCTGCCAGCCCATATCGAATTTGAATTGTCTTAAAAGACGGGTCTTTGCCGGATCCTTTGAATATGAATGGTCGGAATGGACTGAAGTTTCAGCACAACCATCCGCTGCAATAGTTAAATGAAAAAATATTTAGCCATACATGTAAACATGAAGATTCTCATTAATGATGTAGTTCAGCGTATTGTCGATAAAATATTTACTTTAAATCCACAATGTGGGCGGCATTTTTAAACTAAGTAAATATTATTTAGCGAGGTTTGTCAGGTTTGGTGACAGTTTAACTGACTGGTATTCATAATCAATAATTACAATGTATTAATTATACTTTTATATAACAAATATCAAGTGGAAAGCTGACTCCAATTGTTCACTGTGTTGGTTAAAAAAGAGTACAATTAACAGATAATGAATGCACTCAAAGCCTGAAAAATATCTTCTTTCAGAATTTGGGATATAAATGTTATGCACACAGGCATTGTAAACACCAGTGTTCAATAGAAAAAAGGTGTGAACTGCTAGAAATTTGTTTTTGCTTCATGATCTTTAACCCTTTAATGTGCAGACTCAAGGAAGCCCTGTCTGGGCTATTCATATGAAAGTTCCGTCACTACAAAATGCTTTCTACTCTGGCTGCTAGATATACAGCTTATACAGTTATGATACATTTACCTATGACACATCCAGCTGAATGAGGAGGATGGGTATCGCCAGTATTAGTTGTATCACAGCCTGTCGGAATCTCACACTCTGTCCCACTGTCGCCCAGGGATGCACTGCTTGTGCGAATATCGATTGTGGTTGCACTGCTTGCCATGTCATCATCGGGGCCTGTCAGGCTACTTCCAGGGGTAACATCTGGAAAATACTATACATTAAATTTTATCATTTGATTATTATTTGGCTCATTGAGTCAAATATTTATAAGAAAGTGTGTTACAAAGTCCATCAAAATATGAAGTGTTTATCTTTTTTTTTTATTTACTATCAGTATTTTACTTTAACAGAATAAAAATAAAATTCTTAATTATATATTCTTCCTAGGGACTTGTTACCGTCTTTCTCTGATCAACATATACAAACCTTGCAGTTCTAAATTAGCATCTTGTAAGGCAGCATGTCTTGAATTGGAATCATCTGGGGAGGCATTGGTGTGAGAGGTACCAGCAGCCTGAGTACTGAAATATTCATCACATGATCAGCAAAATTGTGTGCTATATACCGGTGTCTAAGTTTTATCGTACTTTATCAGAGACTTAGTTCAATACACATCAAATTGCTATTTGTATATAGTAACAGACATAACATAAAAGTGAACACATGGGTTTATTTTATTAAAAAAAAACAGAAATACAGACACTAGTGGTTTGCATACAAAATCCACTAAATTGTGTTGTTTAAATATAAATTATCACTAAATTATCAAGGAATTAAGAGTCATGTTACATTTTTCTGTATATACAGCAATTAAGCTATACTTACCACAAGCGCCTTGTTATTTCTTCCTCCTCTTGTTGCAATGCTTTTTTACAGGATGCCTTTGAAATAGAAACTATGTGCTGACCAACCTGTTAACAAAATAATAATAGTTATGCCTTACAAAGTCCATGACATGTGGGAGATTTATTTCTATTTGCATTAACAACGGGTCAACACTAGAGAAGATGGGCATGCTTTTTCCCCACAATCCCTTTAAAACAGTTCCAGTCTGACGCGGCTATAATATGAGCTGACTTGCACTAGCAGCGGCTACTAATGGAGCGAATATTAGGATTTGATTTATATTAGATCAGCTTTCCCACTTGAAACAGCAGTGGGTGACAAATAATATTCAGTTAAATCATCACAGTTGCCATAGCCATCCACCTCACTGCACAACCATGTCCTGAATTTGTCAAGACATAAACAGGGTCTTTTTTTAATAGTGGAAGTAGACATATTTACTAGTGTACTTGCATTACTTGTTCAAACAGATTAAACATGTACCTTGCTCTCAGCTTTCTTCAATGTTTTATGGTGAATGCTGGGAACTTCAATTGAACTCGTAAAGTTGTTTATATGGGTCAATCCAATACCAGAATGCACCATCCCTGAAAAAAAAGTTCAGTTAGGTCATAATACTTCCATCTATTTTTTTTTTATAAACTGGTACATTTTAAAAAGGTATGTATGTGCCTTGTCATAATTAGTAGTGCCATTTTAAAGAAATCAAGAAATAAGACCTCAATATATCATTTGTAGTAGAACTTTCCATATTAACATACCGGTACTACAAAAGTACAACATGTAAGCTATTACTGATAAAAAACATAAAGTGAGATATTTTGCCAAATAACAAAAACCTGTATCAACAAATAAATGAAAAAAATAATGATCTTTAGGCCAACCTTAAACAATTGTTTGTCATTGCCTACCCAAGATTGCTGGTAACAGGTTGGTAGGTATGCATTCATGAATGGTCCATTTACTTTAGTGTCAAAATATAGCGTATAGCGTTATTAACACAGATATTGCTTTTGTTTATATAATCAAGTATCTCATTATGTTGATAAAACTAGAGTTTTCTAAACTTTGCATGCGTAGATACTCCTCAGTGGAGGTAAGGAGGTCAGTTGAGATAGTAATAGGTATACACATTCTTTCTAGGTAATACATAAGCAAAATACAACAAAGCCAATAGCATGCATTCTAGTCTATTAAGTGGATTTGTTAAATATTGCTACAGCTAAGTAGATTAATACCATCACCATTTTTACCTGTTTGTTCGCAGACTATCGCAACCTGAAATGTTTTCATTTTTGTAATGTAAAATTAAAAGGCAACACAAAATATTTTGATTACATATTCAGTCTTCAATATAACCCACTTCCCCGAACACAGAAACAAATATAACAACTTTTTCAGTTAACATTTTTTACCTGTCTGCCTGAGAGTTCAGGTACCGATACAAATAAATTTATGAAATTAAAGGGGCATATTGACAGTAGTTCCCCTAAATATAGACACATATTAAAACATTTTTTATAATTATAAAAATAAATATTTTACTGATCATTTATAAAAACGAGACCTTTGTGTTAAGCGATTATTTCGTAAATACTTATTTAAAGATAATTTTATTTTTAAAAATATAATACTGTATTAGCCGTCGATATGCCCCTTTAAAAGTTGACAGCTTGATCAAATATTTATTGATTATTATTGTAACATATGCAACATTCAGTCAATATAATTATAAATATAATACAAACCTATAGCTGCCTTTGTATTGACTACAAATGTCTGTGGCCCTCTTTGACAGTCCTCATGTCTGTGTCGTTTACTAGTGTCAATTTTGTTCATTTTTCCAAAGTTCCTACACATCACGGTTAAAACAGAACCAAACCCATATCGATCCTCACGAACTGTATTAGTTATCCTCGATTGCCGTAAATTCGCGACCCTAACATTTAATGTAAATAATCAAATTATTTCAACAATTTGAAAATAATATTAAGAACAAATATTTGACAATAAATATATATACCGCTGTTTTTTAACTTAATTATTCAAAACAACGTTTAAAACTTTTAGCAGGTCAACATTGTTTACGTAAGTGTCAAGCAGTCGCCATCTTATCTAACTATCATTGATTCGCGGATACGACGTCATCCCATAATTCCTAGAAAATAATCTTCAATTAGGCCACATGTACAAGTTTTGGATTATCGTATTAAACAGTGAATTTTATTAAAAAAAGAAATCTGAAATGTAATTCTTCCTTATCACAAATGCACATTTAAGTAATACTATACCAGTGGGGAAAAACGTTTTTAGGTAAATGGATTTTTTCTTTTAAGGTGGCTTATAGAATCTCAAATCCAGGATGATTAAGTTTAAGCAAGAAAAACATAATCAATTACTGTTTTCATTTTGTTTTCAGTATATTATGGTAGGGTGTGTTTTTAATTTGTAGGTGAATAGAGCCTGTACAATTTCCTAAATGCCTCTTGTGTAACCATAATTCTACAAAAAAAAGGCTAAACTTCACTTAAAATTAAGGTACTGAAAAACACAAGAAGAACTTTGCTCGGCCTTAGTTACGATACACTGCCGAATCATGTTCCATATATCGAAGTTCTACTACAACATCGGACAAAAACAACTATTATCGTTTTGTATTTTTATTGAAAAACACAAAATGTAACTTCCTGGTGTTTGGGAATAAGAAATCATGCTGTTTTTATATCAGGTATCATGTCCAATGCTTTTGTCTGTTTAAAATGCAGTATTTTCACACAATATTCGGTCACATGGTCCATTGGACATTTATAAAGAAATTCTCGCGGCCACGTATACGCATGCGCAAATGCCATAGACGATCACGTGACAATAACAACATCCGCGAATCAATGGTAGTCGCGAATTTAGTGGAGTTGACGAGATATGTTTAATTCAGAAGAACACTCAACACATTTTTTTTACTGTTCAGCTATAAAGGACAACTCCACAATTCGCCTTCCAGGGGGTAACAAATTATCAGTAGGAGACGAGACGGTAACTGTATCTGATACAAGCGGAGTTTCTTCAATATTCGGATGAGTGTCCGAAATGATAGCGTCGAAATTCTGCTTCCTTCTTGGAGTTCTTCAGTTGACCGTTTACTATCGACATGCCATGTTGACAGACGAGCGGATGACAATAGTCCTCCTACTTTTCGATACAAATCTACCTTTTTTTTCGTGGCATCATGAAAAAAAACCTAGGAAACAAAACACAGACAAAACTCCCGGTAAAAGATCCGAAAATCCGAATATGTATAATGTAAAAAATAGCGCGTTGTGATAATAGCAAAAATAGGTTTAAATAACCTCGGTTTCAAAAACTGCCGCAACACTCCTTAACCTATCAAATCGCAACTTTCCACGATGCCGATCCCATGGGTGTTCCTAGACGTCACGTGATGTCTAACACGTGTTTCGTTTCCAAATTTAGCGCTGTCATTAGGTCACGTAATGTATGGCACGCCTGGAATCATTAGTGTCGTTTCCAAATTTTAGCGATGTCGCCAGGTGTCCATTCAGTGCAGTCATTATAGTCTAGGATTTCAAGGGATAAACGCTTCATTATGGGTTCCTTAGATTCAGATGATTTAATTTTGAGTCAGATTGCTAATATCATGGAGTTTGACTATCTCGAAATGACATCTTTAGATAATTCGCATGAACATCTAATTCTTTCACAAGATGTGGATGAAATAGAAAATCCTGACAGTATGATTATGATGCAAACGTGTCTTTTGATCTTGGGTTTTTGGACTTAATAAAGGCAGAAGAGGCCGAGGATGAATCGGATGCGACCGAAAGTGGTCAGGGAGCAACCGGAAGTAGTCTTGGAGCAACCGAAAGTGGTATTGGGGTGTTGGACTTAATAAAGACTTAATAGACCGAGGGTGACTCGCGAGCGACCGCAAGCGGTGTAGAAGCAACCGGAAGTGGTGGTGGAGCAACAGGAAATGATGTTGAAGCCGGAAGTGCCGCCACGATCCTCCATCAGAAACCGCCCTCCAGTACTGCAACCAGATTTGCAAAGCCGGTGACCGATGAAGACATTGATAACCTCAATGCTTCAAAAATTAACACTGAGAAAAGCACGCGAGGGGCAAGACTTGTCTTCGACGAATGGAGGAAAAAACGGGGAGGTGATATTCCCGACCTTGCTTCTATGAGCGAAGAAGAGATGAACCACTGGCTGCAGAGGTTTGTGTTGGAAGTGCGAAATCAAACAGGAGATTACTACACAAGCAAAACGCTTAATTTAATTCTGGACTTTTGCGTTACCTTCGGTGCAGAAATGTGTACGACAAAAATTTCCTCGATGAAAAGAATCCTGACTTCTGTCCGTTAAGAAAGACAATTGACAGTCAAATGAAAACAATATTAGAGAAGGGAGTAGGTGCAGATGTGAAACAAGCAGATCCGATTCCAGAAGACGCTGAAGAGAAATTGTGGAATTTAGGCGTTTTTGGAAAAGGTGATGCTAAACGGTTGCAATACATAGTATTCTTTTACGTGTGCAAACTCTTCGGTCTATGCGGACGCGACGAGCACCGCAACCTGGTCTGCGAACAATTTGAAATTGGGGAAGATGAGATAGGGAAGTAGGTTAGATTCCTCGGAAGGGATAACAAGACATTCAAAGGAGGACTCGGGCATCGACATATGCAACGAAAAGATATAAAACACTACTGCACAGAAGGTAAGCGAATTATTTCTTTCTATTTTTAGATTAAACCTACGGTATTTATTTTAACTCGATTGCATCGAAAGCCTCAGGCTTATTGAGACACTCTCGAGTCCGTTGCCTGGGTAGAACCACTATTTGGTGTGTTTGGGGAAGATCTTGAGAACGCTCCCAGAGTGGAGATCGAACACGGGACTTCCCGATCACTAGGCGGACACCATATCCACAACGCCACTGCGACCTTTCTATTTTAACAGTAATTACTATGGATGAAAGGTGAACCCGGTGCGGTTCTCGAGCCCGCGACCGTCGGAAAACGGCGCTTTTCCATCTAAGCTAACCGGGCGACTCGTTCTTAACAACGCACATTACAAGACTAATACATTTTTACTTCATTTGCAAGAGCAAAATCTAGGGAAAGTAATTTATGTTTTAAAGTTAATTCGGACCCATACTGAGTTTGTTCTTGTAGTTCTATTTTCAGGCCCCAGATCGATAGCAGACCATTTCATAAGCTACTTAGATGCGCTTGGAAATTCTGAACCGTTCTATCGGAGGCCACTTGCTTGTGATGGTCTTAGGTACGGCAAGCATCCTGTGGGAGTCAATACCCTTGGGAATTTCATGAAGGACATTGCTGCCCTGGGTGGTCTTAAGGGCAGGTTCACGAATCATAGCGGAAAGCGTACGTGCGCCCCAGAACTCTACAATAAAGGCGTGGACGAGCAGGAGATCATGGCGCGCACAAGCCATCGCTCGGCCGGCGTTCGGAGGTACAAGCGGGCGGGAGAGACAGTTCTCAAGGAGGTATCGGCTGCTCTAGATCCTAATGCCAAAGTTAAATATGACAAGATAATAAAACAGGAATCAGTATCAGTGGAGAAAACTAGTGCTCTAACGGACATTACAAGCAAGCTCGCGAACGCCTCAGAATCTGTGTCTTTCACAGGCTGCACATTCAATTTCTAATTGTTTATAACTTGTTGAGTTCGACATGTTCACCCCGTTCACTGTTAAGAGTTTATTTGTTTAAATAAACAAAATCAATACAGAACAGTTCTTATTTTTTTCTGGTGCGCGATCCTTATGTAAAAACTTACAGTGCAATAAGTAGCGGGCGTATAAATTACAACTAAATTCCAATATACCGCACGCTACTTATTGCATAGTAAACTTGCATATTAGGCTCCGCCCACCAGTCAGCGTTCTGATATCACAATTATTGAATACCGAAAAACAAAGAAAACCTTCTAAAATATGGTATAAAATAATGATATCATTCCTATATTTTTAGTTGGCTACACTTTTATCGATTTAACTCGATTCTAGTATTAAAAGTTGATATTCATCATAATAGATTTACGTGTCTGGTTAACGCGTCCAAGGTATACCAACCCATATTCGTAAATTATTAATGGAAAAATCTGGACCGGTGACCGATAATGGCTGCAGCCTTATTAACTTTTTTTCGCTGAAGCAGACAGTGGTGGAGGGGCCGCCAGGCAATCTGTCGCAGCATTTGGTGTCCTGTTCTGCACTTCGTTCTCACTCTGAGGTGACTGCCTCGATCTGTCTTTTTTAGGACATCACAGTATTCACCGCATATGAGGCATACTGTCAGACGTGGAAGAAGACAACTGCCATACACTAGGAATGGTCTGTCGACAGATTCATCACAACTGAAAAAAATCAAATAACTGTTTTATATTCAATAATAAAAAAGAAGATCATCTTAAAATATTCCTTACTTTATATGTTCCCTTATATAAATGATTTATAATTTCACCCATGGTATTTCATTGTTATTCATTAACTAACTATTATTTCTGGGACATTTCTGTGTCAGGATTGTTATTTCATCTTATATATACATGACTGTACTGTTGATTTTTTTTCAAATTTGTGACAATCAATTAGGAATATGTCAATTTGTAAATAGGTTCCTTAAATGATTTTTTTTTCAATTTAAATGTATATGTGGATGTTGAATAAGCAAGTATGTGTAACTACATTTATAATAAAAATATATGTGATAAAATAAGCTCACTATGTCATTCTTCCTTCTCATCTTCCTGGTCGGAAGTGCAGTCCTCCTCCTCGGACTCAGGTTCCCAGTCAGGGTCTTCTTCACTGTCATCTTCACTCTCGAACTGAACGTCCATCTCAGACCCGCTGGCCTCCATCAGTGACTGGTCTGTCTCTGCTTCACTGTCATCTTCACTCTCGAACTGAACGTCCATCTCAGACCCGCTGGCCTACATCAGTGACTGGTCTGTCTCTGTCCAACAATATTTCATCAAGGGTTTAGCACACGTGCCTCTGTCTTTCATAGTAGGGCGGGCAGTACAACCTCTGTGCTCTGTTGGCCTTGTTACTATAGCCTAAAATTACCACGCATACACTGATTTCTTTTTTAATGTGAACAAGATATATCGACACAAAATGTAAATTTACAACCAAAACTGTGACGTACATTAACAATAAAAATAAAACTATGTAACAAAAAATGCATACTCAATGTTTATTACATTACACATGTCTTATGTATTGTTTGTACTAACCTCAGTTGTCTGCGTAGCTATGGAGGCTTGCTCATCCGATACATCATGTAGGTCAGACCCCTGGACTTGCTAATCCTCCAGCACCGTGTCTGGCCTATGCTGAGCTTCCGCGTCCTTTATTATATCATCAACCTAGAATTGTAAAGGTAATGAAAATTGAAAAGTACTGGAATCTGGTTCAAGCATATTAATGGTCATGAAGATGATGATGAAGATAATGATGACTCATGACAAAGATGTAGATTATTATACTGATGACTATAATGATTCTGTGATTGAGGATAGTGATGATTTTTTTAATGAGTATTATAATAATAATGAATAATGATATAGAGGATATTTATTTAATTTAGTGTAAGATCGTATTTTATTTCATGAGTGGTCATTGAAACAATATTTTCACGAGTGGCACAGCCACGAGTGAAAATATTTAGTTTCTATGACCACGAATGAAATAAAATATGATTTTACACTGTATTAAACAAATTTTCTTTTTATTTCATGCTTTTGAACGATAAATAAAAAATGCGCGAGATATGTTGAAGCGTCACAAGTTTTGTGTATATGACGTCATAAATATGACGTCATTATGATTCCGAAATTGTCGATTACTGTTGTGGTGGGAAAATAGTCCCACTCTTACTGCGTCGTTGTCGCTTAATTATATTTGTATTGAATTTTATGATTTGTTTTCTGTTCTTTAAAAAGGCCGATGTTTACACTGACGATTAGGGTATTTACATACTTTAAAAAAAATTATTTCTAATAACAAAGTTAAAAGTAGTTCCATATAGCCAAGTGTGAAATCATCAAACGTTATCATTTCGCTCGACCTAGAGTGAAATGATCGGGTTATCATTCACTGGTATTCCCCACTAATTCACCGCATAGCATGAGATAAAATCTGATAATCACAATGATGGATTATATGAAGATCACAATGTGATATCCAGCTAGTATGCTCATGATTACGATGATGATGACGATGACAAGATTTGATAATGATGATGAGGATCATCGCCGATAAAAATAATGATGATGATGACCATAAGGTGATGATGATGAAGATGATAATGGCAACAACTAATATGGCAAAAATTATGATGATTATGTTGGTAATGATGATGGCAAACTGATGTAAAAGAGTCATTCAATGTGACCATTCATTACCAACAGTTCTGGCTGCAATGAACAAAACTAAGGGAAAAAACATTAATTATCATTTATTTATCCTAAAATAGTATTTTGAAACTTCTTGTATGGAATGTTTAATTCATAAATATATATTTGTCAAATTATGCACATATACACATACACAGAGCAGCCAGAGGTGTTTTATCCTACCACCAATTGATATAATCTTTTATGATTTATGGCTTCTGAGATAAGCATAATACTGTCACCACAAATTAGCAAGTCAAAGGGTGATTTGATAAGGGGTGTAGTACAAAAGCCCCTTGCCCAAAAGCCCATTGGTGTAAAAATGCACACATGGACATAAGTCCCTCGGTATATTTGACAGAGTGGACATAAGCCCTCTGTTACATTTAACAGAGTGGACAAAAGCCCCTTAATGATTATGAATTAGTGGATAGAAGCCCCTTTCTAATATTGTTTAGTGTGCATGCATTTCAATAGGAAATTCCATTCCATCAAATTGAACAAAATATTAATTACAATTAACTGTTGACAAGCAGACGAAAAACCTTCCAAAATGTGAAAATAAACATTAAATTCATCAAGGGGCTTTTGTTCACTCTGTCATATTTACCAAGGGGCTTTTGTCCACCCTGTTAAGTCTACCAAACAAACAATTTACAGTCTTCACGTTAACCACTAGCCCGATAGCCCGGGGGTAGTGAAATGTAATTTGGGCTAGTAGAAATTCAGTAATGTATATAGTCGGGATAGCGGTTATATCACCTGTTTACTATGATTGCATAAGGATTCGGGCTAGTGGATTGAAACAAGTAATATGAAGACTGAATTAAGTGTAAAATTTATCTAAAACTATAATGTTTGTCGAATGAAGGACAACAGTATTTCCGGCAAATGTATGATAAAATCGTTATGTCAATATCAAATTTAATTCCTGAGAAAAAGATATTATCAATAGATTTTTATAAAAACATGTCGCATGAATGTTTACCAAAAAGGTACAAACACGGTTTTAACGTATAGAAGTTTACTTTGAGAAATATTTGTGTGAAACGTGAATAACTGTTAATAAAATGCGGCAAATAAATTAAACATGCCGGTGTCGGGTCAGGACAGCCCAATAAATGCCCGGGCCCTAGTCGTTGACTGCCCAAATCACTGACGGATCAGAACATGACGGCCCAAAATTCAGTTGTTGTTCAAGACAATTTTAATTACCATACCACATTCACTTTCAAACATTCCAAAGTAACTTACCGTTTTTCTATTCCTTTTGTCAAAGACACCATAGCAGTTGCGTTTTCTTTTTGCAGGTCCAAGGGCACTGGGATCCCATGTATTAAGTTGTTTAGCTTTCTCATTTTCTGGGAAAATGCTAGGCACGCCGTCTTTAACCAGTGTCAATCGCATCTCCACACCAAAATCTGACATCAACGATGGTGGATATACAAAGCATTGTTCTGGAAAATGCTTCTTGCATAATTTCGAGTTCTTCTGCGTAACGAGGTCTGTCAATTTGCCATCAATCCCCCTCCTAGAATTAAGGGCAGAAATCAACTTCTTTCTTAGCTTCTAGGAAACTTGAAAAACTTGAAAAACCCTTGTTGCCTTTCTCAGGCCGCTCGTTGCATCCAAATGCGACGCACTGTACCATTATTTAAACACAGTGACAGCTATCAAAAGTCAATAAATGCTTATTAGACATTTATGTGGATAAGAATGACACAACTGTACGTTATGAATATGCTGAATAAAATTGACATAATCCGCGAAATCGCAATGGTCGACTGAACATGTGTGTATAAGTCTCCTTCAGAGGGGGTAATCACGTGGTGATCAAAAGGGAATCAAAATGGCGACGTCCTTGCAAAAAACAGGTACTTTATGCATTTTCATACCCATTAATTATTTGCTTATAATTTTTATGCCGCCCACTTTCCAGCCAAATTCGTTAGAAAGTGTTTAGCGTCTTTTTCGTGTCTGTCTTCGCTCTAGATCTCGACATTACTCGGTGCACATTTTCTAAGCGTGGACTATGTTATTTGTGATCATTACCGGGTTATATTAAGGAAATCGCTCAAGAAATGAGAGAAACTATTATATTAAAAATGTGTTAGGAGTATTCTGTGGGTGTTTATATAACGGTTTGGTATGGAGCAGATGTCCCAAAATTATTATTCAAGTTGTACGCACCAAAATGGTTTTATGATCTAAATGGATCCCACATCTGATTTTATCAAAAAGGGGTCCCGTTTTATTTTGGAAAACCTCAATTGAAAAGCTTATCTGATAAAGTTTGAAACTTTGAATGTGCAAACCATTATTAGACATAGAGGATGTGTGGCTGCACTCGGCAGTTAACTATGCCCTTTTTTACTTGGCTTTCAGTGTCACGGTCATCTTTGGGGGGTTAAGACACAAGGCAACACACGCGTCTTAATAGTATTCTTCGCTTTATTAATGGAATGTCGTCAGCAGGTGTTAAAGACGAAGTTATTGGTTGTTAAATGATGTTGAATTCAAGACGATTATCAAGATGTTGTCATTAGACGACTATAAAGACGGTTATCTGAAAGTAACAATGTTACCTAAACATAGCATATCATTCAATCAATCAAACGCGTGCATTATATTAAGAAATACATGATTTAACAAAGGTCATAAATGTCGATATACAAACAATATCTTATGAATACATATACATTCATACCGATCACGTATATCAAAGCAATCAAGTTACATATAAAATTATGTGTGGTTTTCCTGCCCTTTACCAAAAAATGTAAACTTAACTGAGTATCAAAAAATGTACTAAGAAAATATTAGGAAATACTATCAATAAAGAACAATTATTTCTCTCATAAAAAACTGACAATTATGAGATACCGAAGAAAATATATTACTTACTGCATATTCCTATCTGTAGTCCCCAAACGAGTGACAAACAGTTGTGCCAGACCCACTAGTTTCAGAGTCTAAACTAGCACATGAGTGACCAACCTACTGATTTTAAGGTTTCGGGTACACTGAAGAGTTGGGCGACTTACAAGAGAAAATTCAAATAATTAATATGCATAATTATTAGGCCTGACCAATCGAATTTCAAGAATGGCCCCTAAACGTCTGATCTAATTATAACTGTTGCCATATTTGGAGCATCCATGCTCACCTTGGAATGGCCTGTCTGTTGTTTATTTTAACAACAACAGAGACACTAACAGAGGGTATAGCTCGGTCGAACTGTCATTTTTATCATTTTAATTATAAATTATTGTCTTAGCAGACAAAGAAAAACCAACACAAGAAGCCCACTCATATCTCCTCACATGGCATGTGGTTTCAGCCAATCTTAGTCTCTCACACCGCCACCCAATGAACTTACCATATAAGTTCATTTTACTTTAATAATTAGAGACTAAGCTATGACCATATATGTCCATAAACAACTTTCATACAGATACACAACGAAATGAATACATAACTAAATACTCTAAGAAATGCAAATGAACTAAGTTTCTACTATCCATTAACACTACAAGAAGACGTCATAGTCTAAATAACTAGAGTGACAAATACTAGGCAGCTTGCTCTAACAAGCACAACTGTGTCACTGGCCTTACCTTTGTAGTTCCGTTCACTCTAACCTCGCATGTCCGCACAAGACCATCTCTACCTTTTCTTACCTCCTGCACAAGTCCCAAAGGCCAATGTCCGCGTGAAGAAGTCTCGTCACACACGAGTACAAGGTCATTCACAGCTAAATTTCGTCTGCTGTGTTGCCACTTCGATCTTACCTGCAATGCTGGGAGGTATTCTTTTTGCCAACGCCTCCAGAAGATATTGGCCAAGTACTGGACTTGCCTCCACCACCGTCGGCAGTAATTGTCGGTCTTATCAAACACACCTGGAGGGAAACACCTATTGGGGCGTAACAACAACAGTGTGTTCGGAGAAAGTGCTTGTGGGTCACGGTGATCATCGCTTACCTGTGTAATTGGTCGGTCATTCAAGACTTTCTCGACCTCGGTGGCCAAAGTTGCCAGGGCTTCGTCGCAAAGAAGCTGTTCACGCACAACTGACTTCAATGAATTTTTGAAGGATCGAACCAACCTCTCCCAAACTCCTCCCATATGACTTGCATATGGAGGGTTGAAATGCCATGCGATACCTTTCTGGTTCAGATGCTTAGAGATGTGGCTATGATTCCACTGCTGTATCGACTCACGCAGTTCCCTTTCACCTGCTGTCAGATTTGTGCCATTGTCACTAAAAATCTTTTCCGGTCTGCCTCTTCGACTCTCAAAACGCTGTAACGCACCAATGAAAGAGTCGGTATTCAGACTGTGCGTAATCTCAACGTGTACCGCTCTGGTACACAAACAAGTAAACAGACAGCCATACCTTTTCAGCTGCCTCCTGCCAGATTTCACGAACATTGGACCAAAGAAATCAACTCCAACGTAGGTAAATGGCGGCTTATCTGGCTCAAGCCGCTCAACAGGAAGTGGACCCATCTGTTGAGTTTCTGGCTGCTGCTGTCGTCTCTTACAATCAATACATTTGCTGACCACAGACTTAACTGATTTAAGACCCGGTGTAATCCAATACCGTTGTCTCAGCAAGGACAATATGTGATGTGGTCCCATGTGAGCATTCGTTTCATGGTATGACCTGATAAGAATTCTTGTCACATGGTGATTACCTGGTAGAATGACCTGATGTTTGGCGTCGTTACTCAAGTGGGCATTTTCGAGGCGACCACCTACCTTGAGTAGACCATCCGTGAAAACTGGGCTAAGTTTAGCCAGAGCACTTTTCCCTGAAACATGTCGTGAATTCAGAACACTACAGATTTCATTGCTATACTCACACTTTTGCACAAACGATATAATGGCATGTGTGGCTTTCCGTAGATCACCTACTGTCAATGTGCCATTTTTACAGTGTGCTAGCTTTCTTCTTAAATGTCTCTGCATCAGGTATGATTTAAACCTGAGTAACCATGCCACTGACCTCTGCAGTTGATGCCAGTTAGAGTACCTAATCATCAGACTATCAAGTACGGTATCAGGTTTCATTTGAGTGGCATGTGTATTACATACCTGCTTGGTTTCAGCATCGTCATCTAAAATGGCTACATACTGTGGATTCTGTGACCAGTCCACCTTACCTGTCTGTAGAAAGTCTGGGCCCCTTAGCCAGCTTCCCAGTTTATCTGTTTCATTTGGAAACAGTCCCCTTGATGCTATATCAGCCGGGTTTATTTGTGAAGGAACATATCTCCACTCTGCAGGCGATGTGACGTCATGTATTGCTGCAAGCCTATTTGCTACAAATGTCTTGAAGCGTCGAGTTTCATTTTTGATGTAACCTAAAACTATCATCGAATCGGTCCAAAAATACCTTTCATCAATGTTGAAGTCCAGCTCCTGTGATACTAGCTGGTACAGCTTTACAGCTACAACTGCTGCGGCCAACTCTAGGCGTGGTATAGACATCGCCTTGATTGGCGCCAATCTTGACTTACCCATAACAAGGCTGATTTTGCAGTTGCGGTTGGCATCGTATATCTTGATGTACACCGCAGCCCCATATGCATATTCCGATGCATCGCTGAACATGTGCAGTTCAACTTTCGATGGGCCATCCACAGCGACCGGCTTGAAACATCTATCAATACTTACATGTGATAATGCAGGTAGTTTCTCCAACCACTGTGACCACTTTTCGACGTCCTTGTCACAAATTTTGTCATCCCACTGCAGCTTTTTGCGGCATGCATTCTGTAGGATAAGTTTTGGGATGAGAGTGATGGGTGCCACCAATCCAAGTGGGTCATATAGCGAGCTTGCTACTGACAATATACCACGTCGCGTGTGGCATTTATCTGGCAGGTCTACATCAAATACAAAGGTGTCCTTCTCTACATACCAGTGCAAACCAAGAGCACGTTCAAACTGTTTGTCGCTATCAAGGTCAACTTTTGTGCACTTAACTGCCCTGTCAGATTCGGGGATCGTGTCGAGAACCATATTACTGTTCGAAATCCACTTTGTCAACTTGAATCCCCCGTTTGACAATAGTTCTCTCAGTTCAGCAGACAAATCTATACCTACCTGAACATCTGGTACAGACTTCAACAGGTCATCAACATAGAAGTTTCTTTCTACCGTCTCTACGGCTGCTGGACTGAAGCTGTCAGCATTCTCTCTTGCTGTGCACCTCAAGCTGTACGCTGCACAGCTAGGCGATGATGTCGCACCAAACAGGTGGACAGTCATACAGTACTCACCAGGTGGCTGTTTCATATCTCCACCAGGCCACCAAAGAAATCTTAGTGCATCTCTATCTTTGTCACTGACCTTGACCTGGTGGAACATGGCTTCAATGTCGGCAACCAAGGCTACTGGTTGCTCTCGAAATCTTATCAACACGCCTACTAAGCTGTTAACTAGATCTGGTCCTTGCAAGAGGTTGTCATTTAAAGATGTACCTCTGTACTTTGCCGCACAGTCAAAGACTATCCTCACCTTACCTGGTTTGTTTGGGTTGCACACTGGGTGATGTGGGAGGTACCATACACTTGTTGGTTCCATCTCACCAGTGTTTTTCACAGGTTTCGCATAGCCCTTCTCAATATAGCAATTCATCGTTTCAGTATACAGAGTATGTAAGTTCGGGTCTCTTGATAGCTTTCGGCTTAACTGCCCAAGACGTGTAACAGCTAAAACCTTGTTGTTTGGCAAACTTACTTGTTCTTGGCGCCACGGTAGACCAATTTTGTGGTGCTTACCTTCCTTCTCCACGGAACTTACCATGGACGATAGAGCTCGGTGGTCTTCTCTGGACATTCCAACCTTATTGTCCAAGCCACAGTCAGGAAAATCAGTTGTCCACAACTTGTCAATCTGTTCCTGCGTGTTTGCACTGCGCTGAAAATTTACATTTCCATTGGAGGACGTGCTCTTACCTGTTGGACCTAATATTGTCCAGCCAAGGGGAGACCGTATCGCATAAGGATCGCCCCTCTTTCCCCGTCGCTCTTCTTCAACCCAGAAAGCTTCTGGGCAGTCACTTCCAATAAGTAACTCCACCTTAAAAGAACTTACCTGAGGTAATTTGATACCTGCAAGGTGTTTCCACTTACCTATATCATTTTCTTTGGGGAGAGACTCCACCGATATAGGTAGCTCCGGTACTGACCAGGCTCTCCTAATGTTAAGGCATTCTCTGTCATCTAAAGAACTTACCTTAAGCTGCACTTCTACACCAGTTCGCTGCTCTGCAGACTGGTTCACCGTGGTAATGGTGAATTGGCGAGAAACGCCTTTCGCCTCTAATTTCTTAACCAGACTATCGCTGCACAATGTTATATCGCTACCCTCATCTAGTAAGGCATATGTCTCAGCTTTCCTTAAGCCGTATTGCACAATGACAGGTACAATGCGTAGGCTTACCTTACTAGGTATGGAGACATCAATCTCAGTGCAGCAATTACTGTGGCCTACCAGGCTCTGGTTTTCTACAGTCAAAGGTCTGTGTAATAATGTGTGGTGCTTTTCTCCACAATTACTTACTTCACACTGACTACCCTTACTACACAAACTACTATTGTGTTTAAAATTCAAACAATTTTCACACATTCTCTTCTCTCTCACAACAGCTAATCTACCATCAACATTGATTGTTTTGAACCTCTCACAGTCGATCAATTTATGGCTCCCTTGACAATACACACATGATAAACGCCTAGCATGCATTGGTTTAAACCCATTACTCGCTCGTGCCTGGCTCTCTCCACCTGTTGTAGATAACATAACAGCTTTCCCACGGTCCCTAGAATTGACCTGATGCGACCTAGAACTGACCACTGATCGAGAAATCGGCTGCTTAGACTCACATGCAAGATCTCTGCCATACATTGTGTTAGCTACCAGAGCCCTCTGTTGAATGAAGCTGAGCAAGTCTTTAAATGCCGGCTCAGTTCCCTGTTCTATCGAATTACTTGCCCGCTCAACCCATTTTGACTTGATATGTGTGGGGAGTCTCCTTACAATCTTAAGCAAGTTTTCCGTGTTATTAATATCAGATGAATAACCCAACGTCGACAGTGTTATATCGCATTTTTCCATGTCAAGTGACAGATCCATTAAGCTTTGGACATCATTAGATCGGATGTTAGGGCCATTAATTAAACGTTCAACATGTGACCTAGCAACTAAGTGGGGCTTACCATACCTGTTGAGAAGAATTTCCTTAGCCCTTAAATATCCATCTAAGGGAGGAAGAACCACACAATCCTCAATTGCACGTTTTGCTTCACCCTTACAAAATTGAATTAAATAACCTAACTTAAGTCGATCGTCTGTTATTCTGCACTCAATGTTTGTTTCAAAATTACAAAGAAATTTGCAATAATCCAATGGGTTTCCTGAGAATGTTAATAATTCCGGTTTTGGAAGGTTCATGTTGTCCTGTAAGTTGTTAGTGAATTTTTGAAGTCCTGACAAGTATTCCTCCACTTTAATGTCACTGTTCATAGTTGTATGTGGCAACGTCGTCCCTGTGGCACCGACTTCGTTGGATGTTGATGGTCCGGATCCGGATGAGGCTGAAGACCGCGCATCGACCTCTGCGTTGGCCATGGCTTCTTCCAGGTCCTGGATCTCGATCTGTTGTCGTAGCTCGACTTCTTGGCGTTCGAGCTCTAGGCGCCGGCGTTCGAGCTCTTGGCGCCTTCTGGCTTGTTCGAGCTTTAGCTCGGCACGGCGTCTCCTGCAGCTACTCGTCTTGCTGCGCAACGACCCCTTGTCTGAGGTGGCTCCCTCTGCACTTGCTTCTTGGCGGTTGCCGGCAAACTCCACCTCCCCGTCTGCACTTATATCCATGTTTGCAATATGTCTTTTCACAGACATGCAATAACTGTGGCTGCACTCGGCAGTTAACTATGCCCTTTTTTACTTGGCTTTCAGTGTCACGGTCATCTTTGGGGGGTTAAGACACAAGGCAACACACGCGTCTTAATAGTATTCTTCGCTTTATTAATGGAATGTCGTCAGCAGGTGTTAAAGACGAAGTTATTGGTTGTTAAATGATGTTGAATTCAAGACGATTATCAAGATGTTGTCATTAGACGACTATAAAGACGGTTATCTGAAAGTAACAATGTTACCTAAACATAGCATATCATTCAATCAATCAAACGCGTGCATTATATTAAGAAATACATGATTTAACAAAGGTCATAAATGTCGATATACAAACAATATCTTATGAATACATATACATTCATACCGATCACGTATATCAAAGCAATCAAGTTACATATAAAATTATGTGTGGTTTTCCTGCCCTTTACCAAAAAATGTAAACTTAACTGAGTATCAAAAAATGTACTAAGAAAATATTAGGAAATACTATCAATAAAGAACAATTATTTCTCTCATAAAAAACTGACAATTATGAGATACCGAAGAAAATATATTACTTACTGCATATTCCTATCTGTAGTCCCCAAACGAGTGACAAACAGTTGTGCCAGACCCACTAGTTTCAGAGTCTAAACTAGCACATGAGTGACCAACCTACTGATTTTAAGGTTTCGGGTACACTGAAGAGTTGGGCGACTTACAAGAGAAAATTCAAATAATTAATATGCATAATTATTAGGCCTGACCAATCGAATTTCAAGAATGGCCCCTAAACGTCTGATCTAATTATAACTGTTGCCATATTTGGAGCATCCATGCTCACCTTGGAATGGCCTGTCTGTTGTTTATTTTAACAACAACAGAGACACTAACAGAGGGTATAGCTCGGTCGAACTGTCATTTTTATCATTTTAATTATAAATTATTGTCTTAGCAGACAAAGAAAAACCAACACAAGAAGCCCACTCATATCTCCTCACATGGCATGTGGTTTCTGCCAATCTTAGTCTCTCACAGGATGTGTTTCCTGTAAACACTCTTATTTTCATGGGCATTAGATTGCATACATTTAAGAGAACTAAGCTAAATAGGAAAATAGAAAATAATAAGAAAGACCACCTTCTCAAATATATCTATATCAGTACATGTTTTGACATTAAAAAAATCCTTAGTTGGTTTGACGACATTTAAATGTCTTTCTTTGTTGAAATTGTATCTTGCACGATGCTGAAAGATTTCATTCAATTTTGAAGTAATAAAATTATAAACATTGAATAGTGCATTTTGATATGTGTTTGTTATACTAAATAATGTTTATGTTATTTCATTTTCGGACAGAAACGGAAACAACCGCCATTGCTACTAGACTGTGATCGGAGTGTGGCCAAGAATTTAGGCCAAGAAGTGGCTACAGCCGCAATGTCAAGCGGTACAAAGCATTCGCACCTTACAGGTGTTGTGGGAAAATGTTTTTCGACAATGACAAGGTTATAGTGCACAGGTGTTTCAAACAATACTTTGCAAGACAATATTAAGTGTATGGTGCATTAACAGGCATTTCTTAATCTTCATTTCTATTAATTCGCACATAAAACTTTTTTAGGAATCATTATATAGGAATAATTGATGCCCATCAAGTTGTTATTACACTGAACACTAGTCAACTTTTTAATCACTATCATTTTTTAAATTCGTAGTTACATATACAGTTGAAAGTTTCACTACTCATTTAGCAATATATCAGCATGGTGTGTTATATTCTCTGATATGATAGTAATGCTTGTTTATTACATGTAGAAAATAAAGCAGACTATATTACAAACTGTATCTATATTCTAAGCAATAATTCATTATTTGGAATTATTACTAATATATAAAAGCACGAATTTGCAGACATTATATACATGTATATATGAGTATTAGTCTTTTGATCTTACAATTATTCTATTATAAAAATGTAAAAGTGGTAGCCATATGCGGTTGAGATATTAATGCTTTATTCACGTATGGTAAAATTAGATACGCTTGACTTATTACGTGTACACACAGCGTGAAATACTTGAACTCCCAGCATAATCTTGTTATCTGAATTGCATAGAATGTATCAATATCCATTCAAAAAATCTGTTTGTCTGCCTTTGAAGGTTCATTAATGATTTCAAATTGATGATGAAGCAATCATTTCAATCACAAATCATTTGTGTCTTACTGAAACTGATTATTGCAGTTCTTTAAGATTTCTTACATCGCTAAAAGTGATTGTATGCTCCATGTCTGATCTCGCGTTTTTGAAAATATTTTTACTCTGTAATATTAATTTTGATCTCATATACATTGATTCGTGTGATTTAAAGCCTCGATCTAAAATTATATTGCGCAATGGAATATCAATGACACTAAATTATTGCTCAGATCTCTCTTGCCTTGTTATTGATATATTATGTGTCATAAGAAATAAAATACCGGTAATCCAGTGACTTTATTTCTTGACAAGTATCTAACACGCACTGATTAAAATTACACTTATTGTGTACTATAATCTATATTTTGAGACACATCCCATATCTGCAATGATTTAACCGAGCAGGCACAGCAACGTTGAAACAACGTTGAATTGATCAGTTGCACAATCATAAAACGCTCCGCCTTTCTGTTTGTCGTAGGTTGTTTGTCCGAGGACTGTAGTCAATTGATTGGATTATGCAACCATGTGCTATTATTTACCACTGAAATATAAACCGTTAATTGGTCAACTCAATCCTTGATTGACAAGTCGCAACTAGTCAATAACGAGTACGGGTCATTTCATCAGCGTTGACAAATAGCGAAAAAAAGGTTGAAAAAAAACAACATTCCTGTTCAACATGGATATAGTTTTATTAGTAGCTGACCTTGAAAAGACATACTTATAATAAATACATTAAAACAAACAAACATAATGCTACATGTAGTGTTTATTTAGCATATGCCACGAGAGTACAACTATTCAAAATTGGCAATAATAATGCTTAAATACAATATTGCTTAAACACAATATGCAACCATACCATTTGCAAACAGCTAAATATGTGTTTATTTCAAATACATGTCTGTAGAGGATATTTTTTTTTATACCTTAAACGTGAACGGCCATGTTTTGACATACTTTTGATATTTTGTAGATAAAAGTCAGTAGATTACAATGTTGCTTATGTAAAATTTGAATATTATTATATTGATGCTTAAAAGCGATGATTTTGTTCATCGGCAATTTCCGTACGCCGCTCGGTAATTTCCGCCGCCATTTTCTTGATGACGTAGTTTAATCCCAACGCTCCATTAATAAGATAGGTCGCCATTATTACTTACTAAATTTCTTTAACAAAAATTGGCATTTGAAAGTTTATGAATGTGAAGTATTTATGTGTCTTGGCCTTTCACCTTTAAGTGTAAGTAATGAGTGATAAATAATGTATTCACTTATACAAAGTAAAATAAAAGCTGACTAATAAACATGGCAAAATTGATAACTTATTCACATTAACAGATCACTTTAAATCACTCTGTCATACAGTTCAACATCATTCTTTACGATGCTTTGCGAGTAATTTTAATCTTTGATTAGTTCTATTACTTTTTTGAGGCATTTGATTTACCACCACAATTTGAATATTTAGTCTACCAACATTAATTTACACCCGGCATCCTATATTTGAGCAATATCTTGAATAAGAGATGAGTCAGTGGCTATACGTAGCTTTGCAGTAGACAACGCACCTTGTCAGGTCTTTCCCAATGTTGCACCACGGTGATTGAAGCACACCAGAATCTAAATAAGATGATTACACATTGTGTCTTATGTTTTCTCTTCAACAAATCTTTACAAATGAAGTTAATTCTGTTTATATACTATTAGAGAATAAAAATTCTTCTCATCGGAAAATTATTATGTGTGGTCAATGTGCTAATATAAAATTTATTGCACTGAATTCACATATTTAAAGCAATTAAAATTTTAACTTACAATTATAAACACAAATATTAACAGTCATTTTTCCCTACTGAAATAATATGGATTTTCAGATTTAAAACGCTTTAATCTATACTTGTATGTTTAATGTGATATTATTTTTAAACAGAAATGCATGTAAACGATTTATGAAATAGATTTTTTTTAAGCATTGACACTGTTGTTTATTTAATCATCAGAAGCATCATAAAGGACGGGTGATAATGGAACCTACATGGAAGCAAATAAAGTCATTACATACCACAGGACTGAGTACAGTAGTAATGCTTGTCGTCTGCTGATGCAATGTAGAACTGGAAAATTGAAAACAAATTAAATTCTTAAACTATTTATATGCGGTATTATGATAAGAAATGACATAAATATCAAAGGTGACGTTCATGTTAAAAAAAGCACTTGCTTCTTATGTGGTTTAGAGTCGACAGTTTTCATCCTAGTTGTTAGATATCTCGCCAAGTTTCAATTTAGATCAGAAAAGCTTTAAATGAGTTGCTCTGTTTTCTGACATAAAACGGGATACAATTGTGATCATATCTGATATGGGACCCGTTTAGATGATAGAACATTTTTGGTGCGTACAATTTGAAAAAAAAAGATTCTGACATGTCTGACCCCTTGCAAAACACATTTGTAAGTATTCAAAGAATACTCCGAACACATTTTTGTTTTTGCAATTTATCTAATTTCATGCTGAGAGAGTGATTTCCCGCGTGAAACCCGGTAACGATCACAAATTACATGGAAAGCAGTCCTCGCTTAGAAAATGTGCACGGAGTAGTCAAGCTCTAGGGCGAGGACATACACGAAACAAACGTTAAACTCTTTCTAACTGATATGGCTAGAAAGTGGACGACATTAAAACATTAAAGCATACTATTAAACAGTTTAAAAAGGCAAACACATACCTGTTTCTGCAAGAACGTCGCCATTTTATTCCCTTTTGATCAGCACGTGATTACCCCCTCTGTCCTTTACCGGATGGAGAAGCAGCTGTGACGTCATAACGGCGGAAATTCCCGAATGCGTGGCTGAAATTGCCGATCGTCAAAATCATCGTTTTTTGGTAATAAATATTTTTTTTTTCGAAAAACTAATCAACGCATTGTTAGATAATTGTTATTTACTATTTAAATGACTTCAACGTATGAACGTTTGATGGGTGACTTCCAGTACTCAGTGTCTTTCTCGGTACATACATGATTCATTGTTAAACAGACAATTCCGTGACAACGTATCCTCCAAGCCACGTAGATATTATGAGTTGTAACCGATTGTTTGTGGCAATTATGAACATAGTAGGTAATAAACAACATAACGTTTGGAACGTTTATGTTCAATATTGCAAACAATGCATTGATTCCTTTCATCTTTGTCGTGACGAGATTCATTTGGACCGCAAATGAATGCCTTGATGTCACCTTTATTATGGTGGTTTGGCATGTAAATATATTATTGACAATGCATGTACCTCAGCGCAAATAAAGTAAATGTTTTTAAGCACCAATGTTTATATTATAATTGTACAGAGCCAATTCGGGAAATATTGTTTATAACTTTGTTTTACTGATTACAGTGGGTATATTCCAAGAACAATCAAAGAAGGTAAATGACATATCCAATAGTAGTAGAAATAGTTTTGATATGTTTGATGTTACGTGTAAATGACGTAATACATGTTCGTCCTTAACACCATTTAGCATGCACACATGTAGGTATTTCCGTATGAACATACTTATGTGTTTGTCCATTTTATTTATTCGTTGATTTTAAAAAGTGAATTTGACGTCATTCGTTATTGATTTTATTAATAAAGAAAACGTCACATTGTTTTTTTATAATTCAATGACGTCACTGAACCGCACGTGTGAATATGCGTTGGATGTAATAGGCGGAGTATAGATAAATCTAGTTTTTATTTCATAAGATTTACAAATAAAGACTTAGATCATGTTAGATTCGAAATGATTTTTTATATGACGACTTGTCGTTATATATTCGTTAACAATGGTGAAGAGTATAGATGCTGATTATCAAATTACTCGTGCTTTTTATTTCTACGCATCAATACTCCTCACCCTGGGTTATTTAACAACAAAATATGATACAAACTTATATTTCACCATACCGCAAAGATACTTCAAATATATTATGTAGAAATGAATGCTTCTACCAAAATACACGTAAAATCAATACTTTTATTATTTTTTGCTGTAGTAGTAAATTTAAGTAAAAGTTTTAATGCGAATGTTTAATGCGGAATTGATCATCATTGTATACATTTATAAGCAAGTGAAGCGACGGTTTCACAATCGATGCCATTCCAATGGATTTTCGGTTGCATTTAAGCAAAATATTTTATTAAACTAGAAGTAGAATTAAAATAGTTTTGATCATTTTTTATTCAGATTTTCCGGAGACAGAATTGCAAATGAATGTTAGGAAAAAAACGCGCTGGGCAGCATAATAAAGTACCCAAATGCTATTCAGATCCCACGATGTTTTGCTCTTTCAAAGTGTAGCCTTTAGTTGAGCAAAGTTACGGACGCATGTTCTGCACATTCAATGGGTAGTTTTTAGTTTAGTTTAAACCTTTCTATTTTAGCTAGATTGTGTCGAAAGCCTAGGGTTTATTGAAACACTCTCCAATCCGTTTGATGGGTAGAACCAGTATTTGGTGTCTTTTGAGAAATATCATTCGAACGCTCCATGATTAGGGATCGAACTCACGACATCCCGATCGCAAGGCGGATACTAGATCCGTTACACCACCGCGACCTAGGTAGTTCTTGCAATGCGTGATTATTAAAGCTGGGAGTCCACTTCTAGAGCCGCGACCATGTGCAACGACCTCGCCTCTCAGCGCGGCGCAAAAATCGATACTTCTCACGTAATATTTACATTGATTTGATAGGGAGCGTTAAATATTATTTGCCGTAACTTCCTTATTTGTTAACTCCCAGAAAAGTACAGACGGATTTGAAAAGAGAATTTTATGCTCTTTAACGTGGTGCCTTTTATTTTATTTTAAAATTCAGGCGGGGGAATTTGCACTTTTGTAACATAACCCTATTTCCTATAGAAATCAATGGAAACTCGGTCGGAAGTATGGTGCATTTTCAGCTTTTTCGCATAAAAAAATTAATTCTCCCTTGTTTGTCGGAAAAGTACAGACGGATTTGGAAAATTAATCTTTTGCTTGTTCGAGTGGTGTTAATTTTGTTTAATTATTAAAAATTTTAGGCGAGGGAATGTAGACGTAAATGAGGTACCTATAGTTTAAAAATGCATTTCCGTGACTCAATACGGAAATAAACGAGCGTTGAAGAACGATACCGAGTTGGTACCGTTCTTGCAGTATATGTTCCCCACGGCGTTTATTTGGTGTAATAAACAGATAAGAATCTTGGTATCATAGACCTTATAATCTGCAGTTTAGCTTATTTTAGATAATGGAATCCAGAAGGAAATTTAGATGTATTTTTTTTATAACAATGCATTAGCGTTATATTTGACATTGAGATAGTTCAGAGTATGCATGTTAATTGATAGCAGAAAACGTACTTTCAATTATTGTTTAATTAAAGATAAGAAGTTATGCCTTAACATTGTGATCCAAAAACAAAATCGTCAGCATAATGCCCGAAATTAATGAAAGAAACAAAGGAAAAATAAACAGTTATTTTAATACGCGTGAAAATAATTCCTTTATTAAATTAAAACAAAACAAGCTAGAATAACTGAAATTACAAAGTTCTGATGATGTAACCATTACAATTTATAACTTTAAATGATTTAACTTTTAAAGTTTCTATATTAATTAAAGCATAATATATCAAATAAAAATGGGATCATGCACGCACTATATGTGTCGGTGGTATATTCCGCTGATCACGATCAGTATACATAGGTGCTGTCCTAATTGTTTTTAACATTATATTGCTGAGTCCTAATGTCCAAAGTGATAATGTTATGACAAGGGTGAGCAAACTTGTCTGAAAGGGGCTCTATACCTGGTCTCCACGGATAGGCGAAGGTTGCAAATAGAGCCACTAAATAAATCGCTATTATTATTATTATTAGCAGCAGCAGCAGCAGCGGCAGCAGCAGTAGTATGCATTAAACGAAAAGTTGACGCCGCCACTATGCCCGCCCGCCCAACGACATACGCAATCTCATAAACGAATTTTTTCTTCGAAAAATTTGGTTAATAAAAAGTATGAAAAACAGAAGTATGTCGCTTTATCTCTTGCATACTGATAAACTATTGCAAAAACACTGCGCTAACAGGACAGCCAGATTAAATTGATGAGGTTATGAAAGCGTAAAATTTATGACCGATTGAATCTTCGATAAGGCAGTATCGTTCATCAGATAAAATCGATAGCAGCCGAAAATCTTCGGAAGATTTCCGATTATTGCCGAACAGATGACTGACTGTCTATCGGGTAGTAAGTACTATTGATGTCATCAGCTTGACTATCTGGCTTAAGAAGAAAGGCGAGATTGTTCAGTATGATAATCGCGCGAGAAGGCGTTGGAAATTAAATCGTTTTATCGTAAATTGGCCTCCAGTTGGAACAAACTGGCACGAATCGGCGCTAAACAGTGATTGACGCGCTCAATGTTATAAAAAAAATTAAAATGTGCACGGCGTCAAATTCATCGCCTATCACGAGAGGTTTGGAACCAACTGGATCCAATTAAGTGTAATTAGTCGCCGATATGGACATCTTTATCCCCTTTTGGCTGCAACTGATGTGCACTGGCGTTGAGCCATCCATCAGACGGACCACTGTCGCGGTTTGGCGCCAACGTTTTCCATCTTGGCGATATCGCGCGACAAAAGGCGTCAGTTTGATCCAAACATTTCCTAATGTCGCCAATGTTTCGCGCCAGTAAGTGATTGGTCTGCGCCATCACGCGCTATGATTGCGATTATTTTTCGGAAGTTGTCGATACATCGGTGCAAGTGCACGCCATATTCTGGACATTCAGCGCCTATTAATACCAAGCCCTCTTCCACGCTCATCAGATTGTATATTGGATTCTCATCTTTTTATGTTTGTCCTTGATCTTAAATTGTCACCCTGGGGAAGTTTACATTCCATTAAATAGCCCAACAATCTTGTATAAATCCCAATGGACAGGGTCTCAGGTTGGAGCAATAAGTTATATTCCCTGTCTACAAGTGCTCAGCATGAGTTAAAAGCATGTCATGCAATTGTAACATCCATCATTAGAATGAATATAACAATTTAAAACAAACAAAAAAAGAAATAAAAAAAATAATAAAAAAATACTACATACCAACAACATACACTTGCAGATGCAAGGTACATTAGTAGTCTTATATTACTTAACTTCCTATTAATTAAATAGTTCATTTTACACAGTATATTCAAGTAATATTACTTGACCTTTATAATGAATAAAGGTTAGAAAGCATTTCTTAACCTATTTTTTTTTCTATCTTCGTATGTAAAGACATGCAAATAACACAGACATTGTAAAACAATGCTGAACCACTTAGTGATCTGGAAATAATTAACGCTGTTTGTTGTCGTTATTGTAAATACTAGCCCATGTGTATTCGCACATTGGTTTCTAAATTTAATACGACATACAGTATATAGTAATTATTACCCGAACTCTCCCTGATCTCTAAGTAAACAAGACTCCAACAATCCCGTTGCAGCATTTGCTGCATAATGGGTATAGAAAAATGGTGATTCACATAAAATTATGTGTTCCCTCCAATTTATTCTTATTCTAGTTGGGCTATTTCTTCAAATTTCCCGTTCTCATGTTAGTATAGATCAAACGCAGTGTTTTCCTTTATTTTTTCCCCTGTTGCAAAGTACGCTATACCTATTTAGTGCTATTGACCTAATATACAACATATTTAAAAATAGACTAGTCATTTATACATTCACATATGGTTTTTACATTTGAACTCTTTATCAGTATAAGGGAGGTAACTCCTGTTTACAAATAAATGGTTATTGCAGAATTGCTTCTCTTTAAACTGTGTATATACCCTGGCAGTTGTCTCCTTATACAAGAACAGTGTGCTTTCATGTGTCATATAAGCTATTGTACTAGATTTACAAGTATTCCTATTTTTAAGCATAGATTTTTATTTTTAGCACCGCACCCACACTGCAAAGTTTTATATATGTTTTGCCAATTATTAGCAAAGTATTTATGTTAAGCAGTGTGCTCGGGCAATGGTTTTTAACCGAAGTCCCGAAGGTAAACAACTCCAATTGATTGGACGCTCATCAGACCCCATTATGCCACCGAGGATACACTACAGAAGCGATTTTCTGGGTTAATTTCATATAAGTTTGGACCAAATTCTGTATTATATTCCTGTTATATATTGACGACATTCGGATAGAGTTTAGATTTATAAACGTTTCTTACGACAGAGAAATCTAATTGTTATAAGACAGCACTCGCACTATTGGGTCATTGAACTGCGTCTGAATAACAAAAACGATAAGTGAATTGGTGTGTAATTGTTTCTGTCCGTACTGTCGTCACATTGAAGTTCGAACTGTCGAGTTATCTCAAGCCAGCCTTCAGGTGTGGTGGAACATTAAATTGGACAACTCTGAACTCTGCAACTTTGAGTGTGACCACGTCTGGAACAAACTACTAGACACTCTCCTTTCCAACTCGAATGTTGTAACCCAATTCTGCATACGAGATAACGGTTTCCAAATATCTGAGAAATAATAGCCAAATTGTGACCAACAGGAATGACCTACCTGAACTTGCACTCGCAGCGTGGAGTCAGCCGCTCGAGCAATTCATCAAACTTTTCTGGAGATAGCCTGGTGTAGCGTTTGAACCTTGCCCTGTCATGGGTCTTAAGCCCATCCATGAGGGTATCGTATTGCCCTTTCTCAGCACGGAGCTGGGGATGAAACATGGGTCCAACCCACCACTGGTGCTTCCTTTTCTCTTGCGGCTAGATCTACCGTAATTTTTATAAAAATGTTATCACTTCATACTCTATCGTAGCCTTTTGATGAAGAAGTATGACAGCCCCTAAGTCAGTGTTATGGTGACGAGGACACTTGCTGCACCCGAACCTCTGTGATTCATTCATCTGGATCGGCAGTTGTTTGTATATAGCGACGGCTATAGCCATAAAAGGAGACTGTTTTACGACCTTTGGCATCATCTTAGCATTAATGGCACCAATACTGCCCAAAACTTCGTAAACGTCGCAAATGAGCAAGTTTAGTCGCTAAGTACCCGATTGTTAGATTGCACTAACATTTTTTATCCCCAAATGTTCGCGCAAACTAGCACAACCGTGGTGCCAGTTTGCGCGCGACAAACTTTCTCACTGTGCGCCGTACGGTACTAGTAAGCGCCAAGCTCAAAACTACGGGGCAGAGCGTGCCAAAGCGCGTCAATCGGAATTTCACTGATGCGAACTCCGGGCCACTTGTCGCGGCCCAAATGGACTCTAGGCATAATCTGACTGTGGCTCTCTTTCATCTTCTTTAAAGTTATCACTTAATAGTAACGATTGACATGATACAGTTATGTGAAATACCTGAACCGTGTTAATAACGATTATTATTAATAATTCAATGTTTAGAGTTGACTTGAAAAACTTACGTAGTGACATCCCTTATATATCATTGTATTTAGGACCTGGAACCTTCTCAGCTTTTTATATAGACTCTTGTTGTTCCTACACCGGTCTGACTGACCTGTGTATTCACGGTCTAAGCATTATGTGTATACGTTACTTTCCAACATGTTTCTCAATAGTTGATATAGCATCGCATTGGGGTTAGATACCAGTAAATTAGTGTGGTTTCCTCTGTGGTACATTCGAAATTTTGCCCTTTACTAGAATTCCTGTTTTCTTATCGCACAAAAAGCATTAATCAATGTAAGACATGCCTTGGGTTTATTTGTAATATTATATGTGTGTTTGGAACATTTTTGTGCATTTCTTTGGATGCTGATTTGAAAGATGAGCTTTGATCGTGTGTTTTCTGTGGCATGGGGCTTCTGTCAAAATATGACTGCCGAAACCCTATGTTCCACCGGTGTCTGCATTCAGATGACAGAGACGCAACTTCTTAGAAGTAACATGCCATACCTTTTTTATTGCAATTTTTTGGAAGAGGAAAGAGTCATCTTTAAACTGAAACAAAGCTTGCACAATCTGAAATCTGAAAGTTCGCCTTTTTATAACGGGACCCTATTGGAATTGGATGTACTGGTATATAGCCTTGACATTTCACCCAAAACGAAAGTAAAAGTAGCTTTTTATAATAAACACAACAAACAGCGTTAAACACAAATTAGTGGTGGTTTTGTTAACATAAATATATTCTGCAATCAGTATTACGTTGATATTAGACTGATTAATGGTATCAATAAAGTTATTTCATGAAACAACTTTCATACGCGGGATTACTTTATGCGTTAGCACATTTCGCTTTTCGGGGCAAAATAATGCGATGAATTACAGATGTTCGACGTGTGAGTCATCCTCGGCGTATAGAATGTATAGACTCGTACAATGAACGTATTCGATAGTAATGGCACTGAAGTGTACAAATGCTTTCAATCAATAATGTCTATAATTTTGCAATAATCGGGCAAATCAAATACATAACATGTGCCATAAAAACAATCACAAGTATTGTTATAAATTTTCTGAATTCATCTTTTGTTTGGTACTACACTTATTGAATCTTTGTTTGAAAAGAGACCAGTGTTGTTACGTCTGAAATAAAGAGACAGCCAACAACGCAAGGAGAGTTTTTTATTTTACTATCGGACCTAATAGAGATTTCGGGTCTTGAAGTATAGTATTGACAGTGTTTAAAATTATTTCAAGTTCATACAAAACGGCTAATCGAATATAAATGTGTTAAGATTAAATCGCAAATATTATACGAATTACTGTTTAAAAATATATAACTTCAGCTAAACAGAAACATATTACGACTACGAATATGCACCGGTTTATACTCAGAAAAATGTAACACAATCTTAGTATTCATTCATTCTACAGTTAAAAAACTAATTATTTTTTTTATCTTAATGAGTAATTGTACACAATCAAAAAGAGTCATCAGTTCAGCTGTATGTATTTATAGACGAAACACACACATTTTAATTTCAGTTAAGACAAACTGCCATACAGACTCCTAAACAACTCCGCTCAATGCCGCCTACTCCGTCTGCCATACATATATTAAGAATTCATTAACATAATAAACATTCGCGTAATTCTGTACTAAGAAAACTTCTAATACATTCTCCTCTCACGATGGAAACAAGAGCCTAGCGATCGGAAGGTCCCGGGTTCAATCCCCACTATTGGAGCGTTCTCAAGATTTTTTCCAAAGACACCAAGCACTGGTACTATGCAGGAAACATACTCCATAAGCCGTAGCTTTCGATGCAATCGAACTAAGAATAGGTTTAAAGTAATGGAAACGACGAGGGCGTGTCAAAGTTGCGATGTTCGTACCTTCTTTACAACAATATATATATCAGCAAGAACAACAACATAAGCAACATTGTAACATTATGCATATGTTTTAATTTAATAATAAAAAAATTCTGCTGAGGCAAATATACAAAACATAAAGTACATTTTATTCGACCAGTCTCCTTTTTACATATTAAGTACAATAGAAAACCTACATGCGAATGCAAAGCTTGTATTACGGAGATTGTTACTCAGGATATTTTTTCCAACAAAACCGCCTTTCGAGTATGCAGATATATTAATTATAATAAATTAGCACACATGTAATTATTATTTATTATATTTAATTAATAGCTTAATTTTAAATTTGTATCAGTACTCTTCATGTAAACAAGAGGTCCTGGGTTCAGCGTGGTTAGCTCTGTCGGGAGAGTACTCTCCATGTAAACGAGAGGTCTCTAGTTCGGCCTGGTTAGCTCTGTCGGAAGAGTTCTCTCCATGTCAACGAGAGGTCCCCTGTTCGAACTGGTTAGCTATGTCGGGAGAGTACTCTCCATGTAAACGAGAGGTCTCGAGTTCGGCCTGGTTAGCTCTTTCGAGAGAGTACTCTCCATGTCAAAATGAGGTCCCGGGTTTGGTCCGGTTAGCTCTGTCGAGAGAGTACTCTCCATGCATATGAGAGGTCCTGGGTTCGGCTTGGTTAACTCTGCCGGGAGAGTACACTCCATGTAAACGAGAGGTGCCGGGTTCGACCTGGTTAGCTCTGCGGGAGAGTACTCTCCATGTAAACGAGAGGTCCCGGGTTCGGCCTGGTTAGCTCTGCCGGGATAGTACTCTTCGTGTAAAGGAGAGGTCCCGGGTTCGTCCTGGTTAGCTCTGCGGGGAGAGTACTCTCCATGTAAACGAGAGATCCATAGTTAGGATTGGTAAGGTCTGTCGGCAGAGTAATCTCCGTTTCGGCCTGGTTAGCTCTGTCAAGAGTGTACTATCTGGGTAAACGAAAGTCTGGTGTGTACATCAGCCGGATTCTGGGTTTATTCTGCATCTTCCTATAAATAGACACTGGCGGAAGCTTCGGACATATGTAATTTAATTTGATTTAAATTTTGTGTTTTTACTTACCTGTGGTTTATGAATGCATTAAAACTATACAAGCTCTGCACAAAAATGCTCAAAACGTATTTTCCCAAAGTAATATAAATCCGATTCGCCACTATTAAATATAACTTTACGTTTGCGTTTTCACAAAATGAAGTCAAAATCATTATTTTTAATTGCGATGAATGTTCCCTGGCGTTTGTTTTTATTTGGTACACATAGTATACATGATTAATCCATTACAAAATTGGATCAACGCTGATATTTATTCTCGTCATTACTTTCTTGGAAACAATGTAACTTCTAGTAAATTTTGATTCGCCTGACAAGTACTGTATACATTGTTTAGATTGAAAAAAAATCACCGATGAAAAATATCAGGCGGTAAGATCTTTTAGTTATACGGACATTATATAATTAAGATATCTTAAACATATTGATAGTCTCCCGGCGCCTTAAGATGCTCTGCATCATTGTTTTATTGTTTTTCTTGTGAAATACTGATGTTTGTACCAAATTCTCGTGTAGAGGCTATTCAATCTACAAAGAAACATTGTTTTTGTATAGAATATGAATATGGGCATTGTTTACTAAAATAATGTAATCATGAAAAACGCTTCATATATATATATATATACTTAAAGTACTATTCTCGGCCATTGTCAACCTCCCACAGAGATATACCCGGTAATTGATTCCGAGTGAATCTTATCATTATAACTGAAGAACGCTAAAGGGGAAGTAACCGCTGCCAGAAGTTCTCGCAGCAGTTATACTTCACTATAAGTTAACAGTAACCACTGCAGTCACGAGTAAAATCTTTCTTGATCTGTAAGGATTACGTTTTTGTAACGTTTACTTATTTAATGCAACTCAGTGCAATTTTCTACATAATTTCCATTTTCAGCTCGACTAGTCGAAGAATAGGGAAGCTTTCCTACTTCCCCCGGCGTCGGCGTCCGCGTCTGAATTTGGTAAAAGTTTTTATTCAAAAGTCTTGTACATTCAAAACTACATAAGTTATTCACTTAAAACTTGGAATATACCTTTTGTAATCAACTCCAGTTTCAGGGGCAACATTCCCCATAACTCTGTTTTGTATTGTGACAGAGTTATGCCCGCTTTTGACATAAATTTTCTAGTTAAAGTTTATATTCATCAGTTTTGTAACTTCAGAACTACACAAGTTAATCACTTGAAAATTGGAATATACCTTTGTCATTTACTCCAATATCAGGAGAAACCTCCCAATAACTCTGTTTTGCATTTTGACAGAGTTATGTCCATTTTTTCACATAGATTTTCTGGTTCAGGTTTACAGCCAAAACTCTTATAACTTCAAAACTACACAAGTTATAAACTACATAAGGTTTAAACTTGGAATAATTTGGTGAAGTAATTGCCATAACTCAGTATTGTATTTCAACAAAATGCACCGTCCAATTTCCAATTAATGTACCAACTGATATACATCGAAAAGTCGAGCGCGCTATCCTCTCACAAAAGAAAGTAAAAAATAATTTAAAACCACAAATAATAATTATAATACTTGAATAGATCATCATCACGTGGTTTGATTTGATGGCAGGGATTTGATTAGAGCTGTGCTCGGAACCAGTCAAATCTCTGCGCGGAGGTTGGGAGCTCGGTGCCATAGTGGTTTATGCAAGATCAAGCACATAGCAGTTATCTCCCCTACTACATGTACGCGAAAAAAAATTATGCGCACCGGTCACGTGGATTTTACACTGACCTGTGAGAAATAGTTCGAAAACGTCATTCTGTGAATTTAAAAGCGTGTATTCTCAAATTGATTTGCTACTAATATAAGACTTTCAAACTGACACCCCCGTCAGTGAAAAAGGCGAATATGACCAAAGCAAACACCAGTAATACCTTTAACTAAGTCATATTCGCTTGTTGCAAAAATTTTGATTGTTAAATTTTGATTGTTAAAGTGCAGTATGCTTATCTTCTATTTCCGGAAATATCTTTTACAACTTTATTATCGCGTTAATTAAAAAAAAAGAAAAGATTTTGCTCGCAGCACTTGTTAGGATTTCGGTCTGTGTCTGTGATGCGGCCACTTATAGTGTTATGCGTAATGTATGCAGCAGAAAGATCACGGTACACTCATACTTGTCGTATTGATACAGCCTAGCATGGGAAGATCACTGTGAGGAGTTTGAGTGAATTCAGCGTAGCAGGGGAAGACCACTGTCAGGAGGTTGATTGAATTCAGCGTAGCAGGAGAAGACCACTGTGAGGAGGTTGAGTGAATTCAGCGTAGCTGGGGAAGACCACTGTGAGGAGGTTGAGTGAATTCGGCGTAGCAGGGGAAGACCACTGTGAGGAGGTTGAGTGAATTCAGCGCAGCAGGGGAAGACCACTGTGAGTAGTTTGAGTGAATTCAGCGTAGCAGGGGAAGACTACTTTGAGGAGGTTGGGTGAATTCATTAAAGCAGGGGAAGACAACTGTGAGGAGGTTGAGTGAATTCAGCGTAGCAGGAGAAGATCACTGTGAGGAGGTTGTGTGAATTCAGCGTAGCAGGAGAAGATCACTGTGAGGAGGTTGAGTGAATAAAGCGTAGCAGGGGAGACCACTGTGAATAGCTTGATTGAATACAGAGTAGCAGAGGAGATCACTGAATGGAGTATAACTGAATACAGAGTCGCAGGAGAGACCATTGTGAATAGCTTGATTGAATACAGAGTAGCAGGGGATGTCACTGTAAGGAGCTTGATTGAATACAGAGTAGCAGGGGATGTCACTGTAAGAAGTTTGATTGAATACAGAGTAGCAGGGATGTCACTGCAAGGAGCTTGATTGAATGCAGAGTAGCAGGGGAGATCAGGGAAGATCACTGTAAGAAGTTTGATTGAATACAGAGTAGCAGGGGAGATGACTGTAAGGAGTTTGATTTAAAGGGACACTCTTGTATAAAATAACTATCGAATATTAGCCTATATTATCTTCACTATCTTCTATTTGAACCATGAACGCAGTCATTAAAAATTTCAATAAGATTTAATAAAAGTTTCTATTACCGATAGGCCTAATTATGTATTACTCAATAAATAATATGGGTGTACCTAGATAAAATTAAAAGAGACCAATGAAAGGTAGTTGGTGAGATATATTCGTTACACTGTTAGTAACTGATGGTGTTTGGGATATAAACCCTCAGTAGCTTCATACCATACTCGAGCTTCGCTCTCGTATGTTATGAAACCACTGAGGGTGTATATGCCATACACCTAATAATACAGAGTAGCAGGGGAGTTCACTGTATGGAGTATGACTGAATACAGATTAGCAGGGAAGATCGATGTATGGAGTATGACTGAATACAGCGTAGCAGGGAGACCACTGTGAGGAGTTTGGTTGAATACAGAGTAGAAGGGGAGATCACTGCATAGAGTTTGCTTGAATACAGCGTAACAGGGTAGATAACTGTGAGGAGTTTGCTTGGATACAGCGTAACCGGGGAGATCACTGTGAGGAGTTTGCTTGAATACAGAGCAACAGTGGAGATCACTGTATGGAGTATGAATAAATACAGCGTAACAGGGGAGATCACTGTGAGGAGTTTGGTTGAATACAGAGTAACAAGGGAGTTCACTGTGAGGAGTTTGCTTGAATACAGCGTAGCAGGGGAGATCACTGTAAGGAGTATGGTTGAATACAGCGTAACAGGGGAGATCAGTGGATGCAGTTTAATTGAATACAGAGTAACACGGGAGATAACAGTAAGGGATTTGGTTGAATACAGCGTAGCAGGGGACCCCACTGTGAGGAGTTTTGTTGAATACAGATTAGTAGTGCAGACCACAGTGAGGAGTTTGGTTGAATACAGAGTAGAAGGGGAGACCACAGTGAGGAGTTTGGTTGAATACAGAATAGAAGGGGAGACCACAGTGAGGAGTTTGGTTGAATACAGAGTAGAAGGGGAGACCACAGTGAGGAGTTTGGTTGAATACAGAGTAGTAGGGGAGACCACAGTGAGGAGTTTGGTTGAATACAGAGTAGAAGGGGATATCTCTGTTTGGAGTTTGGTTCATTACAGAGTAGCAGAGGAGACCACAGTGAGGAGTTTGGTTGAATACAGAGTAGTAGGGGAGACCACTATGAAGAGTTTGGTTGAATGCAGCGTAGTAAAGAAGACCACATAGAGGAGTTTGGTTGAATACAGAGTAGAAGGGGAGATCACTGTGATGAGTTTGGTTGAATACAGTGTAGAAGGGGAGATCACTGTGATGAGTTTAGTTGAATACAGAGTAGCAGGGGACAACAAAGTGAGGAGTTTGGTTTGAATACAGCGTAACAGGGGAGACCACTGTGAGGAGTTTGGTTGAATACAGAGTAGCAGGGAAATCACTGTGAGGAGTTTGGTTGAATACAGCGTAGCAGGGGAGATCACTGTGGGAAGTTTGGTTGAATACAGAGTAACAGGGGCGATCACTGCTTAGAGTTTGGTTGAATACGGAGTAATAGGGGAGACTACTGTGAGGAGTTTGGTTGTATACAGAGTAGCAGTGGAGACCACTGTGAGGAGTTTGGTTGAATACAGAGTAGCAGGGGAGACCAATGTGAGGAGTTTGTTTGAATAAAGCGTAGCAGTGGATATCACTGTATGGAGTATGACTAAATACGGCGTAGCAGTGGAGAGCACTGTGAGGTGTTTGGTTGAATTTGAATACAGAGTAACAGAGGAGATCACTTTATGCTGTTTAATTGAATACAGAGTAACAGGGGAGATCACTTTAAGCTGTTTAATTGAATACAGAGTAACAGAGGAGATCACTTTATGCTGTTTAATTGAATACAGAGTAACATAGGAGATCACTTAATGCTGTTTAATTGAATACAGAGTAACAGAGGAGATCACTTTATGCTGTTTAATTGAATACAGAGTAATAGAGGAGATCACTTTATGCTGTTTAATTTAATACAGAGTAACAGAGGAGATCAAACTCCCGTTCAGTTGCTCACTGGCCCACTCCGCAATGTCTTGCACTTTGGGGTGGTTCACACTCGTTGCCTGAATTCCACCTGCAACAAGGTTCGAACCCAACTGTTTTTTATTGTCATTTCACATGTAATATATCATACCCATTCATGTTGACGCTAACAATTTTATCTCCTTACCATGAATAATAGATGTGTAGAAGCTATACTACTTCAAAATGTATGTGTTTAAATATATGAGGCGTGTCGTGGGAAAACCGGGCTTAATGCATGTGCGTAAAGTGTTGTCCCGGATTAGCCTGTGCAATCCGCACAGGCTAATTCAGGACGGCACTTTCCGCCTACATTGGATTTATGTTTAGAAGAGACTTTCATGAAACAGAAAATACCATACACGCGGAAAGTGCCGTCCTGGATTAGCCTGTGCGGACTGCACAGGCTAATCCGGGACCACACTTTACGCACATGCATTAAGCCCGGTTTTCCCACGACACGCCCCATATGTTTGATTAATAAAAGAAAACTGTATGACAACAATATAACATCGGCTAGGCTTATGATAAGGTTATCTATTATAGTATTTATAGGCCGCTTTCCATACCTATCAGCCTGGCCCGGCTAGCTCAGTTGGTAGAGCGCAGGACTGTGACTCCGGGTATCGCGAGCTCGAATCCCAGCTCGGCCACATAACTTGTGTGGGGATTGGTTATGTTATTATATCTACGGCCATCTCCCACTACTTTTGATTAAAGTAAGGCACGTGTCAGTTATTAGCATAGGTATGTCCACTTAGTACTGGTAAAAGGCCAAGCTTGCCTAGGAAATGTGTGAGTAAGTTAACTGACAGCCGAGATATGCTGTTAAAAACGGCAAAAAAATCCAAACAAACAAACATGCATCCGTATCCGCATTCTTTTCCTCAAGCGTATCTGCATGAATTACAATACGGACGCCCCATTTCATGCATCCGCATTTACCATCGTATATTTTAGTTTTGTTCTTAAATCAAAAGAGTAAATGTGCCTGAGTAAGAATAATTTTAAGAATAATATGTTAATTTGGTCGACTGCGAATATTATGCAAATGTGCATAAATATTAAGAGACTGTGGATTGGGAACACTTACATGTATCCACCATTTATATCTACAGCATCAATTGATCAAATGAATCTACACATGTTACTAGTTAATATCAAGTTATTATACTCAGGGAGTGTTATATAAATCATGCTTTATTCGGGTGTTCCTGGACAATTTTTGCGTAAAAATAACTCGGCAACAACAGGCAACATTTTTACGCTCATGGCTGATGTCCGTTGGTTAAGATCTAATAACTCCAAAACGGAAGTCACATTCTCAGGGTAACAGTTAGATAATAAGCACATATTGTTCAGTGCATGATGCATAGGATTTTTAAATTATAGTTTAAATGATATGTTTTGGAATCAATTTAAAGGTATATATGTAAACAATAAAATCCACTTCGTTAAATTGTTCTTTTTTTCGATATTGCACCTTTCTGATATCTAACCCAACATAAAAGAGAGACCTAAAGTAGTTTGTTGGCAGTTAATATTTCCGCCCCCACCCACCGCTCTGACATATAATGTTTAGCCGCGCCTGTAAGTCCCTTAACCTCTGTGAATGTTATAATTTAAAAAAATGTAATAATAATAATAGTAATAATAATAATAGTAATAATAATAATAATAATAATAATAATAATATTAATAGTAATAATAACTGAACAATAAACAATAAATTTTAAACTATGCGCTGTTATTATTTTTGTATCTCATATAAAAGAGACATTCAAAAGAATATATTTTCATGAGAATTTATTTACATTCTAATCAAATATTACAAACCACTTACCAGGCATTGACACAGAATAACAAAGTCCCAATACCAGTCAAAGCACAACCACAAAAGCTGTGTTCTGTGATTGAAATTTCTCGTTGAATGCATACTGTATGTGTGTAGTACATTTTTATCGAGTGCACCGGGATTTTCTCCCATATGGCCATCGCCCCCAGAAGACTTGTTAGTTGGGTTATGGGGGATAGTGCAAGATACAGGAGACGCCCCGTTCCAGAGGCGACCCTGGGTCTTTTAGTGCCCGGTGTGAAGCACCTAGTACACTGCACCTCGGTTTAACGTCTCATGCGAAAGACGAGTTAGTAGCTTAGGGTGTAGCAGGGGCTCGAACCTGCGACCCCTGTGTTGTGAAGCCAGTGCGTTACCACTAGACCACGGATCCGCCAATGCATACTGTCATGACGGTTTCTGTTTATAAAGACACTGTTCGTTAAAGCTGTTGTAACACAAAGAGAAAGTAACATAATCGATCAAAGCGCTGATAGCGTTGAAAGACTGTTGGCGACAAAAGGAACGAAACTAAAAGCAAGGGAAATAGAGTGCGAAATGTTTCTAACAGAAATGAAACGTTCATTTGAATGAAATTTCTGCAATGCCATTTTTACACAAGACAAATCGAACATTTTGTATACTCCATTTGGCCGATAAACAACGATAATGCGAAAATTATTTCGATTCTAACATGATTTGATATATATTTTTGCAATTGTAATTGGAACTACGTTTTACTATGCTCCGCTCAAAATCGGGGCTACTTTCTGCGTTGTTTATTGGGTAGTTTCACAACGATTAATTTTTTTTGGTCTCTAGAAAACTCTGTGCGAATCATGTTAGAATTGTTATTTATTCGCAATAGGGGTAAAATATAATACTATTTCTGAATAGTGGGTAAGTGTCTTACTTAATGATTGATATAGGTTCTAGAGTTCATTTACAATAAATCAAGAACGTTAACCGGACCTGTTTACAGATTGACGAAAGGACAAGTCTCACACGTTTCGTCACAGATTCCAAAAATAAACGAATAGTTTACATAAAGGAGCGAAACAACACTAAGGACACGGAAATAATTATACGGTAAATACCGTTTCGTTAATGAGTAATCATCACTTGAAATATATCAAAATTATATAGCATTGAACGAAAGAGGTAAATTCGCCGCTATAGGTACTTGTACTTTAATTGCTAAAATTTCATGTATCATTTACAATTTTTATGCTTTCATAAAAAAAGCGTAGTCATTATTTTACAGCCTACATTTACATACTTGTTTCGCAGTTCAGATTGGCCGTGTGATCAGTGATCTCCCCTGCTCCACGATATTAATGTCAAATTACACCAAATCGGAAGTCTAATCCCCAAGGTTACATGCTGTCAGTTAGATAATAAACACATATGGTTCAGTGTATAATGCATATGATTCTAAAAATACAGTTTAAATGATATGTTTTGGTATCAATTTAAAGGTATATATGTAAGAAATAAGAAAAAATACAGTTTTAGGCACTACTTTAAAATAATTGGTTCCCAGCTTCATAACTTTTGGCCCATGTATTCATGCACAAAATGGCAGCCTCCATGCCCGTCAAAACCGGTGTGTTTGTTCTAAGGTAAAAATTTTGAGTTACAACACATAGAATTTGTTGACATGCTGTTTTTTCAAAAGGTTATGGCCTTATCTTTCCAACGATGTATGGTGATATATTAGAAAGTAGCTTGGTCATGGTGAAAATTGAAATCAAACATTGTATATTTTATATGTAACATTGAAGGAATTTATTTGCGCATGTGTAACCTTTAAGAACTTCAACTAATATTAGCCTTCTGCTAAGATTTTGAAAATGGACTTTTACAAACACACTGTACTGGAAAAAATAACTGCCAGATGCCACCTTGCCCCCATTTAGGGCTGTATTTTATGGGATGGTTGCTCTAGGGGGCATTAGGGGGGTAAATATGGGAAAATTAAAGCAAAATGTCCCCCGGAGTGGCAATCCGAGACCCATTATGTTCATCGTGCTGTTTTTCAGTTTCATTTTGACATTAATTTGCATAAGTTCCTACAATTATCTCATTAATGTCATAATGCCTTGTGTTGTAATCCTGAATATTTAGTTTAAGAACCTGTAACTGACAATAATGCGCCGCAAAGGTCGTGTCCGCACTGGCCGATACTTTGGCCATGATGACCGTCCGACGTGCCTACTTTGAATAATACCAAGTTTCCTAATTTGCAAAGCTAACAGATCCTATTTACTTCATATGTAATTTTGTAATTGTAGTTCAATCAGGCTTTCAGCTGAAAAATACATGAAATGCATGCATAAAGCACTTTAGCCGCTCACGCCAACCTAGACCCCACCAAATGGAGATAGCGGCATCAAAATTTAAATCACCATCACAGTTTGGTTTAATTTCAGTATTTTTTTTAAATGCAGTGTTGAAAAGAATCAGGACCTCAGCCGGAACCATCAACTCATTGGTATACAAGTCTGGGTGAAGTGACGAGTCATCAAAACTACTTTACTTGTCAACTACACTGGAGCGTTGGGGCGGGGCCGTAAAGCTGACACAGTCGTGTCCGTACCATCGGTATTTTTTAAGGTCAGTACATGATTATTGTCATGTATTCTACTATCTAATATTTGCTTTTCCCGCCTGGCATTCTTCTTATCAACACCAGTAGGAAAAGCAAGAGTTAAACCCTTGTTGGGACTCTCAAACCCGTTTTAGAACTGAATTGTTCGCACATGAGCTCGACAATCTGAAGCCGGCATAGCGACTAGCCTTATCGCAGTAAATAAAACTTCGTAAACTAGTGTATATGTACACTTATTGTATCTAAGTTACACTAGTAATCACAATATTGAGTAAACATGCACAGAAAACCTTTTTATTTTCACAGATTACTCAGCAGAGAGTACCTGGAACAGATTGAAGATTGCAGGCGGCTGACCCCACCCACAGGTTCAGGTGTGACAGAAGACTGTTAATTTATATCTGGCATTTACATTTTGGGGTCAAATTCTTTTTTTGTTGTGTGACAGGAGGTCAAATCTGTTGATTGTTATGTAAAGAAACCCTTTTCTGGGGTAAAATGGCATCTGAAATGTTACATTTATATGGATTTTACCCCCAAAAATGCAGAAACTTAAAAAAAAAATTGTTCAAAACTGACTAAAAACCTATTCTGTAACATTTAAAATGCCAATGAAGATTGTTTTCACTTCTGACTTAATATATTGTATCTGCTATGCCTATTAAAACTCCAACTTATGCTTAATTCTGAGTTAAAATCATGTTTTCCAGACGTACCCAAGTACATTTTTTTCTGTCTTAATTTTTGCCTCAAAACGCCAATATATGTGACATATTCAATTATTATTTATTTAATAAATCTTCAAACCAGTGTAATAGGACTTCATGTTCTTTCTCGAAATAGATCAGACTTATGAAACATGTGGATTTTATTCAAATTTGAAAGGGTTGGGTTCTCTTAAAGGTCAAATTACACCAAATCGGAAGTCTAATCCCCAGGGTTACATGTTGTCAGTTAGATAATAAACACATATGGATTAGTGTATAATGCATATGATTCTAAAAATACAGTTTAAATGATATGTTTTGGTATCAATTTAAAGGTATATATGTAAGAAATAAGAAAAAATACAGTTTCAGGCACTACTTTAAAATAATTGGTTCCCAGCTTCATAACTTTTGGCCCATGTATTCATGCACAAAATCGCAGCCTCCATGCCCGTCAAAACCGGTGTGTTTATTCTAAGGTAAATATTTTGAGTTACAACACATAGAATTTGTTGACATGCTGTTTTTTCAAAAGGTTATGGCCTTATCTTTCCAACAATGTATGGTGATATATTAGAAAGTAGCTTGGTCATGGTGAAAATTGAAATCAAACATTGTATATTTTATATGTAACAATGACGGAATTTATTTGCGCATGTGTAACCTTAACAGCAGTGAAGCAGGGGAGGCCACTGCGCAAATTGCGTTCGATTTTCGCTACTATTAAAAGACTCCAGCTTTCGCCTCAGCTTAAAAGTACGCGGGAAAGTATATAAACGGAATGGCCGAAATGTTAGGTCTGAAGTTCGAAACCCGGTGAGAGCAACTGGAACTATTAATAGTATTGCGTTTGCATTAAGTAGTTTGCATACAAACCTATCAATCTACCAAAATGTTGAAAGTAGCGAGTAAAACAATAAGTACCGGTAGTTCGATTTGTCTTGTGTCAAAATGGCATTGCAAAAATTCCTGTCATTCTCGAGTGAATCAACGTTACGTTACGCATTCCCTCTCTGTTTCGGACGGGTCGCCATCTTATAAGGGACTGGACTTATCCGTTTTTCACGTTTTGAATTATAACTCATGAATAAATGGCTAATGTTGGTTGGTCTGTCGGTCGGTCGGTAGACCGCGTTCGTTACCGCTCTTTAGGTCAAACGGTTTTCATGCGATCTTCACAAAACTTGATGAAAATGCTTGTAGGCATAATTATCTTGGCAAAATCGAAATTAAGCAACCAAATAGCCCCAGACAATGGTGTTAATCTGTTTCCGCTCTCTATGTCCAACAGATTCCGGTCTACACCAAACTGGATATTTTAAGATTGCTTTCCACGTAGAGGGAGCATACAATGTTTTTTGAGGGACAATTTGGAGCCGAAATTCGGCCCCATTCTCCTGTTTAAAAAGTATATATTTTTGCCCTATATTTACCTTAAAATTCCCTCAGAATGTAAGCTTTATTTTTAAAATATAACCAAAATCAGACAAAAATTGACTGAGATATTTTAATTTTCGTAAACAATCCCTGCATTTTTTCATTAAAACCAAGTTAGTGCATAATCTAAGTTATCATTTGTAGCAAAACAATTCATAAATGTTTTATAACAAATTAGAATATAAACATGTAATAATGCTTTCTTTTAAATCCACTTTTGGCGTAAAATTCCCCATCTGAAGGACCCCGCCACTTTTCCCGAAAGGTGAATAAAAAGCACTGGCATACTTATTTTACAAATATCTATTGTTTAATATAATACAATATTGTGTGGTGTGTGTACAAATACAACATACAAACACTGATTTTGATATTAATGCAGTGTTATTACTTTATTTATTATCGTATTATATATTTTGTTCATTTATACCAGAACTTTTAATAGTAACTTTTGAATTCGCGGACAATAGTCTGGTTGATAAACACACGTGTTTGTTTAAGTTTATTTTAACGTGAACGTGAAAGTCATAAATGCACGTGTCACAGTTAACATTGCACGTGCATTTCAGCATCTGGAGGACACGAGTTTCCGGAAGTCCATCCACGGTTTGTCCCAAACCTTTACCGCACACGTCCGGGTCTCGGAGACCTAAATACGTAGTGTGAGCGTCAGACAACAATAACAGTAGTAACAACAACAACAACAACACTGGCTGTGTAAAAGGGACTTGTTCACCGATTGGCAAATTGACAATTTTCAATTGTTTTTGTCTTAGATTCCAAAACATAAAATATATTAAATAACACAACTGACAAAAGAAATATATTGAACATATAGTGTCGTTAATGAAACATCTTCAATTGAAATGGATAAAATTATAACGCGTTTGAAACGCTTTTCATCGGTGTTTTGGAAAACACGTGTATCACTTACATATCGTTAACAACTCACTTTCATGATTGAACGTCAGAATTGCCGAGTGGTTAGCGCGACAGATTTATCATCCCGACGGACGTGTTTCGAGTCCCGACGAAGGCAAATCATTTAATTGCTTTTCTGTATATAATATTTGTGTTTGATCGGTCTAACTGCTTTAGTTTTTGTAGTTAAGACTTTAATGACATTTTTTTTTAAATACGACATTCTGTGAACACATCCCTTTAACGGATGCCTCCTCAAAATGCATATGTAGCGAGCAGAAACGCTGTAAAGTATTATTGTATAATTATAAATGTTTGTTCGGGACAATTGCTTATCGCAATGCTTTTAATATGATACAAGCAGTGTTCCCCTTTTCCTGGAATTCATGGAATGTAACGATTATGAAGATGATCATGTCAATGATGATGATTACTATGATAATGACAATGACGGTAATGATGATGATGACGATGGTGATGTCAACAACAACGACGATGAAGCTGATGCTAATGATTGATGATGATGATGATGATGATGATGATGATGATGATGATGAAGACGAAGATGAAGAAGATGAAGATAAAGAAGAAGAAGAAGAAGATGATGATGATGATGACGATGATTAAGATGATGATGATGAAGATGACGACGACGATTTGATGCCAATGATGATAGGAGATAAAAGACAGCACACTTACATGGCCTGTGTTCACAGACAGCTCGATTGTAAGATAATACATCGTGCCCGCCACCACCTTCGAATTGAAAGCAATACAATAGTATGATGTTGTAATTATAGGAAATGTATTAACCATTTGTAAGAGACACCATTTCAAAATAGATGCTATCAGTGCAACAGAACGGCTTATGACACTGCATCATGAGTTTCTTTAAGGTTTAACAATTCCACTGAAAATGCCTATTCTTACAGCATATGCTTTCTTAACATTTCCTTTAAAAAACATCAAAATGTTCAAAATGTTCTAGGTTATAAACCAGTAAATCCAATCCCCATAGTGTCCCATTATAAAACGGCAAACTTTCCAAGCATTTTTCTAGCATTTCCTTTATTTCAGATTGTGCAAGCCTGGTATCAATTTAAAGATCATTCTGTCCTCTTCCAAAATTTGCAATAAAAAGATATGTCATATTACTTCTAAGAAAATGCATCTCACTTGAATGCAGGCACCGGTAGAAAACAGGGTTTCGGCAGTCATATTTAGACAAAAGCCCCATAGAACAGTAAACACACCCCAAAAGTTCACCTTTCAAGTTAGCCTCCAATGAAGTGCACCAAAATGTTGCAGACACGCATAGGATAATAGAACAAACCACAAAAGACATGTCGGAGATACCTAAATGGCTTTTATGCCAGAAGAGAAGAGGAACTCTTTAGTAATAGGCATTACTTTTGAATGGACCACGGAGGTATACACAATGATTTACTGGTATCTAACCTCTAAAAATAAAACTCTTCACAGTGGTCTCCTCAGGGGAGTTATCTGCCGTTTCTCGAAAACTTCATGACACGTTGTATACTGGTTTATTGATAAGGATCGCGGCCCCATGTCTACTGCAGCCGCCGGCCTATTTTCTTAACAGCGGCAGATCAGTGAGAAATCTTCTTAAAGTAATGATCATTTTCGAAAATAATGTTTTTATGCTCCCCTGCGGCCCCTGCTATTACGCGCCTTCCCCTACATCCTTCGAAATCTGGAAGTATTTCACTAGCGATGGCAGTGGTTACTGAAACACACTATGGGGAAGTAACCGATGCAAGGAGCATGACCAGATACAGACCTGAGTTTGCGCCCTTTTCACCATCACCAAGCTCCCGTTGAGCTGCTGGCTGGCCCACGCCGCCATTTCCTGCACGGTGGGGTCGTTCAAACTGGCTGCCTTCCGTCCACCTGCAGCGAGATCTGCGCTCGAGTGGGAGTTATTATCATTTAACATGCACTAATTGTTACCGGGCCGGTATTCGCAACGCTCCTTAGGATAATTTCAGTTTAGATTGTTCTTAAGTGAAAATTGCAGATTTCATTTCCAAAGTGAAATGCAATTAGGTCAAAAAATAATTGTTGGTTCCCGCTTACAGCTCCAAAAATATCTAGGGTGGGGGTGGGGTTAAAAAAAAATTTGTTTTTCTTTAACTTTGTTTTCTTTTCGGCATATTCACTACACATTTTAGGTATATTGGACTGCATTTAAAATGTTTAAACGCCTCCAATCAAATAAACTGTAGCATACGGTATGTCATTACCAACAGCTCATGTCTCACGCAGACTTATTCCAAATGTTTGCTACTTACCCAAAAGCCGCATAGTAGCGAAAACGTCTCTTTTTACCGAAAGTCAGAAAAAGTTTATGATCGACAGGCAAAAAAATCTTTAGGGCGGCGGAAAAATTATGGGGGGTGGGGGGGGGAGGGGGGAGGGTAAGCGGAAACCAACAACGTTTTTAACGCCTTATACACATTAAGAAACGCGTGTATACCTACTACATGAAACAATCTAAAGTAGAAAGACATATGCATAAAAAGCCACGGGCGTAAGGAATTCTATGGTTTTGAGAAATGGAGACCTACGTTTCTCCTAAGAAACTTGTGAATACGGGCCCCGGAAACGTATACGGTCGTAATGTTTTGTTTTCACGATTAATAAAAGCTCACTAATATTGTTAGTGCAATTATTGCTTTGACATTGGTTTCATAAGAACTATCATATGACAGCTTGTGTCAACTAGGATATCTTTTAATCGGTAGATAACCAGGTAACATTGCCTGGACAATAAATTCAATAAATGTGATTAGAAATCAGTTAAACCGATTTATTTTAGCTCAATTATGTCGACAGTCTGAGGCTTATTGAAACACTGTTGAGTCACTTTCCAGGGTAGAACCAGTTCTTAGTGTCAAATCAGAAAGATCATTCGACGCTCCCCGAGTAGGGATCGAACTCACGACCTTCCATTCGCAAGGCGGACACACTATCCATTACACCACTGCGACCTCAGATACAAATTCCATGGTGTTTGTTACTTGATAGCGACTATATCAGCGAAACCATGTTTGGAAATATATAGTTTATTTTAAGCCTATTTATTTTAGCTTAAATGTGCGGAAAGCCATAGTCTTATTGAGACACTTTCAGGTACATTTCCTGGGTTGAACCAGTACTTAGTGTATATTGTCTAAAGAGAAAGATCCTTCGAACGACCTACCTATTGCAAGGCGGACACCATAGCCATTACACCACTGGACATATTTGTTACTTTAAGTGAATCAATATTCTTTGAAAAAAAGACAAATCCAAATAGAATCGAAGTGATATTTAAGAGGAACGAAGAACATCTTTCTAACGATTAGAGCAACCGAGCATGCCTACACTGTTCTAAAATGCCAAAACAATGGAAGTTTACTTCAATAATAATATTTTCTCAAAAGGACCCATTGACGTTACGCTACCTAGTACAGATTATGACTATATTTAAGAATAAACTATACCAAGTTATATATTTGAATTTTATGCTTTTTAATGATGACAGTTTACACACAAACCTCAAAATCATTTTACTAATCATACAGCTTAATAGAAACGTATTTTGAAAACTGAAAAAAGAACACAAATAAACTAACAGAAATTATTTACTTAAAAATACTTGAATGTAATTCCTATACGCATCAGAGCTACAAACCATTGTTTATTAGTCGACAGACAGCGCCGATTTGCATATTATTTCTTAAATGAATTAGACGAAAATTTGCATCGAACACTTTTAATAATCGTATCAAATATTACAAACCATATAATCTCCGGGAGTGACCGAGTCCTAAGACCAAACTAAGCGCTATCACGATCGACATACGCATCATTTTGCTGTGTTGTTTGAATGAACTTTCTCGCATTAATGTGAAAGTTCGTGTCAGTTTCAAGCTGTCAAGAGAAGGTTCTTTAAAGCTGTTACATCACAAAGAAAAAACAACAAGAATATCAACATATAATAAGAGTGGTAATGAATGTGAGTAAATTCCAAGGTTTGCATACTGCGACGTATCGATCAATACGATTATTATGATTGTTAGGGTTTATCTGGAAACTGAGGACATGTTTGTTACAGTTAATTCTAATACAATACTCGCTTAGTTTTCTAAAGACAAAGATTGCACAATTATCGTTGTTAATATACCCAATAAACAAGGCAAAAAGTTGTCCCGATTCTGAGCGGAGCATAGTAAAATATAGTTATCATAACAATTACAAAAGTATTTGTCAAATCATGTTAGAATCGAAATAATTTTAACATTATAGTTGATTGTCGGCCAATTAACAACTCTTTCTCATTCTGATGCGTGGCTGTTAAACCACTCGGGCTTATGCCCTCGTTGTTTAATTCCTGCGCATCAGAACTCCAACGCGTTGTTAATTGACAGATAAACAACGATACAGCAAATATTATTTCTTAAATATCGCGCAGTACGAAGGCTGCAACAACTGTAATACTGTAGTCGGCTTTGTTTGAAAACGTGACAAACTGAAATTAAGTTGTCACACTGCGAAACTTTCAACATACCAAGTTGCCACGTTTTCAAGCACTTGCTACTACGATCATAGAAAAAGGAGATATTCGCTCGTACGTTGCGCTATAAAACTATAATGAATACATACATGTATCTTTTTGTTTTTTAATTTTTAATGAAAATAATTATTAATCGACATTGTGCAGTATGCCAACTTTGGAATCGCAGTATTTCAACAATAGAATGCGCGCGCACCGCTTATCACCTTTCTCGCTCCTTTCTATGAAATATTACATAATTTATCAAAACTTCCAAATTATATTGACATAACATAATTGTGCAAGCTGAAAATTATGAACTCTGTGAAGACCTTTATTGTTGTTTTCCATTTAGGTATTCTCACGTCACATGTAGTAACAAAAGAAGGAAATTGTGCTTTGATCAATTGTCAAAATCGAACATGCCATGGTTTGATTAAGAAATAATGTTCGATTTATCGTTGTTTATCGGCCAATAAACAACGATTTGGAGTTTTGATGCGTATGAATCAAACCATGTTTGCGTTAGCCCTAGTTGTGTAAGGGCCAGGCACCAGAACGACAAGAAATTGTTTATTGGCCGATAAACAACGATAATGCGAAAATTATTTCGATTCTAGCATGATTTGTGATATATATTTTTCAATTGTAATTGGAACTACTTTGTGCTATGCTCCGCTCACAAACGGAACTTCTTTTTACGTTGTTTATTGGGAAGTTTAACAACGATAATTGTGTTCTTTGTCTATAGAAAAATTAGCGAGTATCATGTTATAATTAAATTCAACACATGTTTCGCGTTGAAAAGTGTGAACGTATCGTTTCTTTAATGTTAAGTACATAAAATGCATAATGATTTATATCCCCGCTGCGTCTACTCTGTGTAAACCTTTATTGTTGTTTGGTATTTTCGAATGTTGTTATCACCCCATCTTTATGCTGCAGGATATCCTGCAATATGAAGATGGGTGATAACAACATTCGAAAATACTTTCCCTTTCTCAGGACTTATATCCGCTTCGATCAGCAACAGATTGACCGTTTAGGTTCACACGCTTCTGATTCTGTTAAGTGCACATCCGGTTACTATACGCACCCAAATTTATTCGAGTGAAATGTATTCATAAATATAATACCATAATTTATAAATATAATTCATAAATAATAATATATATATATTCATAAATAATAATAATTTATAAAAATTCATAAATATAATTTCATAATTCATAATTAGAGTGAAATGGGAATTCTTTTTTATGACAACCGGTACACTAAAATCCTTATTTATTAAGAGACTGTTCAAATATAATCTGTCCCCGAGTTATGATTAGTGGTGAATATAACAAGCAGATTTATGTTATGCTTTCCAGTGGTTTACAGGGAATTATCAGTAAAATAAAATTGGTAATTCACTGTTTTAAAACAGTGAAAATAAATTAGGAAATTCACTATTTTTAAACTGTGAACATTACCACTTTCACAATGGAACGTTTCCACCGGGAAGTCGGAAAGTACCAAAATAACACATTTTAAGCATAAAATAAAAAGAACATTTTGTTAGTTTCGATAGAATATCGATTTTTTGTTAATTCACTCTCGATCAGAGAAAATATATTTTTTCACTCGTGGCTGCGCCATTCGTGAAAATACATATTTCTATGATCACTCGTTAATTAAAATCGATATTCTACCGAAACCAACAAATAGCCTCTATGGGTTAACTCCAAGTCCTCCGGATTTCCTACAGGGCCCGTATTCACAAAGCTCCTTAGGGAAAACTGAAGTATATTTCTCAAATTCATAAAATTCCTGAAATCTCTGGCAGTTTCATGTATAGATCATTGAACTTAAACATGTAACAAACTAATAAATATTGCATAGATGCTTCATATTTTACCATTTTGTAAACAGAAATCATTGGA
>CM051038.1:53254685-53499685 GCA_027627225.1 Congeria kusceri | reverse complement strand
CAACTTGGCCATGACTGTTATAATTGTATGGCTCACATTTCAAACAATGATCTGTAACAGGACGATATAATCTCCCTTTAAGATAGCTTTATTACCTGCCTTTAAAATCATTTATTATCTCTATAAAATACATATTTCTTCATTATAATTGTGTCTGTTAACAATATTAGAACTATTAATTCTTAGCGTGCAGCGTTTTGTACGTAACTTCTTATCACAGTTTATTTAACATATCTCAGAAATTTTGCAAATTAATTCGGAAACTTCACTTTGTGCCCGAAAAAATGATAATATTTTAATTTCGATAACAGGATAATTGTCGTTTAAAGATTGATAACATAAATGTTTTTTATGCCCCCGGCATCTTGGTGCGGGAGGTATATTTTGATTGTCCTGTCCGTCCGTCCGTCCGTGACAAGGTTAAGTAGATTTTACCGTTTCGTCTAGCACCAACACCGCTTACTACAACACTTGGATACTTACCAAGTTGTTGCTTATGACCATTCCCTATTCATCCATATCACCCAACCTCATTTTGACCTTGACCTTGACCTAATTTGGACTTATAATAATTCAAAAGTGCCATTTCTTGGTTAACTAGATTTTACCGTTTCGTCTAGCACCAACACAGCTTACTACAACACTTGGATATTTACAGAGTTGTTACTTATGACCGTTCCCAATCCAGCGTTATCACCCAACCTCACTTTGTCCTTGATCTATTTTGGACTTCTTGGTTAACTAGATTTTACTGTTACGTCTAGCACCAGCACCGCTTACTACAGCATTTGGATACTTGCACAGTTGTTGCTTGTGACCATTCCCAATCCACCCATATTACCCAACCATACTTTGACCTTGACCTAATTTGTACTTGGAATTCAAATTGGCCGTCTAGCACTGACCGGGGGCGTCTGTATCGAACACAGTGTCTTGTTTCCTTTTTTGATCAATGTAAAATTTCTCGAAAACGCCTACATGACGATAGTCGTTTTTTTTTTAATGCATGCCGATTGACGAAAGTGAAAATTGAGATAAGTCATTTAGACGAATCTATTAATATCATTTGTATCAATTCCACATTGTAGTTTGCTTTATTATTTATATATCTGAAGCTTTTTGTCACGAGTGAATTTGCGGTTCTTACTTTTTATGTCTGTGCAATACTGTTCATTTTTAAAACGTAAAGAAAAGAAAACATGGAAAAAAGTATCTTTTACGACCCTTGGTCTTGTTTAAACCATGAACTTTATCAAGACTTCTGGGGGACTTGCTAGCACCTGTAGTTATTTTCGAAATCGGCCGCGACATCATCAGAACACATGTTCTGAGCAAGTTTCATGTTAATTGGGCAAAAATGTCACTTCTAGAGTGTTTATTTTTATTTAATTTGACCTAGTGACCTAGTTTTTGACCCCACCTGACACAGATTCTAACTCGGCCGAGATATCATAAAGACAAATGTTCAGACCTAGTTTCATGAAGATTTAGCAAAAAATATGACTTCTAGATTGTTAACACGCTTTTTCTTCAATTTGACCTAGTGACCTAGTTTTCGACCCTACATGACCCAGATTCGAACTCGGCCGATATATCATTCAGTCAAATATTCTGACCAAGTTTCTTGAAGATTGGGCAAACACATGACTTCTAGAGTGTTAACAAGCTTTTTCTTCAACTTGACCTAATGACCTAGTTTTTTACCCCACCTGACCCAGATTCGAACTCGGCCGAGATATCATTAAGACAAATCTTCTGATTAAGTTTCATGAAGATTGGGCTAAAAAAATTGACTTCTAGAGTGTTTAAAAGCTTTTTCTTAAATTTGACTTAGTGACCTAGTTTTCGACCCTACATGACCCAGTTTCGAACTAGGCCGAGATATCATTCAGACAATGTTCTGACCAAGTTTCTTGAAGATTGGGCAAACACGTGACTTCTAGAGTGTTAACAAGCTTTTTCTTCAATTTGACCTAGTGACCTAGTCTTTATCCCACCTGACCCAGATTCGAACTCGGCCGAAACATCATTAAGACAAATCTTCTGATTAAGTTTCATGAAGATTGAGCTAAAAAATTTGACTTCTAGAGTGTTTACAAGCTTTTTCTTCAATTTGACCGAGAGACCTAGTTTTAGACCCCACCTGACCCAGATTCGAGCTCGGCCGAAATATAATTGGGACAAATATTCTGACCAAGTTTCATGAAGATTGGCCAATAAATGTGGCCTCTAGAGTTCGAACAAGGTAAATATTGATGGCGCACGATGTGCGATGGATGAAGGACAAAAGGCGATCACAAAAGCTCAACATGAGCACGTTATATTTACATATTTTAACATCAAACACCATTACCTGCAAAGTAAACTAAAAAAACAGTCCATATACATTATACATACATAAAAAAATATCACAGACAAATGTTCTTCTATCACGTTTTCTATCACGTTTTTTTCACTTTTTCGGAGCCGTAGTACGCTTTCCTACGGCCATCTTGGTGGCAGGCAGTGCACGGGCACCTCGAGCTCTGAGTCGCTCTGCCTTTTGCTGAAAATACAGCATCAAATATGATGTTACAATGAACAGTTTCATAGAGAAATGTGTTTTTAGGTGTTAAGGTAGTTATTTGTTTATTTAAATTACAACTTAAATAAATTATCAGCTAAGGCCAAACAAAAATTCGGCGTTTCGGGCAACCCGACCCCACCAAGCGAAAGCCCCCAGACCCTAAAGTTTTTAGCGACGATTGTTTTCCGTGAAATCCATATTCGTCAGAATTTATATAATTTTCGATGTTTTTGACCGAAATGTGTCTTTAAAACAAGTTACAACAAAACTCAATTCCGACGCTACCTAACTTTTTTGTGACCGTTGCCCGTGCCCGAAGCACACATAATGTACAATGCTATTCACAAAGCTCAGAGTAAAACTTAAAGTAATTAAAAAACAAGGCTTGTCACAGGATGTGACATATGTCCCCGAAGCATATGCTCGTCAGAGGAAGGCAAACACTGTCAGAGTACAATATTATGCCCTGGACAAAAATCTTGAGATATCAGCAACACAACTGTTTGTTGTTGTGACACACTGCCTCATAACGATCTTCATTCCCACCAAATTATGACATTCCTTACATGTTGGCAAAAATGATGCTTCCTACAAAAAGTTCATTCTAATATTTGACCTTTTAAGTGTAACCTTGGACCCAGACCTCGACCGAGGTGCATGTAAGGCTAAAAAAATTAATTAATTGTTTCTCAGGTACTTTTTCCAAAAAATCAGGAGGGAGGGCGATTTTTTTTTTTTTTTTTTTTCTTTTTGGCCTTAAAACAAAATAGGGCTCGCTAAAGCTCACCCTATTTTTATTTTCTAAGCCTCACCGGATAAACTTTCTCCATCCCCGCACCAACCATGTATTCTCTATATTAACAGAAGTAAATAAGTATATATTAAAAACAATTTTAAGTTTTAATAAAAACATAAGCATCCCTTTTTATAAAATTCTAAATATAGATTTATTAATCACAAACGGTCATTTATGCTAGCTGACGTAAAAAGACAATCAATTTGAATGTTCATAATTAACATAAGTGCCTTCAAATTTATATACCATCAGCATTAAAGTTCTTCTATTTATAGAATTTAACTTTTCGTAATTTATATTTTTATAACTGTCAAAAATAGGAATAATTTTTGCAATAAATCACCAATAATTTTTGGAACGGAAAATCAACACTTGTCAATGCAGCTGGCATTTTTGTTTGTTTCCATATGGAAAGATTTTTCACAATTTGTGTATATCAGATTTATATCATTAAATCAGACAGGAATAAAATTACTATACTGGAAATACCGAAATCTCCACCGGGTTACGCTTCTTCCGATATGTTATAATATGTGGATTCGTTTCATTTTAAGCCGCTGTCCATGGGATCTGAATATCGTTAGTTTACTTAAGAAATAATTGACGGGTAACTGTTGGTTATTGCGGTAATAACCAACGGTTTGGAGTTCCGATGTGAAGGAATTAAACCACGAGTGCGGTAGCCTGAGTGGTTTGATAACAAGCATCGGAACGACAAACCGTTGGTTATTACCGCAATAACCAACTGTTACCCGTTAATTATTTCGATTCTAACATGATCTAATATAAAATTCGTACTTTTAAAGGTTATGAATGAGAACTATGTGTATCCATACTCCGCCCATTTTCTGAGAAGTGCATTCAAACGTGCGTTTCAGTGACGTCAATAAATCATAAATTTTCAAAATGACGTCAGCTTTATTGATAAACATTGAGCGAATGACGTCATACTTATCGATATAATACAGTGAATATATGATGCTAAAAAGCGAAAATTACAAGCATATCAACAAAACATAAACGTTTGTGTGAACTGAAGTATAACATGTTGTACAGGTGTGGTTTTATTGCGCTACATAATGCAGAAATGATTTGTTTTTCACAATTTACTATCGCGCGTTAAAGCACGTGCATTTTACAGAACAATTTCTTCGAATTTCCGGAACTATTTTCAAAACATTAGGCTCCGCCCATAATTTGTTGCAGAATAACCCACATCCTTCTTTATCTATGGACCACAAGCCGAGTGCCGTGGTAGAATAATACTTCTTATGAACGTTTATGGTGTTTATTCGTCCGAAATATGATTCTTATTTTGGAAAGTTATTGTTCAAAAGCACTTGGTACGAACGTAATATACTATAATGTACATGCTTGCTTACTCCAGAGTCATCACCAGTTATCGCATCCAGAAAATAGACGATAGCAAGTCACCAAAATTTTAATAATTCACAGATTTCAATGCGTAGTTTTTGTATTTTGTTCGTTAACATGTCCATTAGAAACACTTTCTTCAAAGTTTTATTTGTATATTTGCTCCTTTAAAACCCGGGCGGGATCGTAAAAATATTTAATTATATTTTTTGGCATTAAATCAAATTCGTGGCGGGCCATATAAAAACGTTGCGGCACAGCCTGAGAAACAAATCATTAATTTATTTTAGCCTAAGTGGTATGCGAAACATCATCTGGTCATGGGAAAAAATAATCTGAAGTTATATTAAAATCCTTCAAGGTTTTTGGAAGATATAGCGCAGAAAGAAAATTCCTTGACATTTGACCTTGAATTGTGACCTTGACCTTTGACCGAGGACCACGGGAGTTGTACACGACACATCGCCTGGTCATGGGAAATAATAATCTGAAGTAATATTAAAATCCTTCCAGACGTTTAGTAGTTATGGTGGATTAACAGAAATCCTTGAACTTTGACCTTGAATTGTGACCTTGACCTTTGACAGACAAGCATGGGAGTTGTATGCGACACATTATCTGGTCATAGAGAATAATAACCTGAAGTAACATTTAAAGCCCTCCAGACATTTAGAAGCTATGAAGTGGAAACAAAAGTAATTGACCTTTGACCTTGAATTGTGACTTTGACCGACAATCATGGGAGTTGTACGTGACACATTGTTTAGTCATGGGGAATAATAATCTAAAGTTAAATTAAAATCCATCCAGGCATTTAGAAGTTATGGAGCGGAAACAAAAATTCATGACCTTTGACTTTGAATTGTGACCTTAACCTTTGACCGATGAGCATGGGAGTTGTACGTGACACATCGTCTAGTCATGGGGAATAATAATCTGAAGATATATTAAAATCCATCTTGGCATTAAAAGTTACAGAGCGGAAACGAAGTCTGGACAGACGGACCCACCCACTCAAGCACCCATGCACCAACCCAAGGACGGACGGTTCGACTACTATATGCCTTCCTTTGGTGGCATAAAAAAAGAAAAAATCTTATGACAACTAGTTTTAAACAAGTAAACATTGAACAATCATCTTTTTTGTCCACAGAAATCATTTCATTTCATTTCGCATAAAAATGAAATGTAATAATTTGAATTTAATAAAACTTAATGTAAACATAATTAACTTAAAATCACAAGTGATCTACCCGTTCCTGATAGCGTCGCTCATAATAGTCCATCTCAGACTCCCCGGGGCGTCTCATGGCTGACATTCTCTCCGCGAGGTCCGCGTCTATCTCCTCTTGACTGGGGCCCGCTTGACCCTGCCGCGCTACAGAATAATGTACCTAGGAGTTAGTCAGAGTGAAGTACCTTGACCCTGCCGCTCTACAGAATAATGTACCTAACAGTTAGTCAGAGTGAAGTACCTTGGTTTTGGTAAGAGTTATGTTCCTTGGTGTTAATCAATCTAACTTCTTGTGAGGAAAAAGTGACTTGAATGTTAAACGTGTAAAGTATGGTAATTATTTTATGCTTTCCAATTATTTATTGGGAAATATCAGTGAAATAAAATTGGAAGTTCACTGTTTAAAACAGTGAAAATAATCACTCTGGTAGTTTTCACTATATCTCAACTGGTTCCCAATTCAGTACAGTAAATGAAACAGACATTCCACGATGCCTGACTCAAAATTGTGAAATTATGTCATTATTTTGGTGTCATGACGTTATAATTCCCACAATATTTTCAAATTAAACGCATTTAGACAGCACTTTAAATGTAACAATACGGCGTAAAAAACATTGAATAAAAAAACATTTGTTGGTTTCAGTAGAATATCAATGTTTGATTCACTCGTGATTATAGAAAATATATATTTTAACTCGTGGCGGCTCCACTCGTGAAAATATAAATTTCTCTGATCACTCATGAATTAAAATCGATATTATACGGAAACCAACAAATATCCTCTATATATCGCCTGGTTTGAGGTTAAGCAATCGATTTGATGGTTGCTTAATCAATCAATAGATTAATCAAATAATTTAAAACTAACTGCATCAGAATTTCATAAGTTATTAATAGGAAATACACTATATGTATTGACAACTGGCCATTGAAAGCTGTAATTTAATTGCATGAAATCCATTGGACATTGGAGGGTGGAAACGATTAAATAGGCTAATTTTAGATAATTCAAGGTACATAACTCCACAGTTCGGTTGATTATGGAACTTGACCGAGATATTATGCCCACAAAGATTTTCATCAAGTTTGGTGAAGATGTGATGAAAACTGTTGGACTTTGAGACCGACATTAGCAAATATCTTCGATGGGGGGGGGGGGGGCAAAATAAACTGAATAAACTGAAAATTTTCGAGGAAACCAAAATTAACACTTGTAGGAGAACAAGTGTCTAGATACTTGAATGGTTTAGTGACACTGAAATTAAAAGCTCACCAGCGATAGCTCTGTGGTTAAGCTTGTGTTGACGTATGGAATCAACGTTGGCCCGTAGAAAGGGGTGATCTGATGAGGTGATGGGCTGGTTCAGGTATTCATCCGGCGGAGCCCCTTAAATGATGAAATAATTCAGCACCTAGTACAAGAAATATCAAACACAAGTTACATGTACAATAAACTTTTCTAACAATAGCATTTTTAACAGTGAATGAACATAGGCATAAACATGAAGCTATTTCATGTACTGGTATATTATTTTAATACAGTATATATACCAAACTAAAAATACAACCTTTCTTAAAACAAGTGAGGTGCATCGTTGGAAAACCGGACTTAATGCATGTGCGTAAAGTGTCGTCCCAGATTAGCCTGTGCAGTCCGTACAGGCTAATCTGGGACGGCACTTTCCGCTTTTGTGGTATTTTCTGTTTCATGGAAGTCTCTTCTAAACATAAATACACTGTAGGCAGAAAGTGCTGTCCCGGATTAGCCTGTGTGGACTGCACAGGTTAATCCGGGATGACACTTTACGCAAATGCATTAAGACCGGTTTTCTCACGATGCACCACAAGTACATTTTGACTTATTAAATACTTGTTTGTCAATCCCAAGTTTCAGTCTTTATAGGAACACAGTTCAACACTGAAGGTGGTTTTCCCAAAAGATGAAAGAAATAATAACCGGTACAACAATTAGTTACATTCAAACTATCTCTGGAATGGCCAGGCGCCTAATTAACCATTTAAAAGACAAAAAAGTACTGGTAACTTTAATATATGCTACATACAAACGTATTTTAAGTTGTTAATCTTTTTTCACTCACCTATGCCACTTGGGTCTAGCCTCATGTACCCCTCCATGAGGGACGAAAACCCAGTGAGACCCCCCATGGCCTGGTATGGGACGTCCTGACCCACGGGGTGACCCCTCGCGACCCTCTCCTCCTTGGTCTCGATGATCATCATGTGCGCGTCATACGGCTGGCCACATCCGCACGTGCATGAGCTTGAGAATCCACTGCACTTGCAGCCGGCTGTGAGTAAGTTAAGAAATTCATGTTCTCAGGGGTTCCTATTTCAGATTCTTAGGGCCAGGCCCGGCTAGCTCAGTTGGTAGAGCGCTGGACTGTCAATCCAGGGATCATGAGTTCAAACCCCAGCCCGGACACATAACTTTGTGTGGGGATTGGTCATGAAATTTTTCTACCGCCATTCTCCCCGTACCTCTGATTCAAGTAGGGCAGTTGCTAGTTACTGGCACAAGTTTGTGCACAGATCATGTTAGAATCGAAATAATTCGTTCATTATCATACTGCTTCTCGTACTAATGCGAAAAATAGTACCTTCGGTTATTAGCTGATAAACAATGATAAACCTCAAATTATTTTTTAATTACAGCTCATGTAAATGATTATTAATTTTCCTTCTTGCAGCCCGCTATTATTTTGTTAAGTTCATGTTCCCATATGGGTTGAAGACTTTTTCTTGTTTCCTGTGGCAAACACTGAAAACATAAAGTGCCAAATCTATTTAAAGCAACATACCATTTTTACACTTGTGAGGCCTAACAGCCGTATGCTCATCAGCAAAGTGCTTGCAAGAACACCTTATAGGCTGGCTCCCGTTTTGGGGGACATAATGGTAACTCTTGCACCCGCAGCCTTTAATCTTGCAGGGAACCAAAAGGGGTCGTTCGGTGGGGATCCTCTCAAAATCAGTCTTGTGCTGAGCATACCTGATGACAAATGAATAAACTAGAAATGTGTCCATAGACACGGATGCCCCCCCATATGTGCTGAGCATACCTGATAACAAATGAATAAACTAGAAATGTGTCCACAGACACGGATTCCCCCACCTATGTGCTGAGCATACCTGATGACAAATGAATAAACTAGAAATGTGTCCATAGACACGGATGCCCCCATCTTGAACATACCTGATGACAAATGAATAAACAAATTTCCTGTTTCTGGGTGCAACACACCATATCATTATGCTTAACATTTCTGCCAAGTTATTTTAAAATCCTCCAATGCTGGACAGAGTTATTGTTCGGACAAGAATCCCAACATATGTACACACATACATACATACGTACCGTACCCACGGACAGGGTAAACCCTATATGCCCCCCATCATTGATGGTGGGGGCATAAAACTGTGATACATGATACCATAATTATTCTATATGATAGGACACTCCAAATGTTGGGACACTATTTAATTTTGTGATTCTTAACTTTGGGACACTTTGAAAATGTGATTTTTTTCCTGTTTCTAAATATTACGAAACCTGTTTTCTAAATTGTACATTTAGCGTCAATTTCCGTTAAGTCAGCAATTAAAAGTTGCCATCTAACTGTTACTTACCCGCACCAATAAATTGTAATGAATTAGCAAACTGTCTAAGTTGTGAATGCGCATATGGATATTTCATATATTTGTATCTCATGGCAGCTGACCCCATCAATGTGGCCCCTTTTGGGCGCATCATACATTACTCTCTGGGGCAAAGATCTATATCAACTGTGACATGCTTGTTTTATAGGGTTTAATATACACACTCATTACGTATAATGGTTTTGTACCTCAACTGATGATTCTAAGTACATTCAGGGGGGAATTATTTTTCTGCTGTTAAAAATTGGGACAGCAAACAATTATTATTTTTAAGTGCCCTAACATATAGAGTAATTACAGTACCAAGGTGATAAGAAATGTGATTTTAGTTTAGTTTTACCAAAACATTCTCTTTCAAGTCATAATGAAATGATAAAAAGAATATTTCTTCATACAAAAACATCAATTTCATAATTAATCCTAAAATTACCAGGTAATCACTTTTAAGTCAAATATTTGATCAAGAAATACAAACTTAATTTTTGATTTCGAGATAGCGTTCATAATTTAACCTAGAATAGTGCAATTCTAAAAGGGCAAAAAATGTGACAGACATCAAAACAAACAGATCTAGTTACAATCATGATAATGTATGTCCTACACAAAAACAACATAATATTGGTAGTAAATAAAAATACATAATATAGTTAGTACATAAAAATACATAATATTGGTAGTAAATAAAAATACATAATATTGGTAGTAAATAAAAATACATAATATTGGTAGTAAATAAAAATACATAATATTGGTAGTCAATAAAAAATACATAATACTGGTAGTGAATAAAAATACTTAATATTGGTAGTAAATAAAAATACATAATATTGGTAGTAAATAAAAAGTACATAATATTGGTAGTAAATAAAAATACATAATATTGGTAGTAAATAAAAATACACAATATTGGTAGTAAATAATAATACATAATATTGGTAGTAAATAAAAAATACATAATATTGGCAGTAAATAAAAATACATAAGATTGGTAGTAAATAAAAATACATAATATTGGTAGTAAATAAAAAATACATAATATTGGTAGTAAATAAAAAATACATAATATTGGTAGTGAATAAAAATACATAATATTGGTAGTAAATAAAAATACATAATATTGGAAGTAAATAAAAAATACATAATATTGGTAGTAAATAAAAATACATAATATTGGTAGTAAATAAAAATACACAATATTGGTAGTAAATAAAAAAACATAAAATATTGGTAGTAAATAAAAATACATAATAGTGGTAGTAAATAAAAATACATAATATTGGTAGTAAATAAAAAATACTTAATATTGGTAGTAAATAAACAACAGCAACAACATGGTAGTGAAGAATCAATAAAAAAAAACACTGTGTTTGATAAACAAAGATGTGGCTTGTCCCCTGTTGGTGCTGGGAAGACCAGTTGAATTACTGAAGTCCGAATTAAGTTTAGGTCAAAGTTAGGATGGGTACATGGGTGGATAAGGAATAGTCAAAAGCAACAACTTTGTAAGGATTCAAGTGTTGTTGGTGCTAGATGAAATGGTAAAATCTAGTTAACCTTGTACGGACAGGCGGACAGAATCATGAAAGGAAAGGCCAATCACTATATGACTAACGCATTGATAGATGCTAGGTGCATTAAATCTACATAAATAATCTATACTACAAATACAATTTGAATTTTGGTTCCTTACTTGTGCTGACAGAAGCATTTGGTTTCTGGTCCAATCAGTTTACAATCCATGCCATTAGGTGAGCTCCAAGCCGTGAAAATTCGGTTCTCCAACCTCTGAGATACAAAAAAAATCGGACATGTTGCAATATTTCCAATTCAGACACAACCTCGCTCACTTTGGTAATTTTCAAACGTTGGTTTATTGCCTTTTTATTTTGCCTTCATTAAAACAGAACACATACACAACCAGAGCTGTCTCAGGACAGCACCCATGACAATTCATACCTACGTGATAATATACTACATGTATATATTTTTTAAAAGGGGCATAATTCCTCAAAAATGCAGGACACAGTTATGGGCCCTTGCCAGTGCCCTTATGTAATGACCCTGAATGCATGTGTTAAGTTTTAATTGAATATCTGAGTAAATATAGATATAAACTTGTTGCATGCAAAACTTAACCTGAATTTTCTAAATACAAAAAGGGGTGGAATTCTGCTAAATTGCAAGTCAGAGTTATGGGCCTTGGTCACTAACCTAACATAACGACCGGAAGACATGTGTGAATTTTTAAATTGACTAACTGTAGGAGTTACAGAGATATGTACTTGCAGGCAAACTAACCTAAATATAGCTGAGAACAAAAAGGGGCATAATTCTGCTGAAATACCGGTCACATTATGGCTCTTGGCCAGTGACCTAATACAATGACCCTGAAGACATGTGTTTAGTTTTAATTGAATATCCGTAGTAGATATAGATATAAACTTGTTGCACACAAACCTTAACCGGAGCATTACGCTGACACTCGGGTGCGCAGAATAGCTAGGACTATTCAGTGAGTACAGAACTTAAAATGCGTTTAACAGTAAGATACAATTAAAGACAAAGGAACATTACAGGATAATTATTATGTATTAAATATCCATAAAGAATCACTTGTGATCTAATCGTCAAATGATGATTGTTCGCATATTTGGATTTTTCCTTGTTTTTATCAGTATTTCAGTCATATCATGGCACTCAGTTAACCTACTCACACTTTTCCTGGGCAAGCTTAGTCGATCTGAGCGGTTAACCAGTACTTAGTGCACATACTTAAGCCAGAAACTGACAACTGCCCTACCAAAATCAGAGTTAGGGGGAGAATGGCTGTAGAATTAATTTCATGACCAATCCCCACACAAGTTATGTGGCCCGGCTGAAGTTTAAAATCAAGATCCCCAGATTGACAGTCCAGCGCTGTATACCAACTGAGCTAGCCGGGCCAGACAAACTGTCAAATTGAAGAAAGTTTTGCAACTTGCAAACTGTTTCAAAAACATAACTGAATAATGTGAATAGTAAATACATAACCATTGGCAGAACTTTTTTCTTATATGCTTCATACTGATCTGGAGTGAACATCACACCTCCGTCATCTTCACCAACAATCCTGAAAGTGAAAAAAAACACTGTACCGCTAAGGGGATCAAAGCATGAAAGGCAAGAAACGCTCTTACCATGTCGCTTTGCTAGCACAACAGCAAGACTGTTGGAAGTGTCTTATATAGCAAATCACAACAATAACAGAAAAGTAAACCTTCATTTCAAGAGCAAGTTTTAATATTGATTATTGTGCATCATTGTAAACTACATCAATCATTCCAGTAAGAGTTTGCGATTTCAGTATTTTCTTTTCAAGAAAATATTAAAATGTCCAGCCAGTTTCATCCAAATAGAATTTCAATTAAACTGAATGTAAAATAATGAATTACAATATCAGACGGGTATGACCAAACACCGTAAACTCACAGAAACCTGCTTAAAATAAAACGAACCCCCACAACAACATACTTTAACACAGGAAAACCATAGCTAAACAGCGGAAGACAGCCTAAACCTATTGAAAGCCACTTAAATTCATGGAAACAAGCAAAACACTAAGTAAATGCATAAAATTTAACAGTGAAAACCCATGGAAACACTCAAAACCTTTAAATGTACAGATACCCACAAAAATGTACTTTAATTACCCATAATGAAAACTCAATAAAAACATTGGAAACACTTGGAACCCAATAGTAACTTTGGAATTGTGGGGTTTTGCCGTTGGTTTTCATGGTTTTTTGTTATTTTATGTAAGTTTCGGACGCTTTTCCTAGGTTTGCAGTTTTTTATAGATTTGTTATCAGTTTTCTTTCCATTTTAAGCAGGTTTTCCGGGAACTTTCTGGGGTTTTCAGTATTTATTCTGTAGTGTGAGTGGGTAAGCACCAGTCGCCCGGTTAGCTCCTATTGTTGAGCGCCATGCTAGTGTTCCGGCGGTCATGTGTTCGAGCACCAAACGGGCCTCTTTTTTCTCCCAAGTTTACTTTAATTTACACTGATATCGCACCTGTCGTCATATTTAAATAGCCTATAGACTAGTAGTAGTAGCTATTTCCATAGGCGCTTTGTTGTTTAACAACAAAAATTCCTAGCCCTATATATATATATATAACCACGGTACACAAGGTAGCTCACTTGCCATTTTCTATTTTAATGGAAGTCGATTGGCAAGGATTGGCTGGTTTCAATGTATAAAATACTAAAATTACATCTTTGATTCCCGAAATCTACGTAGCCCATGCATTTAGGACCGGGTACTTTTTAAAATTAAAACAGGTCAATCAACTTCCATTACGATAGAAAATGGCGAGTGAGGTAACTTGCGTATATTTATAATATAGGGAATAGGATTATTTTGTATTTGTTAAACAACCACGAGCCTAATATAACTAGCAGTCACCCATCCATGGCTGTTGGAAGTGACCATATTTACTACACGCATATGGCTATTTCATAAAAATTGTTCGTTGAAACTAGCAACATACACACCTTTTGTACTCCAGGTAAGCATCAACACTTGCTGCAGCATTGCCACCGAATTTCATATGAATGCGACGGTCACCCATTGTCTGATTTTGTAGTATTGTTTCCACACTACTTGCTGGCAATAATAACAGTCGCCATTTGTAAACAAAACGATCTCTATCACACAGACGATTTTAAAGAGTCCAACTAATACGCGGACCAATCTGTGTGTGTATTTCGAAGTTTATGAGGTCCTTCCGCGCCTGAGGCTGCATTATGTGAGGACCCTGAGTGTGTCCCAGCACTCCTACCTAATTAATTTACTAGAGACTCACGAAAGTTGGGACGATGTTTGAATCATAGCTGCAATTTCCAGTTACTTATTTTTTACTGAGAGTTTAATTTTGGTGTGGTCTTGTGCTGTGGGGGGAAGCCGGAGTACCCGGAGGAAGCCCCACCTGTCCGGTTTGGTGACCAACAAACAAACTCACATGCGCCGGGAGTGGGAAGCGAACCCGGGCCGCCTAGGTGAGAAGCGCGTGTAACAACCACTGCGCTAGCCGGACAGCCGGACAGCTAGCGGACCAATCTTCAGACGATGTAGTTTATATATTGATAGGAAACTGAGGACGACATAGGCAAAGAAGGATTATTGTAAACGGCGGACGATATAAACTAAAAAATAAAATACGTAAAAAGGATTACGTGTTTGTAACTTTTACTTATTTAATGCAACTCAGTGCAATTTTCTACATAAATGGACTTGTTATATATCGTTTGCAGTCAATAATGAAAACAGAAACAGAAAATAACTAATTAAAACCATAAATAATATCTTGAAGATTTAAATCGAACATCATCACATGGTTTGTTATGATGGCAGGAATTTGATTAGAGCTATGCTTGGAAACTGTCAAATCTCGGCGTGGAGGTTGACATACGCTATGTCGACGTGTTGACTTATAACGCAGTGACTCGTTATAAATTCTGCTGACATGGCTAGATAATGTCGTCATGTCGTAATAAAAATATCGACTTGTTGTGTTATTTTTTCGAAACGTTGACCGTCATTTTGTTGACAAAAAATGTAAAACCCGTATGTCGAGTTATTTGTTCACGACAAACGATATATTGCACCTTGTCGATATACACTTTCACCACATGTGCAGAAAATAACGATTATTCGACTTAAACTTTACAGCATATGACTTAAATTTGTCCACAAATATTTTTCGGCAAATTCTTCGTTCGATAGCGGACACACGTGGCAGAAGCTGAATCGAAACTCTTCCCATTGAAAATGTTTGTTTTTGTAAGTATATTTGTATATCATACTCAGCCATTCCATGTAGAGGTGTAGTAGGGTTTGTACTTACTAATTAGATTCTGATTAGAAAATTCTCTTGGTCATCCATTCTGGCGAGTGTTTTGTTAATCCCCACATTTCTTAGCTTTTATGCCAAATACTCATTTCTTAGCGATTTTAAAAATGTAGGATATGTCTAAACAGTAAGTTTGTTTGTCAGTTCAAATTGTGCACTTTGCTTTTTACTTATATTTTGGCACCGTACTTTATCTCTTCTGATACACAAAAATCAACTATACGCCACAGAAAACATCATTTATTAGTTAATTCCTGCGAATATTTCGATAAAATGCATGTTTAATATGTGTATGTACAATTTTTCCAAAGAAATGTTGCACTGTATATGCATGTGGAACAATCGATTGTGTGTGTGTGTTTTTTTTTTTTGTATTTTAGTGCTGGCTGTTCTGGATTTGGATTCGACCAGTTTCGTCAGTTCTAACAAAGGAGGAAAGATACGACTGGATATCGTTTTACTACCAGCCATGCTTTACATACAAGGAGACTTGTGGATTTTTATTGTTAACTCACAACTCAATAGTCAATTTACGTCATGTGAAACGAATTTTAAAACGTTTACGTCTTAAAAGACGGAACATGTCGTCTTCATTGGCTGAAAGTTTACCATGTATATCAAACCTGTATCAAAGAGGGTTTGGTGAATGTGGCTACAGAACGATATGGAAAATGATTAATGTTTCAACGAACCTTTGTGTTACACAAGACACCGTCCGGAGACTGTTAGGCATAATAGATGAAGAAGGTGTACAATTTAGAGCTCGACAAAGATTGCGTCGCAGACATTATCAAAACAAGGGACCAAACTTTGCTATACATATAGACGGTTATGACAAACTTAAACCTTTTGGTATAGCTATTCATGGTGCAATTGATGGGTTTTCAAGAACAATTTTGTTGTTAGAAGCCTGTTACAGTAACAAGAATCCAAGAATAATTGCTGGATATTGTCTTAAACACGTAAAACAATTAGGGCGTGTACCAAGACTTGTTAGGGGGGACGCTGGTACAGAAAATGTTCTAATACGTGATTTGCAGACAACTTTGCGGTATGATGATGGCGATAATATGTCTGGATGTAGTAGTTATCTGAAGGGAAGATCTACGTCGAACGAACTGATTGAACGATTTTGGGGAAGTTTGCGATTAGGTTTTACTGCCTTTTGGAGGAATTACTTCAGAGACATGGTAGATAGTGGTTTATTACGAATCGATGACAATGTACATTTGGAAATCTTAAGATTCTGCTTTATGCCTCTAATACAGCGTGATTTAGACTCATTTGTTAACGTATGGAATCTTCATAGAATTCGTCAGTAAAGAAATGTAGAAATACCAAGTGGCATTCCGTCAGTTCTGTATCATCAACCTGAAGTGTTTGATACCCATGATTACTCGTTCCCGCTTCATTTTGAATGTCTAGATCATTTACAAAACATGTATACAACGACAAAGCGCAAGTTTGGCTGCAGAGATTTGTATATACCTGTTCTGGAGGAAGTATGTGACATGGAGGAAGATAATCTTCCGCAACCCCACACACTTGAGACTGCAAGGATTTGTTTACTGTTTTATGTGAGCTCATTGACAACGTGTGACCGCTTTAAGTGACTCTCTTTTTTTCTTGTTAAGGACCATGTGATTGTGTTAACATAAAAAATAACAAATGAGGTGTTATTATTGTGTCCATGTCATTACCACTGTGTCCTTGTCATAGCCTTTGTGTTATTTGCACAGCTATTTTGGCATTGCCATTATAGTGTTTTTGCCTTATTCATGTTATCTATGATATTGTACCATTTCCATTGCCATGGCGTTATTGCAATTGTCATTGTGTCATTGCCGTGAAGATATTGATTGTGCTTCTGTAATTATCATAATGTCATTGTCAAACGTGTCTTTGTCATTGATGTGGTGTCATTGTTGTATTGCCATGTATCAATGTTGGACGTTGCCATTACATGTCTGACTGCCATTAAAGTTTTGTTATTGGCATAGTTGTTCGTGTCATTTTTATAGTCTACGTATCACTGGCAAAACAGATGCAAAATACGTGTGCAGTTATTTGAAAATCCAACCATCCAAACCAAATATGTGGATCGGACAAGCTCTTTATTTGCTCATTTGACCTTTATCCTCGAAGTGTGACCTTGACCTTAAAGGTATTAGTATGGTTTTTACGTGTGACACATGTTTCAATCGCGGTTAATACTTAAGCAAAGTTATTTGGAAATCCAACTATCCATATAAAAGTTATGGCTCGGACAATCTCTGGCGAACGGACAAACTGACGGATGGACCGACATACATAGAACCGACATTGTGACAACTATGTCGAGCTCAGCCTCTAGACAAAAATGAGTGGATTGTGATCGAAATCAAATCGGACTTGTTTTTGAGAAGAAGTACCTCCATGTCTAATATAAATTAAATCCATTAAGTGTTTTAAAAGTCATTGATCGCTAAGTCACCATTGTGTGACGAACACACAGATGGACGCACAGACAACAGCAACACATAAAACCCGTGACCATTTTCAATGTCGAAGGCATAAAAATACCAAAATCACTTCGTCTAAACCAATAGGGCCAGTCAATGTTAAACTGGTTGTTTGGCTTCATGTGTATAGGTATTACACCTTGATATAAACAAGAGGGTCGTGATGGCCCTATATCGCTCTGCTGATTCACCTTGATCAAGCCACTGTATTGTTTATTTGTTAATGTCCGTTAATCAGTTGCTGTATGACAAGTTGTGTAGCATGACTATTTGGCAGCTTTGTTCGGGTGAGCTCAAAAAAAGCAAAAAATGAGCACTCTGAATTCTGAAAAACTTTAATAAAAATCAAACCAAAAATGTGGTTTAGTCTAAACTGTAGTTTAGTCTAAACTGCAGTCTGATTAAAATAATCTCCTCAAACCCGCTACGCTATGAGGATCTGAAGACGACGTATAGAAGGTCACGTTCAGGCGACCTTTCCATCAGCCAATCGGAGCCTAGCTTTCATGATTTTGAAGGTGAAATTAGGTATAAAATTATCCGAAGAAATGTCTATATTTAGCTGGCTTCCCAATTACCTATGTGCGATTGTCAAGAGTCCTATATCATTGCGAGTCAATGAAACGCCAAGAAAGCACCCTTGCAACTTACATTTGTAAGACAGATAACAATTTCCACTTGTCTAGTTTAAACTCAATTCCATAAATTTAAGAATATGATTAAACGCCGGTTTCACTCCAGACGCTATTTTGACGTTTTTGTTTAAAGTCATGGGAAACGAAGACTCATATTGGCCGAGATTTAAATTCATATATAAATAGCGCTTTTGGAAATTCCGGTTATTGAAAAGTGTGAACTTCAATGGGTCGTCATCAGACCTTTCCGTTTACAAGGGGGTTAACGTAAATGATGCACACGTCAATTTTAAGCGAGATCGAAATGTCTGTGCAATAAAAATGGCGGTCTTTGTTGACGTTTGTTTTAAAGAGCTGTTTCATTTTTCACTCAGGTGAGTGTTTAGTTGTTAATATATGTATTTCGACTATGACCATTCTATTACCACATCCTTTCGTTGCATGTAGACCCTATTTGTTGATAATTAAACGCACTTATAAACAAGAGGGCCATGATGGCCCAAAGTGCTCACCTGAGTCTGAGAACAATTACGACCATTAGGGATGCAACAGGTACCCGTAAATACCCGCATTCTCGGTACTTATAAAACCCATTTCGCATGGCATTAACATAGGGGCGATACAAAAATACATGGAAATAATTCTATAAAAATACATAAAGAGCTTATGAGTGGATACTACCATTTTTTTTCACAAACTGGTATATGTTTGAATTAAAATAATAAATTATTTATCAACACCAGTACACAGACTGATTTAATGTCAGTTCAACTTTGCGTATCAGTGATTGACATATTGTTCTGTATTGTTTTTTTTAAATGTTTTTGCAACAAAGTCCATAAGCAATGATAAACCTTTACGAGTTCGAACTGGTACAAGCAGTGACACTCTATAGTTACTGCTACACTGTACGAAAACTTCCTAAATATCATCATAATGGCACCATATAAATGTATCAAGCCAAGTAGATTATTCTGGCTTTGCGGGCCCGTCTAGCTCAGTTGGTATAGCGTTATACTCTCAATCAAGGGTTCTTGAGTTCGAGCCCCAGCCCGGCCACATAACTTGTGCGGGGATTGGTCGTGAAATAATTTGTACGGCCATTCTCCCCCTACCTCTGATTCAAGTAGGGCAGTTGTCATTTACTGGAATAAGTATGTGCACTTGGTACCGGTAAACCACTTACATCGGCTTAGTTTGCCCAGAAAAAGTGTGCCGAGGTTAACTGACCGCCATTATATCACTGAATGACTGATAAATACGGTAAAAAATCCAAACAAACAACCTTTCCAAATGCACTCTTGGGAGAAGGAAATTTCTAGGTTACATAGGAATACTTATTGTTAACATTAACAACCATACAACTGTCAAAATATTGTCTGGTTAAATTATAAGTAACTATTAAACCTTTTAGTTGTTTTGCGTAAAAACTATCTAATAATTTTGAGTCAATGACACCCACAGAGACAAACTTTCCAAATGTACTCATAGGGAAAGGGAAAGTTCTATGTTATATAGGAATACTCATTGTTAACATTAAGAACCATACACCTATCAACATTGTCAGATGAAATCATAAAATAACTGTACAACCTTTTAGTTGATTTGTGTAAAAAAAACTTACTAATAATCACACCAATTTTGAGTCAAAACAGTGTAGAAGTATTTTTCAATTAAGGAGAAATAATAAATCAGCTTCAAAATCATGTAAGATAATTACTCCAGTTTCCAAAAGCCCAATTCCAATGTATAAGTAAGTCCAAAAGTTACGTGATTAAATGATACTGAATAAGTTACTAACTAAACATTTCAAAAACTACAGAAAATAATTAACCCTTTCAGGCACTAGATCACATGATTTTAATCCTATTTTCTGATTGCTTGTTTACAACATAAATTTTAGCTATTTATTGTTGTTTACATCTTTTTCCTGACTGGATGCCAATACAGACAGTGGACAAATTTACTGCTGCACACATAGCCAAAATATAGGTCAGAAGCAGGCTATACATGTATTACTATGTGTAATGATGCTAATCTAAAATAGGAGTATCATGTTGAATCAGAATGATGTATTGATTTTACTCATAAGCAGACTCCACTATCTGGGTTATATCTGTAACTTAAGTGAAATGACACAATTTATGGCACTTATCTTTCTGATACTGCATTTACATCCCTTTACCAGGTGAGTTATTCAGGAATATATGTATTTGGGGCGAGAAAGGGACAATAAATCTGGTGTTCCAGGTCCGATCGGGCCCATTATCGAAATCGTCCAAGATTTTATGGTTATTCACAAACTGTGCAAGTTTAGTCAAGATTGAACACAGATGTAGTCTTTATTGTGATAACGGTCAAAATTGTTGACGGCATACGGACGACGGACGACGCCGGGGAGGTTCCCTATACCAATAGCTCACCGAGCACTTCGTGCTCAGGTGAGCTAAAAAGTTATTGAAGGGAAAGTGTGTCATCTATGGTGAAAATAGTAGATGTAGGAACAAGAAATACAAACTATTAATTAAAACGCATGGTTCCCAAGCCTCATGAGGTTTAATTTTGTTTTATGAAGTAATATTTCGCATATATGAACGTTTTGATTGAACTACGCATGAACTACGTCCATACTTTTTTATGGTTTAAGCAGTTTTAAATGCATGTGTATACTTTTTAAGTAGATTTAACGCACCAGTATATTTTGGATATGACAAGAAACCCCGTTAAATCAACAGACAATCGTTAGTGTTTATTTATTTGTATTTCAATAACTATATTATTAAGTTTATTCATTGTGTATCATGTATTTTTAATTTATACCTCAAATGATTTTTTTACTTCAAAGAATGGACAGTAAACCAAAGAAAACGGAAATACAAATGTATACTGCAACAGCACATACCGAAATAACTATAATAAGAAAAGTACAAACGAAACAGTTCGCAAAATTGACACACTTTCACGAGACGTCGCATTTAAAATCCAACAAAAAGATTAAATTTCACCATTAAGACTTTTTATTCTTATAGTTTAGGCCTCTCCTACAATATAAAAGCCAGAAAATTGAGAGATTCACTTAGTTATACTGACCAATACTAGGTAGGCACCCTAGCAACCATGCATTTTTCAGATGTTTCGTATCATTTGGTTTAGTCTTTATTTCGATAGGAAAACACTTATATTTTTAATAAATTTGATCTAATTCATTAAAAGCATCCTGTATTAGACTAACAAACAATTGTTTAAAATTAAATTTACAAACATCCCAGCTTATGTACAAAAAAGTGTAGCGATTTCAAAGAATTTATTTAAGTATCTTAATTTTTGCAAGACAAACTCCTCAATTCTAAATTTAAAAAAAATGTATTAAGGAGATAGAATTGTCAAGCTATAAATAATTTACACAAGTATAAGAAGAAAGAGTAATTACTTTTCATTATTCAGAGGGATGGCCGAATATACAGGGGTGGCTGAGTAGATAAGAAAGACTGATACCACTAATAAGTTTTTTTTGCCTTCTGTAGTCTTTAGGCGTAAAAAATATGTTTGTTTCAGGTTACCCGACCTACTCTAAAAAATGCCCCGACCGTAGAACATTTTATTGAGCTTCTCAAATATATTTTTGAATTTATTTATATTTTTTTCAATAATTGAATGTTTTTTGCTTTAATAAGTGTTTTCTCGTCATGTCATGATTTTCAACAGATTTCGCGAAAGCTTATATCAACATGCTGCGATTATATCGTATATCGTGAAAAATTAAGTCGACATACGAGTTTTACATTTCTTGTCAACAAAATGACTGTCAACGTTTCGAGAAAATAACACATTTACGCGTTAAACTTAAAGTATCGGTGTTTGATTGATGGATAATATACGATGCCGGCACCGGGTTATTAACGAATCGCATCATACTTTTATATCATGTGAACTCAAAATCTTGTTGAATTACGAACAATGACATGCTTTAGAATATATTAAATAAACTCGACCATATTTCCGAGAGTTTTCTTTTTTTAGACATCATATAAAGTTGCGATGTGATCGGTGAATATTGTATAAATCACTTGATGACTAGCACCCTTTGACCTCAAAATGTTAATTATTTAACTTGGACCTGTGGGCTCGTTAAAGTAACTAATATATTTCGGTCAAAGTATGCTACAGCTAATAATAATTTAAACGACTCGGTCTATTTAATCACACACTCCTTTGACAACTTTTTAATCGTTGCAAAATGTATTAATACTTATTATAAAGCTTTTTTTAAGTCCACAATTAACCGTGTGAATTTGTATGCTGATAGCGTGTTTTGGTGATCCTAAAATTCTATGAGGAAAACAATGTAGGACGATTCAAACGTGTTATTCGTATACATATGTACATCTACACCTGTTTAACATGGTAGTCGCCAAATTTATCACAGAATGTTGCACACAGCGCCAAATTAATTTTGCACTGTATACATAGACATTCAATAGCCAGTAGTTTTCAAACATACATTTTTCTTTGTTTTTTCGTTATCTGATAACTGTGATATCAGAACTGTAACTGGTGGGCGGAGCCAAATATGCAAGCTTATCGTGCAATAAGTATCATGCGGTAAATTGACATTTAGCTGTACTTTATACGCACGCTACTATTGAACGGTAAGTTGCACATTCGGATCGCATCACGTGACCTTGCGACAGCGCTAAATTTGGAAACGACACAGATGTCAAGCATGTTAGAAACCACGTGACGTCCATGAACTGCAAATGGGACCGGCATCGTAGAAAGTTGCGATGTGATTGGTAAATACGGTATAAATCACTTGTAGCACCCTTTTACCTCAATTTGTTAATTATTTAATCTCGCCATGCGGCTCGTTAAAGCCTCAGTCACATTCCCAATTATTGCTGCCGACAGCGTCCCAACAGTGCTACGATACCAATAATAAAAGCGTCGGGAATGTCGGGATGCTGTCGGGGAGCGGTCTGGAGGTGTCGGTACGCTGTCCTTAGAATCGGGAATTATCGGGACATGTTCAGCGTGATCGGCCAAGCACTCCCGACAGTTAGGATTTTACCTTAACAATCGGGAGACTAAGCCGAATGTGTATAGTCGGGACTCTGTCGGGATAGATTCGACTGTGTCGGATCAGATTCGTGACGGTGTCGGGACAATGTCATGTGGATCGGGATTGATAATGCATTATAAACTATATATAAATATCACGCCTGGAGTATTGCGGCAGTCACATTTTCCCGATTATGGCTCTTGACAGCGTTGCGATAACGTAACTATACAAATAATAAAACAGTCAGAAATATCGGAACGCTGTCGAGACGCCGTCGAGATACTGTCTGGTTACTGTCGGATCACATTCGGGACAACCGGGACGCTGTCGGGACTATGTCAAAACCCTGTCTAGACTCTTTCTTTTGATCAAAAATTGAATTTCGAGCCTCGAATCTCATAATATTGTCCCGACTTTTGACGTATTTGAATCGGGACAATGTCGGCTCAAGAACGACAGTAACAAAATAACTAAAGTATTTCGGTCAAAGTACGCTACAATCTCATTAAAATCATCACTAGTCTGACGCTACTATATTATCAGCTCACGTTAAGATTTGATTTAAATGAGATTGAGTATGCTACAACTATATCATGTCAAGAAAAACGTTATTTTTTTAATTTGGAACAATGTTAACAAAATTAAACTACAAACAATGCATTTATTCTATTTGATTTGATTGTTATGTTTAATTCATTTTCCATAACACTGTAACACACACTCATATACAATATTTACATGAACACAATCACATTTAGTTTTTTAGTTCTTTAATAAATAATCTCATTCACATAATTTAACTTTTAATTTATTTCAAAATAAATACGATTTAATATTAAACAGACATTACACTACAATTTGAATAGAATAGTAAATTATGCGAGGCACATAACAAATTCATATGGACGTCAGAGTTTCAGTGAATTTTGTAAATGAATGATCAGCTCTTATACATGTATACAGTTGATGTTTTTTTATTGTTCCTGGATTTTTCCAAGTACTTTTAAATGCCGGTTGTCATTCCATATTAATTAATCACTCAATTAACACAAGCTGTTTGCATGAAGCTTGAATCCAGGATAAGTCCTTGAAGTGCAAATGTACATGTTTTGTTAGTCGACCCAATTTTCAGCCCATCATCAACAGTTTTGGACAGGATCTGAAATTAATTCAATGATAATAAATATTTATTATTGGCCTTATGACTATATGAATTTTCATATTTCTAAATAAACGTTTGCATTGAATTTTTTTTTTTTAACCATCAATGTGTAGTAATAATCGTTATTTCTAATACATTTCAAATGATCGTATATTATCCGTTGCATTCGTTGCTAGGAACAAACGTAAAAACACCCAATTTAGGGCAATTAACATGATTTCAGTATAATGCCGATTTAGTATTGCTGATTTAGATCCAAAAACAATGGGGAAGAAAGGTTTAAAAACAATAAAATGTTCGCATCCGTTTACCAAGTGTAAGTCTGCAACTGCTACTGGGTTATTTGTTTTGCTTAGTTTGGGCTACATACAGCTTTTGGGGCAATGAATAACACTATACTAAATCTTTATATAGCATCGTGTTCCGTGAAACACTTCATTATGATGACGTTCATATATGTGTTGGTTTCTTGTTCTTCTTTGTCGCCCGTTGCCGTGTCGATGTGTTGTTTTCACCATGTAGAATCCGTTGCCTGTTCGTATAGAACCCGGGCAACGCATATTTGTTCGTATAGAATCCGTTTTGCTTATCCACCGTGATAATGGACACATAAATTTTACATCAACATTCGAAATGTCTGTTGGTGCATTCACACCTTGTTTATGAAACCAATGGTTAAATTGATCACATTGCACTTGAGCACCTAAACATGCAGGTCAATTACAAATACAGCAATTTTAAATTTTAATATTTTTGATTGCTTTTCACGTTGGACACTGATGGTTTTATTTGTTGTTGGAAATTTGCTGATATGTTTTTTAACACAAAGTCATTTAACATGGTCACACCTACTTAATCGTGATTGTAGTATACAAAGGATGATAACTCCCTGAAACATCATCAGACTGAACGACCAGACAATATATACATGCCCTCTTGGTGTGGATGCTGCATTTGAAGTTTCATTGAATTCGAGTTATTACTTCACGCGGATCCGTGAACACTATGGACACTCATTATCAAGTTAGTTGAATTTGTCCTTATTTTCGATAGGGGTACTGTACATATTTTCATGTTTTTCTTTATATTGTTTATATAAACATCACACAGTTGTTATTATTCTGCTTATAGATGTAAATGTAACGATTATGAAGTTTAAAATATGCTGAAAATAAAAAAACATGAACATAATTTGTGGCTTTTTCTAATATGACATCATGTCTGCTTGAGCAATTTTTTGTCCAAGGTGGTGGCATTACAAAAATGATAATAACTTTTTTATTACACGGTAAAAAGTCTTCAAACTTTTTCATTTTTCACTGAGAAATAATTGTCTCAGTTTTACGGCGGCGTGATTACGCCGCCTCGACACCACTCGTAAAACGATTTCAAATATCTGGGCTGGTTTATAATAGTTTATAATCTTAACCGCATTGACGAATCCATGTGTTTTGATAACGTTCTAATATCTCGAGGCAAGTTTGTGTACAATTCAGATCTCTGTATTCTTCAAACATTGCCATCAATCTACGGATGAGCTCTAACGGGATTTCATCAGTTGGCAGCTCCCGAACATCGGTCTGTTTCTTTCCCCAAACAAAGAAGAGCTTGTAGCACCGTTCGCACACTCGCCTCTCTTCAGTCTCGATAACGTCAATGGTGCCCTCTTCTGCAAAATGGATATTGCATTGTGTATATTCTATCTGCAAAATGTATACTGAATTGTGTATATATTCGACCAGACAAATTTAATCAAATAAAAAATATTATGATAATTATGATAATACATGTCCATGTATGTATTCGAAACCGATCGCGGCATAAAATATATTTGAAAAGAGTAGAATATGTGCTGTGACAACTTGCAGCGCTATAAATGAAAATGTCTTAAACTTGTAGACAAGAACGGTATTGTAAACAATTTGAAAATTGGACAATCTTGTGTACTGATATGTTATACGATATTTCATAAAAAAACAACATATTTTTATTCGAAAATACCCATAAAAGAACATCAACACATGAATCGCAAGTTTTTTTAAACCAAAAAGTTTAAATCGTGTATAAACTAAACTGGATTATAATATTAATAAAGAGAAAATAATATAAGAGGGCCATGATGACCCAAAGCGCTCACCTGAGAACTGGTACAGATGAAGACCATACTGTTGTGACAGGTTTGAAAATTAAAGTATATGAACAATACGCAAAGGGGGATTGGATCAATTTGATTAAAAGCATCGGTTAGTGCAATTGGCCAACTAAAGTACGAGTTGGTCAGTGAATGTTCGGTGGTTTTGCTAATGGTTCTCAAATCATTTTTCTCGATATTCTTACCTGACCCTTTTTAATTAAGTCAGTGACATTTCTGGAAAATGCAGAAACAGTAGATGTTGATGTCTTTTCGCAGACAGTTTTGGAGAACTAGTTGCAATGCGATAATTGCGATGGCTGTGCAATAAGGTCAAGTTTTGCTTTTTCTTTGATAATTTTCTGTCCAATGATGATAAATGATGTTAATGCAGGCTCTGAAGACATCAGTGTTGCATATACAAATAACTGCATGCAAATTTGCAACAGTTGGAAATCAAATTTTATCAATCAATTTTTATGGTCATGCGCAAACTTTGTAAGTTATGTCAATATTGAAAAAAAAACTCGTGTGCGCAAGCCAATCATTGATAACTTGTTGATGTTTTTTTTCCGAATGCAAGGGGCAATAACTCCGAAGTTTCTGGCCTTATCATGCTTATATTCGACTTCACCTGTAGTCTTGCGTCTATAGACAAAATGTGCACGATTGGTGAAGATTGGATGAAAAATGAAGTCTCTATCCTGAATAATGTCCATTTTTGTATATTTTTTTCACAAACGAAGGGCAATACATGTGGTGTTTCTGGCCCGATTTTGCTTATATTGACTTCATTTTAATCTTATGGTCATAAGTGCAAGATTGGTGAAGATTGGATGACAAATGAAGTCTCTATCCTGAATAATGTCCATTTTTAAATATTTTTTTTAATAAACCAAGGGCAATAACTATAGTGTTTCAAATACGATCTGGCCCATGTTTAGCATCTGCTGAGATCTGATGGGCATACACAAACTGTGAAAGTTTCGTTAAGATTGGATGGAAAATAAAGTATATACGTTGGAAAAAGGAATTTTTGCATTTTTGCATGAAAAAGGGGCAATAACTCTAGTGTTACTAGTGTATTCTGACCCAATAATAATCACATTCGAGATTTAATGTTCATACACAAACTGTGCAAGTTTGGTAAAGATTAGATAAAAGTGAAGTCTCCAGCGTGAATACGAACCCAATTGATGACGGCACACGGACGACAGACGACGGATGACGCAGGACAAGTCCCCTATACTAATAGCTCACCAAGCACGTCGTGCTCAGGTGAGATAACACCGCATAGTAAATGACTGAGATGTCATAAAGATTTGAAATATTGGAAGTCTCATACAACGAGTAAATAAATGTTGCTAAAATACCCAGATTGGTAAAATAAAAGACAATAAAGAAAATATATACGTATGTTATTTCTACGGAAGAATGTCCGGTAATTGGAGTCCATCTCTGCAGACAGGTCACTGTATACTTTCTGCACTAAAATAGGATAAAATAGACACATTATTCAACATATTCATGTGGGGTCTCTGCAAAGAACAATACTGAATTCAAGAGTACAGTGATTGTATATAAACTAAAATAAATCATCCAAACAATTGTAAAATAAGAAAGAAATATTAATAACAAGCCAAATAGTCCTATTCCGACAATCAAGTTAAAACAATCTATGGAAAGACTGATATGGTCCAATTTCGTCTTGGTTCCACAAATGTTATTAACATTGAAAAGAAGCAATTACGTTGTATTCTATTAAGGTGCTAAAATTCCATTAAATATTTGTTTGACATCAAATTAAATCATTAGTTCACCGTGCCACAGTAGTATTACAAAACGAACAAGAAACAGAAGTAGTAGTTGTTGTTGCATACGCAGAAGTTGTAGCCAAGAACAAACATATATGTTCTCGAAGTATAACTTACTAAACAGTTCTGGAATTGAAGCATCATATGTTGCACCAGTCCCGTTGACTTGAGCTCCAGCTTCATCGACGGTCTCGTGTGCAGCAGTCCCGTTGACTTGAGCTCCAGTTTCATCGACGGTTTCGTGTGCAGCAGTCCCGATGACTTGAGCGTTAGTTTCATCGACGGTCTCGTGTACAGCAGTCCCGTTGACTTGAGCTCCAGTTTCATCGACGGTCTCGTGTGCAGCAATCCCGTTGACCTGAGCTCCAGTTTCATCGACGGTTTCGTGTCCAGAAGTCCCGTTGGCATGAAGTTCAATTTCAACGGCGGACTCTTGCGTATCATTTTCGTGGTCCGAATGTTCATTTTCGGTGTTAGACTGATACGTGACTGCCACGCTAGCCAGATGGCCTTCAGTTGAAAAATAAAATACACGTCACAATGACTTTTAAACAAAAGGAACTTTTACTTAAATAGCATGTTTTATAGCTGTGTAATTAAAACGCAAAAAAAATAATTGTCTACAACTACATTCATATGAAATACATACATACGCCAGATACCGAGTCTTCACTTGTAAACGTAAATTTAAAAGTACTATTCGACAAAAGTTGACTCTATAAAAGAAATTAGAAAGATATGTGTTCATTTTAAACTCCATTGACAAGACAACACATTTATACAATAGCTACAAAAGGGCAATTTCTGCTGAAAAGTTTAATATTTGGTGTAATCTAAGATTCGTTATCATATACAGCTGTAAAATCTAAAACAGTTTACGAAAAGAAATGCCTAAAATCCGTACCGTTGCCATGTCTTTCTTCATCACGTCTAGAGCGTAAGAAAGCATTTAGGCCATAACCAAATGCTACACATAGTATCACGAAAAGTGGAATGCCTATACCAAGACCTATGGTAAGCTTCTTCCCATCTAAATCAAGAGGTAAAATAAAATATAATAACCGTTCTAACATAATAAATCAAAATGAATGATTTAATAAAAGAATGAATCAATGAATGGATTGATAGGTGGCTGAATGGATGGATGAATGAATGATGAACAAACGAACGAACGATCAATCGATCGATCAAATGAACGAACGAATTAATGAATGAATACAATTAATACAAGTAACGAACGAACGAAATGACGAACAAAAAACAACAGCTACAAACAAACAAAAACAATCAAACCCAACAACAAAAATAAAAACAAGATTCTGTGTTTGATAAACACAAATGTCTCCGGTTGGTGCTGGGTAGCCCATTTCTTAGTCCAAATTAGGTCAAAGTCAAAGTGAGTTTGGGTGATATGGGTGGATTGGGGAGGTCATAAGTAAAAACTGTGTAAATATCCAAATGTTGTAGTAAGCAGTGCTGGTGCTAGACGAAACGGTAAAATCTAGTTAACCAAAAAATTGCACTTTTGAAGTTAAGGTCAAAGTAAAGTTGGGTGATATGGGTGGATTGGGGATGGTCATAACCAACAACTGGGTAAGTATCCAAGTGTTGTAGCAAGCGGTGTTGGTGATAGACGAAACGGTAAAATCAAGTTAACCAAGAAACAGCCCATTTGAATTATTCTAAGTGCAAATTAGGTCAAGGTCAAAGTGAAGTTGGGTGATATGGGTGGATTGGGAACGGTCACAAGTAACAACTGTGTAAATATCTAAGTGTTGTAGTAAGCGGTGCTGGTGCTAGACGAAACGGTAAAATCTAGTTAACCAATAAATGGCACTTTTGAATTATAATAGTCCAAATTAGGTCAAGGTCAAGGTCAAAGTGAGGTTGGGAGATATGGGTGGATAGGGAATGGTCATAGGCAAAAACTGTGTTAGCATCAAAGTGTTGTAGTAAAGCGGTGTTGGTGCTAGACGAAACGGTAAAATCTACTTCACCATGTCACGGACGGAAGGGCGGAAAGACGGAAGGACGGACGGAAGGACGGACAGAACGATCACTTTATGCCTCCTGCATCAAGATGCCGAGGGCATAATAATCCATAAAGCCAGTACCTGTGGTGGTCCGGATAGCACACACCGTGTCCTCAGTTCTGGTGCATGGATGCTTCAAAACTTCGTCCGTGTTGCAGGTTGAGCATGAGAGGCACTTTCCTGTTGTTGATGTAATGTTTGAAAAAGTTGCCCCTTGAACACAGCCTTCACAGACTGTGTCACTGTTCTCACTGGCTGTAATACAAATATAGCTTTTAATAAAATGAAAATGAGGCGTGTCGGGTAAAAACCGGGCGTTAAGTGTCGTCCCGGATTAGCCTGTGCAGTCCGCACAGGCTAATCCGGGACGACAATTTCCGCCGGCAGTGGATTTATGTCTAGAAGAGACTTTGAAACAGAAAATACCATACAAGCGGAAAGTGTCGTCCTGGATTAGCCTGTGCAATCCGGGACGACACTATACGCACATGCAATAAGCCCGGTTTCTACGACACCCCTCAAATATATTTTGATGTTTCCATTAGCTTCGCTACGAGAAGATATATAATGTAGCAGGTGGTTCCAGTTTAACTACTATTTAATATTTATATGAATCCCTATGCAATGTTATTGTTTAATAATCTATGTCTTCATATCTTCATATCAACTTAACAACTTCGTATCAATAATGGAAATTTTAAAATGTTGGCCAACTATAATTCAGGTTAGATGTGCAATTCAAAGTTTCTCAGATATATTTTTATTTTGTAATTATCACGAATATACACGACTCAAAATACAACAACAGGGCCAAATGGCCCGGGTCGCTCGCCTGAGTTTCATTAGTCGAACAATTGTCCATGTGTTAGATTTTTATACGGATATGGACATACTGATACGTACTGATGGAAAGGCGGTCTAATCATCATGGTTCGAGAACCTTAACTGACAACAGACATAAACGACGAGTGGGGTTATTTACCCTCGGGACTTCGGTTAAAAACCATTGCCCGAGCACAATGCTTAACATATAAACCTCTGCTTGAATAAAACTGTAAAACATCCCTTCTTTTAAAGGGTGTGACACATAAAGTCTTTGCAGTGTAGGTACGGTGCTTCATATAAAAATCTTAGCGTAAAAATATATCAGTAGTACATAGAAATACTGTTTTTTTTATTTATTGAATCTTTGTAAATAGTAAAGAAAAACAGTAATATATGCTTTAGAAATATCTTTTCTTAATTTATACGCCACGTGTATAAACTTTAAATTGAATATACAGCCTTTAAGAGGATGCGGTAGCGTCCGAACCTAATTTGCATATGGAGCTTGATGCTCAAAACGGGTAGTAATTGAACAAATCAAAATTCTCGTTACAAATCCGTATGACCAATCAGCGTGAAGCTTACATAATGACGTTAGGGTTGGACGAGTATGCACTATTATGAACGACTGCAAAGAAATATTGAAAATAATAGATCTGCTAGATGAAAATATGCGGATTTTAATATGAAAATTTTTATAAAATTTGAGAGAATTAATTTCTCTATGAATTTTACATGTTTTCATATGCTTTAATAAAGTATTAAGAAATTTTGTTGTGTAATTTGTGTTTATTTATTGTTTTCTTTGCAGTTTAATACTTAGATACATAAATAATAGATACAAAAAGAATAGAGATGATAGCCCAACTGAATAAGATTTAATGATGAAAACACATAATTTTACATGTATCATCATTTTTCTAGACCCATTTTTCAGCATATGCTGTAATGGGATTGTTGGAGTCTTTTTAAATAAAAGATCTGGATGAAATATATATGATTTAATAACAATATACTTTTACAGAAGTTAGGAAACTAAGGATACAATAGTACCGGTTGTTTATTCAAAATAAAATTATGCTCTGTTTAATTTGGCCTAGTGACCTAGTTTTTGACCCCACATGATCAAGATTCGAAATCGGCTGAGATATCATTATGACAAATGTTCTGACCAAGTTTCATGACGATTGGGCAAAAAATGTGACTTCTAGAGTGTTAACAAGCTTTTTCTTCAAGTTGACCTAGTGACCTAGTTTTTTGCCCCACATGAACCAGATTTGAAGTCGGCCGAGATATCATTATGACAAATGTTTCATGAAGATGGGGCCAAACATGTGACTTCTAGAGTGGTAACAAGCTTTTTCTTCAATTTGACCTAGTTACCTAGTATTTGACCCCACATAACCCAGATTTGCATTCGGCCGAGATATCATTGGGACAAATGTTCTGACCAAGTTTCATGAAGATTGGGCAAAAAATGTGACTTCTTGAGTGTTCGCAAGCTTTTCCTATAGCCATATAGGGAAAACTGCCCCCCGCCCCCCCCCCCCCCCCCCCCCGGCGGCCATGTTTTTCAACGGACCGAAACCATTTTCAAACTCGGCCGAGATATAATAAAAACAAATGTTCTGAGCAATAAGAACAAATGTTCTGAGCAAGTTTTATGTTGATAAGGCAAAAAAATGTGACTTCTAGAGTGTTCACAAGCTTTTTCTATAGCCATATAAGGAAAAACTGCCCCGCGCCCTGGCGGCCATGTTTTCAATGGAGCGAAACTATTTTCGAACTCGACCGAGATATCATAAGAACAAAGGTTCTGAGCAAGTTTTATGCGGATTGGGCAAACATTGTGAATTCTAGAGTGTTCATAAGCTTTTTCTATAGCCATATAAGGAAAACTGCCCCGCCCCCTTACGGCCATATTTTTCAACGGATCGGAACCTTTTTCGAACTCGGCCAAGATATCATTAGAACAAATGTTCCGAGCAGATTTCATGTTGATTGGGCAAAAAAATGTGACTTCTAGAGTGTTCACAAGCTTTTTCTTTAATTTGACCTAGGTTTTGACTCCACATGACCCAGTTTCGAACTCGGCCGAGATATCATTGGGAAAATGTTCTGACCAAGTTTCATGAAGATTGGCCAATAAATGTGGCCTCTAGAGTGTTCACAGGGTAAATGTTGACGACGCACGACGGACAAAAGGCGATCACAAAAGCTCACCATGAGCACGGTGTGCTCAGGTGAGCTAAAAAAAACAAGATTACCAATAATTTTAACTCCCGAACCCTGACCACACTTTGTCACGGTTCGACATGCCCCATTGGTTTCAGGTTCCCTCCAGTACTCTTCCTTACATTTGCATAGCAAATCAGTGGTATTGGTACATTCCTGCGCAACAACCTCCCTCTGTGCAGCGTCGTTATTGTGGTTTATATTGATGCAACTTGTCCTGCATTTCTGGCAATATCGAGCCAGATTGAACCGAGAGGTGTACGTTCCTTCTGGACAGGGTTTGCAGAGAGCGGATCCTCCAGCGCTCGAGCAGTCTGAAACCCAGTGGGTGCCCGGCTGGCACTGTATACACGTCGTATTGTTATGTATGTAATACATGTCCTGGGCGCCGTGAACGAAGACATGGGTGTGTGCGACGAAGACGAAAGCTATGAGAAGCCTCGACATGGTGATGACTAATTAACGAGTGTTGTCCCTGGTTAGCCCCACAAAGAGAAGTGCATACACTTGTCGGCTTAATTACATGTATCATCGAAGTCCTGAAAACAACAACAACCAAATTTATAAAAGGCGAAAGCGATATACAATTCAGACGTGAAGGAAACAAATACATGTATATGCCAATAAGAGGTGTGGATTTTAAATGCTATTGTCGTAAACTTATTTTTGATAACATAACAGTGATTTATTGCATCATAAATTAGGTATTTAATACTGCATACACTGAAAATTCCATTTTAAACGCCACATTCGCGATCAATATTTAAACTCGCAAACTGGTGATCAACAGACCGTCAACATATAAACAATAGCAGTTCGTTCAAGATTTGTTTTGTTATTTCTTCGTGTAAAAATGTATTGTTACAAGCATCCAAACATACGACATAAATAATAATGTTTAATAAGCAAATATAGAAAATACAATTATGACCGTACTGAATGAGCATAAAACCTGCCGTCCACTAGGTCCCTGAAGGTTTCCCGAAAGCGAATTTGGCAAAATCGGGGTGTTTCGGCACGTCTTCGCGATGTTCTGGAACCCTTCCGTGTCCTTCCTTAACACTTCTGGAAACTTCTTGGCACAACGGGGCCTAAACGGGATTGAAAAATCTTCGGCATCCAAATGATAAGTTTTAAAATTTGGACGCCGAATGTTTTATTCGGGACGGCTTCGGGGTCTTCGGCAAACCATCGGCAACCATTCTGCATGTTCGGAAACCCCTCACCATTGGCCCGGCATCTTCGGAAAGCCTTCTGCGATGCTTTGTAATCGGTTTAGCCACCCCGAGTGGTCCCTGAAGGAAGCTGAATCGATGTCGAACGCTCTCCGAAGACGACGAGCGGAAGAGTTCTGTTCGCGTGTACTCGCGGAAGCTATGCCGATAATGTAATAAAAGATGCCGAATAGTCGCCGTTTAAGCCGCTTGTCAGCAGAAGGGACACCGAGCATTAGTCATGTTTCCCGAACTATAAAAGAGCGACAGCAGAAGTGATGCCGTCAATTTGCCGATAGTGTTCGAAGTGACAAAATCGGCATTGTTCTTGTGTATTGAACACATATCATGGCGCAAGTCATGGGCAAGCTACTAAAGAAGTTTGGCGTGATATTACTAGTCAGTCAGCCTTTGAACATTACAGAAGGTATGATCCTTAGTCTTGGTCCTGAAGGCTATAAAACCGTTTTTTGAAAGCCCAAGCTGAGAAGAAACAAAAATATGAAAAAGCGTCTCGAGGATGCAACTAGCTAGTATAAACAATTTGTTTCTACTAAATAGACAATGTAGTAAAACTTGAATAATGTTAAAAGCACTATAACGTGTGTTATACTTTTAATATATATACACACGCACGCACGCACACACACTCACACGCGCGCGCGCGCACAGACACACACACACTCATAATATAGTCTCAATAATATTTGCTGATTATAATAGGTTTATTTCGTGATCAGAATACGTTGATTTCGTATTTATTTTCGTAAGATTCCGCTTTGTAGTTTGTATTTATTTACTCGTTACATTTCATTATTGAGCCGCTCCTCTTGGGTACAAGGAATGTTACAATACAGCGTTAATCTATGCATGAGTACTCCATATCTATTTATGATTCGGTCTTCATATTAAATTTCAACAACGGACTTAAATACAGTTTATTGAACTATGCGCATGCATTCAACGATCTCATTTATTCTTCGACCTCAAAATGAGGTTTAAAAACGCAAATTAAATACACTCGATCAATTACTAAAGTAACCGATTGTCATTGATGTTTAAATCGTTATCTTACGCAATAAAAGTATACTTAAAACGTTAAAGATTTTAATATCTTTTTAGATTCATGAACACATTCACTTAGTTTACATTCCAAATAATGCAACCCTGTGTTGTTGCTGTTTGGTACGTCCAAAATTTTAATTGAATATATAAGCTATCAAACATATTATTATTGATAACCTTATTGTTTTTTTTAATGTCATAGCCAATCTTGTTAAAAACTTAGATATTACATGGACTGGAAACTATACAAGTACATGTAGTCGTTCAATAACTGACTTCACAGTTAAAATATTTAACAGACAGTCCCGAATATTATAGATAAAAAATAAACTTCAAAACTTTTACTCAACGAAAGATACATTAGTTATTAAAACAATATAATTATTGTATACATGTTTTAAATTAGTTTCACTTACTTCAATACTTTTACTCCACATATACTCAAGTTTACAATGCTTATGAAATTAAGACTGGTAATAGGTCGTATTACTGAATTTACGGGAACCCACGTCAATTAAACCCATATACTTTTCGATTTCTATATAAATAGTTTATATTGTGGTTTCATTTACGGGTGTTAATTCATCGTCAATACACTTTAGCAATACATATTGTTTATAAGATGTCTTTTCGTATAACGGAAATTTCTGGACGCACATGTGCTTACAGTCTACTGAAGCAAATTAATGAAGCCTCGGTCACAATCTGTTTGCGTCGACCTTACATCGAGCTTGCGTCGAGGTTTTTGTCAAAATCGTGCGACGGACCTACGGTGCCCGTGCGTGTTTTCCTCGACCGCAAGGTCGCCGCAACAGACATTAGCGCAAGCGCTTAAGTTGATGCGTCGGCCTTGCGTCGAACACCCATCGTGCGGGCATCGTGCGATCAACCTACGGGCACTCTAAGTTTTTTGCTTCGAAATTGCCTGTCGCAAGCATGCAAGGTACATTTGCGGACGTCGCACGACTTCCTTGCGTAGTACTTACGGCTTCCTGGCAATAAACGAACCGGCGACGCAAGAAAGAAACTGACGACTCAGTGACTCACGCTCGCCGGAAGACATTATCGCACGGTGACGGCAAGGAGCTTGACCACAAGGAGCTTGTGCATCGTATAAATAACCGCGATTATTTGTATGCTCTTAACGCATTTTTCATATTATCTCTTTATTTCACTTGTGTTACAATCATACTGCTACTTGAAAAAAAATTTTTTTTTAACAAATTTGAAAATTTAAGGTAGTCACACACAAATGAACTCGGGTAATATCGACCCAGTTCGTCACGTATCGGTGTCTTCCAGTATATTTCGGATAACCGTCGGACGACGATAAAATGTACTCAATGTTGGGCTATTTTTTACACATTTAGTACCAAGTAAATCATGCAATTTGTAAACAAAAATAGAAAGACCAATTAAATGTTTTAAAAATAGGTGGGTGGGAGTTTTCAAAGTGGCATGTCAAGAGAATTAGTATGGCTCATTTCTAACCGTAGGTCTGGTGTGATGTTTCTTTTTTATGTTTGCCTACTTCGACACACTACTCGTGTCACCATAAATACTGTTATCCAGTCAGGTCGAAATTCTGTGTGTGAACATTAAAATTGTAAATTACCATATAATGCAATACGTCCTCACATAACGTTAATTAATTGGTTTATTTGAGTTTTAATAGCAGTTTATGTGACACTGAATCAGCAGCTGATCGATGTTTACTTTATAGAGAGAACATGGAACCCCCATCAAAATCTCGCGTTATCGTGAATGGGGTTGATGGGGTCAAGGTCACTGTTACTAAAAATAGAAAAACGGTTTCCGCTCAATAATTTGATAACGCATTAAGATATTTTAATGAAACTTAATACATAGATACCTTATATCGAGACCTCGCTAACTTGATAACGCATCGAGATATTTTAATGAAATTTAATACATAGATAACTTATATCGAGACCTCGCATGGGATTGCATATGTGGTGGGTGGGGTCAAGGTCACTGTTACTAAAAATAGAAAAACGGTTTACGCTCAATAACTTTATAACGCATCGAGATATTTTAATGAAATTTAATACATAGATACCTTATATTGAAACCTCGCTTGGGATTGCATATGGGGTGGGTGGGGTCAAGGTTAAGGTCACTGTTACTAAAATTATAAAAACGGTTTCCGCTCAATAACTTTAGAACGCATTGAGATATTTTAATGAAACTTAATACATAGATACCTTATATCAAGACCTCGCTAACTTGATAACGCATCGAGATATTTTAATGAAATTTAATACATAGATAACTTATATCGAGACCTCGCATGGGATTGCATATGTGGTGGGTGGGGTCAAGGTCACTGTTACTAAAAATAGAAAAACGGTTTACGCTCAATAACTTTATAACGCATCGAGATATTTTAATGAAATTTAATACATAGATACCTTATATTGAAACCTCGCTTGGGATTGCATATGGGGTGGGTGGGGTCAAGGTTAAGGTCACTGTTACTAAAATTATAAAAACGGTTTCCGCTCAATAACTTGAGAACGCATTGAGATATTTTAATGAAACTTAATACATAGATACCTTATATCAAGACCTCGCTTGGGATTGCATAAGGGGTGGGTGGGGTCAAGGTCACCATTACTTAAAATAGACAAATAGTTTCCGCTCAATAGCTTGAGAAGACATTGAGATATTTTAATGAAACTTCATAAGTAGATACGTTATATCTAGACCTCACTTGGGTTTGAGTATGGGGTTGGTGGGGTCAAGGTCACAATTAATACATTTTTTTGTATGCTGACTTTAATGCATTTCATTCGAAAAATTTGGTTTCCGTGGAATGTCCACATTTCTTTTTACTTTCTGATACCTTAACACTTGGTGTTGTTTTTTTTAAATACCATAATTTGTTAACAAAAATACACATCATGTTTTTAAATGTGTGGAAAGAGTTCAATTACCGTGTGATAATCTAAAAAATTTAATTTCCTATTACTGTGACACCTATACGATATCAGTATGTTTATGTGTTTATAATTTAAGTTGGTTAAATAGCTGAAACTAACTTAATATGTTGAATTGTTGTCCGTCTTTCCCACTAAAAATAAATCTTGTCAGACCAGATTGCAGAGCATTACCCAGACATGAAATGGCTTCGATGTTGCACTCTAAAATAACCGGATTCCAAAAAAATACACATTTAATCATTTAGAATAAAACTTGCAGAAATTCATTGAAGTTGCATAATAAATTAATTGTAATGGTTGGAAGTTATGATTACAAAGAAAGAACAAGTACAAGTACTGTGTATTATCATAGAGCAAACAAAATCGGAAGTATGTAATTCAGTGTAATGTAACCTAATGCTAGCCAACATTTTGAACATACAGAGCAGAGTTTAATTTTATTACATTTTATTACAAATACATAGTTCATATCAAAAGTATCCCAGACAATTTATTTATTTAAAAACACCAACTATAATATAAACTAGAATTGTCACATGAGTGACGGATATACCCACAATATGGCCTTGTCACAAACTGGGAATTTTAAGTCGAAAAGGGGCCATAACTCTGTCAAAATTTTGTGGTTTGTAACCAATATCGAACTTGACCTGTATTCTATGATGTTACACATGTGTACCAAAAATTATTTGAATACGTCAAGCCTTTCTTGAGTTATCATCCGGAAACCAAAAACCATCAGACCGACAAGCTCACTCCTATATACCCCCCTAAACTTCGTTAGTGGGGGTATAATAAATACTGATTCACAACATTATGATATAATGGATATTACATAACGAACTGTTCAAATTAAAATTATAACATGCCAAGAGATAAACAAGAGGGCCAAAAGTCCCTAGGTCGCTCACCTGAGAGGCTAAGGAACTAAACTGTTCTGTACAAGTTTTGTTATGAATTGCCTATTAATGTGGCCTCAAGAAAGTTTTAAAGCTTTTTGTTCAATTTTGCCATGGTGACCTACCGTATTTTCCGGTGTATAAGACGCAACCTTTTGTCAAAATATTTGTGCCTGCGACTTATATAACGATGCGACTTATATGTGTACAAAATCCGAAATTTGTCCTTTCCCCACCCACTTTTTTTCATCAATTTTTTTTTCAAGAATATGCGCAGTGCATGATATTAAAATCAAAGACAATATTTACCATAACCAAATAATATTCCATTATATATTACAGTGTGCATTTTTTTTCCATAGTAATGTGTCAAAGTAGTTTTATTCCAACCAATAAACCCATAGCACATCCTATATCATTTGCCAATATTTAACACACTCTGTGTATTTCATAGACACTAATGACATTTCTTTCAAATTGTTAATTTCATAACGCTCTATTGGCCTGGCTAACGTCATTTAGATAAGACTAGTATTGCTGACTAACACTGACTATGTTGGAAAGATCAACGAAAATAGCTGGGGAAAATTTTGACGTTGCCAAGGGGTTGCTAAGGGGTAGTTTTTTACCCTACATGACCCAGTTTCGAACTTGTCCCAAGATGAGCAATTTTCAAGAAGATTTAGGCAAAACAACAGTTTTCACTTTTTTTTTCTATTTGACATAGTTTTTGACCACACACGAGCCATTCAAACTCCGCCGAGATATCATTGGAACAAAGGATCTGGCCAAGTTTCATTAAGATTGGTCAAAAATGTGACTTCTAGAGTATTAACAAGTTTTTTTCTTCAATTTGACCTAGTGACCCAGTTTTTGATCCCACATGACCCAGGTTCAAACTCGGTCGAGATATAACTGGGACAAATGTTCTGACCAAGTTTCATAAAGATTGGGGAAAAATGTGACTTTAAGAGTGTTAACAAGCTTTTTCTTCAATCTGACCTAGTGACCTAGTTTCTGACCCCACATGACCCAGGTTCAAACCCGACAGAGATACCATTAAGACAAATGTTCTGACCAAGATTCATGAAGATTGGGCAATAAATGTGACTTTTAGAGTGTTAACAAGCTCTTTCTTCCATTTGACCTAGTGACCTAGTTTTTGACCCCACATGACCCAGATTCAAACTCGGCTGAGATGTCATAAAGACAAATGTTCTGACCAAGTTTTATGAAGATTGGGCAAAAAATGTTACTTCTAAAGTGTTAAAAAGCTTTTTCTTCAATTTGACCTAGTGACCTAGTTTTTGACCACACATGACCCATATTTGAACTCGGCCGAGATATTATTAAGACAAATGTTCTGACCAAGTGTCATGAAGATTGGGCAAAAAGTGTGACTTATGGGGTGTTAAGAAGCCTTATCTTTAATTTGACCTTATGACCTAGTTTTTGATCCACATGACCCACATTCAAACTCGGCCGAGATATTATTGGGACAAATGTTCTGACCAAGTTTGACCAAGTTTCATGAAGAATGGGCAAAAATGTGACTTCTAGAGTGATAACAAGCTTTTTCTTCAATTTGATCTAGTGACCTAGTTTTTGAACCCAAGTGACCCAGATTCGAACTCGCCAAGATATCATTAGGACAAATGTTCTGACCAAGTTTCATGAAGATAGGGCAAAAAATCTCACTTATAGAGTGTTAACAAGCTTTTTCTTCAATTTGACCCAGTGACTTAGTTTTTGACCCCACATGACCCAGATTCGAACTCGGTCGAGATATCATTGGGTCAAATGTTCTGACCAAGTTTCATGAAGATTGGCCAATAAATGTGGCCTCTAGAGTTTTAAGGAGGTAAATGTTGACAACGGACGACAAACACAAGGCGATCACAAAAGCTCACTATGACCATGTTGTGCTTAGATGAGCTAAAAACATATTATTTCTTGTAGAGATGTTTTACATTACAATGAAATGTTTGCAAACAAACTAGTTGTGTATTCAAATGTAAACATTTTCTAATTAAAAAGAAATAATACTAATTAAAATTGGATCCTCTGTACTTAAACAAACAAAAACAATAAAAATAGGTATCACTAGTCCAATTACTAATTAAAATCGTAGTTATTCAATGATATACCTTAATGTTGGAATTGACAGATATGCATGATAACGTGTTGTCAGTCTTCCATTTCTGCTTGTAACTCTTCCATCTCATCAATAATAGCTTGTTTCTTGGCAATCTTCTCGACCTGATCTTTATCTGGCTCCTTGATATCACCTGAGGCAATTCTTCTCTCAAGCTCTTCAATCTGTTTCAACTTTTTCCTCAATTTTCTCACTTGTTTTAAATGTTCACTCTTATTTCCATCAGACTCACCAGTTTTGTTCGCACTTAGTTGTGCCCTGGCTAGCTGCTCTGCAATATTCTGCACTGGAACGCCCGTTGAGTCATTTTCTGACTGCTGCTGCTGTTTCTTCTTCTCTTTTCGTTGTGCGTTTCTCTTGGCAGATTTGGACATGGGCTCAGATGTCATACCCACAGGCACCTTCTTGGTGGAGGTTTGGGCCAACGCTGGGCTCAGTCCTGGGGGAAGACTGGGCTTGCTCTTCATGATCTGAGTTGCCTTCGATTCATATCTAGAGGAAACAAAGAACTTGTTAAAACATTTAAATCTTCCTAATCCCTCAACTGGAGCCTTTATGCATTACATATATAAAAATGCCAATTACTTTAAGCATCCAAAAACAATTCCAACTTGCTTCTTTGGCAAAGAAAGTGTATTTGTTCTAGGTGTAAGGCCAGTGTTATGCACCTATCAATGTTTTCCCCCAGGGGGGGGGTAGCGGCGGGCATATAGGGGACTTTAGAATGAAAGTGAATCCCGACAAGCAGGAAATTGACATTCCGAATGATTCTGGGTCCCGGGGTAACAGACTTTGGTCGGATTTTAGATCCTGGTAATACAGGCCCCGGGCCATTTGATAGACATATAGCATCTCCCACTGAGGGGATTAAGACAAATATGCTTGACTTTAGGGTGGGGAATTGGAACCCAAAAAATAAAATTTGTCAAATTCCCCTGGGTCAGCCCGCCGCTCCCCCCCCCACCCACCCGCTGGGGGAAAATATTGATAGGTGCATTACTTTATACAAGCAAAACTTTACCACCTATAATCATAAATGGATGTCAATATACATCAAATTAAGAAAGTGCAATGATAAGACTTGTACTACATCAGGCTCAGCATGGCTAAAAATGTTTGTAGCAAAATTTAACAGTCTAAAATTAATAATGTTCATTCTGAGTACATATTTGAAGGAAAACCTCTAACTGAACTGAGTTTTCTTTAGCCTGTGTAGTACCTATTTGGTGCAGCTCAAGTAAGTTCTGTTTGTGAATATATGTTAATCTTACAAAATTTGAATGAGTATATATTGTAATGGTGTGATCTGATTAAATAGCAATTCTTACACTGGCACTTCTTCTTGCGGTACATAGCCATCTTTCACACGTCTTGGTTTCCGCCACGTCCCGTCTGGTCTCCGACTCCCAGGAATGTACAACTGACCTGAAAATTCAAAAAAGTTAAAAGAACATCATAGGTTTTTAAGTCAGCAGATTCCTCTAAAACAAGAATAATCAGAATAAAGATATTAAAAACATCTGATGGATTAAACCAATGAAAAACCGTGATTTGCTGAAGTTCTGTGTAGGAACACTGTGTAATATAATATAAAATGTTACTGTTGCAATAGAAAATCTGAATGGATTGTTATGCTTGATATACCGAACTTTACACATCATGATCATTCAGAGATTAAAAAAAAACAAAATGCAACAAGTTTTTTTAGTTTTGCTATCTATCCGAAGATCAAAATTAGACATTAAAAAAGAACAACTGAATTCCACAAAAAAATTAAGTAACATGTGTACAAGTACTGTACAATGCAACAAAAACTGAAGTACCTGGAATTGGTAATGTCAAAGTACTTCGAGACCATTGATACATCCAATAGCGTAATAGAATTAAAACTAACAACAACAACCAGAAAGGGAAATATTGCTGGTGCTACTCAATTCAACTAACTATTCAGAGGTTAGTTTTGTAGTGTGTTTGGGTCAGAACCAGCTGCCCAGTTAGCTCAGATGGTAGAGCGCCGTGCTAGTGATTGGGCGGTCATGGGCAGAGCTCCAGATAATTTTTCAGTCGAGGGGTATTTCTGAAATTCACTCATGAAATTTTTAGTTGATGAGTAAAATTCAAACACCAATATTTTAACTGTATTTTACATCACCCTCAAAGCATCAAAACAAATGCACATTTGAGTCTAATGCATCACTCTTGCTGTAAATTCTAAGCCATGAAAAACTAATTTTCCAGCTGGTCATACTTTTCAGCAACTTTGTTACCATGTTTCTTTTTCTGGACACATTTTATAAAGTCAGTTATAAGATTATCAAAAATGGGACCGACGATCTTTTCTGAACTAATTGCCAATGACACTGACTTCAAGGAATCGAGCACTTGCATTAGATTCGCCATGATCTGTCAAACTTTTAAGACACAGCCAGTGTCTTTTTTTCACCTTTGGGGGAAAGGTGGCGGGGCCCTTCAGATGGGGAATTTTACAACAAAAGGGGAATTGTTTTTGTAGAGAAGCATTATAACATTTATATTCTACTATGTTATAAAACATTAATCAGTTGTTTTGCTACAAATGATAACTTAGATTATGCAAAACTTAGTTTGATAAAAAAAATGCTGGGATTGTTTACAAAACTTCCTCTATCTTAGTCAATTTTTGTCCGATTTTGGTCAATTTTTTTTTCAAAATAAAGCTTACATTCTGAGGGGAATTTTAAGGTTCATATAGGGGAAAAATATATACCTTTTAAGCAGGGGAATGGGGCCAAAATTTGGCCCCAAATTGGCACTAAAAAAACACAGACAGCAAACGCTGGTCAAATGTAGGCTGTGTCTCTGTGACTGAGACTGTAATTTTGGACAGCTCCGGCTAAACCTGACAATGTGTGAACGAAAGACGGGAACAAGTCCTGTTTACATGGAAGTGCAATTGTAAAACAGCTGATAGAAAAATATGAAGATTGCAATGGAAGTACGCCTGACAATAGCACACAATGCATATGAAGGATTTTACCATTAGTTTTTTTACTCACTGAAATTTAAATTCGTATTTAGAAACTTGTCACACTTATTTTACCCAGATACGCATCTTATCTGGACTTCTGGTCATGGGTTAGAGCCCTGCACAGGGCACACTTTTCTTCCCTGGTTTACTTTAATGTATTATTGTAAAACTATAAATACAATTATGCCCTACATATGGACATATATACATATGGACCAAAGAAGACTTGTGTTACAGAAAATCGACATTTTGATTTATCCGAAAAGTTTACATCCGAAAAGCATAACCATTCACAATGCTGACGGTAACTACCTTCATAGTTTTATTATCAAATACTTACCAGTGGCTTCATCTTGAACTATACCAGTTCTTTCAATTGGTGTGCTCTCCATTACAATGCCGTTTTATGTAAGCCAAAAATCATCAAAAATAGTTTCGCTACTAAAACATGTTATTTATAGTTAATTTAACCCAAAGAAAATATAGGCAAGCAAAACATTAAAAATTTACCGAAAGTTAAAAACTACAGGCAAGAGATATACGCGTTTGTGTCAAGACTGATCAATGCAACCGTCATCTAGGATAGCTCAAGTAAATTAATGTGTATCAATAATTTTATGTTAAATTGTAGAAAACTATCTGATAAATAATGTAACCTACATCCACAATTTCTTCTTATCCTGATCAGGATATCTTTTCCAACAAAGTTTAGGATAACGTCAGAATTATTTACATTTACGTGATAATTATAATATGGAACGTTGTATTACTGGCTATCTTTAAATGTATATGCTTGCTGAAGTTAATAAATACCTTCTTTACGGGTTCAAAAGCGCATTAGAGATTATGTTAACCGTTGTATTTTGCACCGACTTTGTAAATAAAATGTACTTGACTTGTTCAAGATTACCATTAAGTTCAGTATTCATTTCAAAAAGATTATGAGCCGACATTCGTCATGGTTATGGAGCGAGACGCAAGTCTTAAGAAAGGAGGAAAACACTCTCACCATGGAAATTCAACGTGAGCAGTTATGGAGCGACACCAGATTCTTAAGAGTTGAGGAAACACTCTCACCATGGAAATTCAACGTGAGCAGTTATGGAGCGAGACCCAAGACAAAGAGTTGAGGAAACACTCTCACCATGTAAATTCAACGTGAGCAGTTATGGAGCGAGACCCAAGACCAAGAGTTGAAGAAACACTCTCACCATGGAAATTCAACGTGAGCAGCTATGGAGCGAGAGCCAAGACCAAGAGTTGAAGAAACACTCTCACCATGGACATTCAACGTGAGCAGTTATGGAGCGAGACCCAAGACCAAGAGTTGAAGAAACACTCTCACCATGGAAATTCAACGTGAGCAGCACAACTTTGGCACAGGCTTATTACAGGTAGGCTTACCAGTCGACCAAACTAGGTGTTACACAAAAAAGATAGAGAAAACAAATGAAAGCTAGAAATACATATAAAAAAATCATCAAAGATCAACTTAGTATGTCACAAGTACCCATTGTTTCTTTACCGCCGAATACAATCATGTAACTTTTTTCTGTAAATACAAGAAGATGAAGTAATTTAACACGAACTAAATTTCACAACTCGTTATTTTCCACGTGGAACACACTAGTGTTTGGGGTTTACCGCTTAACATGTATCAATTAATATGTAATCATAAAATGTTTCAGGTGAAAACACCTCTATATTACTATAAATGTCCGAATAAATCATCAGATAAAACAGGCTACTTAGTACCAAACCGAACGTTCATATGTGAATAAACTAAAAGACGGAAATTCATAATTTCGTCTTATTTTGCTAAATCAGATATATAATTTAAAGAGTAAACTCAGCGACACACACACTAGTATATAACAACAAACCAGTGATTTTTTTCAAAATTGCCTGTGCCCACGAAATGGGGAACTTTAGCGTGAAAAAATTCAAAATAGGAAAAGCTCTAAAAAAATAATATTTCGTTAATTGTGTGGTTATTATGCTTTTTTTTAAAGATTAATGTACTCAAATGTTTCATCTGCTGATATTTTTTTTGACAAAGGTGCTGATTCAAATCATTCAATCATCGAGGCGTGTCGTTGGTAAACCGGGCTTAATGCATGTGCGTAAAGTGTCGTCCCGTATGAGCCTGTGCAGTCCGACACTTTACGCACATGCATTAAGCCCGGTTTTCCCACCACACGCCTCAATTTATGTTTTCTTTTTACGTACCCACCTACTAATAACTAATTACTTGGGGGGAATAAACTTGACAATTTTGGGGGAAAATGGAGGATATTTTGTCAGGGGAAACTGCCTTTAAGGGCACTAAAATTAGCGAAAAAAAAATCACTGCACACACTCCCTCAAATGCTGGCATAAAATACTGGAAAATCAGTTGATTTCGCGGTTGTCTCATTTTCGCGTATTTCGTGATCCGAGCATAGCGTTAATTGAAGACGCCGCGTAAAGGTTCTATTTGCATGATAGTTTAAACATATACATACCGTAAAAGCTCTTTGTTTTTTGGACACTAAGTTTTCGGACAGCCTCTTTTTTAGTAAAATTAATTATTTTTTTCAACTTTTAATTTCCGGACAGTCAGCTTAAAACCCATAATTTATGACACTATATTTCGGACACTGGTTTATAGTTGGATTTATTAATCAAAATCTGATGGTTTTGTTGTCCTTTGTTTGTGTTATAACAATTACAACGCAAATATTTTAAGCTTGAATTAGCCGTTTTCAAGAATGCGCGAAATGTAGAAACCGCAAAATAAAACGATTTAACAGTAATACGCAGGAAATACAAAAATGCACACGCATACTTTTTACATGAGATTCGCTTAAATTGTGATAAACATCACAAGAGGTAAGACTTCTTGATATAAATCATGACTTTATTAACATATTTTGTAATAAGATTCTCATGTAACATAGCCACCATACACGTACATAACTACAAACCTGCTACGATAGTGTTGTGTCACCCCGTTTCATTAGATGGCAAATGAACAAAACAAGGCTTGTCACAGGATGTGACGTATGCCTCCGAAGCATATGCTTGTCAGAGGAAGGCAACTTCAACAAAGAGCACACTATTATGCTCTGGAAAATTATCTTGACCTCTTAGTGTGACTTTACCTCTAAACTAAAGGCCTGGGTCTTACGTGTGACACCTAATGATGGTGATCATTTCTATTTCAAAGTTATTAGAAAATCCCTCTATGCCGGAAAACATTACGCTTCATACAAATATTTGACGTTTGACCTTGAATTGTGACATTGACATTTGACAGACGAGAATCGGTGTGTATGCGAAACATCGTCTGGTAATGGGGAATTAATAATCTGGAGTTATATTGAAATTCCAGCCATTTAAACGTTACAGAGTGGGAACGAAATCCGGAAGGACGAACGGCCACACCCATCAACCCGACGGACGTTGGGACTATTATATGCCCTTCTTCGAGGGCATACAAAGGCCCTATAAAGAATACTTCACATACGCACTTCGATATTATATCATTTTAATATATCACTTAAAATGTGATACTTAATTAATACTAAAGCACAACGCTGTCATTTACTTCCTCCACTTAAGTAAACGTCAGATTTAACGTCCGTGTTTACGCAACGACACCGTCAATCTTCAAAGCAATCACTTCTTCGTCACTAAAACCCAGTAGTGACTGAAGCACCTCGCTGGTATGCTGCCCGAGGGTCGGAGGCGGATGCTGCAGCACGGTCGGGGTCTCGCTGTACCACACCGCTGGCCCTGTAATGTGATGGAGGGATTTATGTGCGTTTTAAATGTAGCGTTGTGATTAGTTACAACAACTAATACTTCTGTTGCTGCTGCTGCCATAACTACTACTACTTCTACTACTACTACTACTACTACTACTATTACTACTATACTACTACTACTACTACTACTACTACTACTACTACTACACTACTACTACTAGTAATAGTTCTACTACTACTAGTTCTATTCGGGTTATTTAATGGATAGAGATTGACAACGGTTAATTTCTTTGTCTATAGAAGACTCTGCGCGTGTCATGTTAGAATTCGACTTACCCGCCACTCGCACCGTCCCGACGGTGGGGTGAGCCATTTCCTGTACCATCTCATTCTGTATCACCTGTACCAACAGAGACATATCATTACAATACTGATTACAGGCAGCCTGAACGATGATCGTCATGCGGACGGGAGAGGTTAGCGTCATTTTTCCGATTGCGGATATTTTTTTACAAGAGCTGTCGGCGCCATGTACCCCAATGTATATTTGAGGCGTGTCGTGGGAAAACCAGGCTTACTGCATGGGCGTAAAGGGTCGTCCCGGATTAGCCTCTGCAGTCCGCACAGGTTAATCCGGGACGACCGTTTCCGCTTTTATGGTATGTTGTGTTTCCAGGAAGTCTTTTCTAAACATAAATCCACTGTAGGCGGAAAGTGCCGTCCCGGATTAGCCTGTGCGGACTTCACAGGCCAGGCTGATCCGGGACAACACTTTACGCACATGCATTAAGCCCGGTTTTCCCACGACACGCCACAATTTAATCTGAGTTGTTTTAGTTCAGTCAGTCTAGCAACGAAGGTAGAACTAGTTAGAACTAATTAGTTCTAGGTTGGGCCTTTCTTCGATCCAGACTCAATGGACTACTGAGCGTCGTTTACACCAATGCAGATTTTATACCCGAGCTATGCGCAAAAGAGGATGTTCACCTGAACATTGAACGTCAATTATCTAATTGCGGAGTTTTGCTCGGGTTGTGCGATTCATTTACCCAAATACTGATCTTTACCAGAGATTTTAGTGCCATTTATCCTAAAGCGGAGTGTGCACCCAATCTGCAATGTATGAGGATCATGTAGCCCCCTTAATTAATCAACTTTACAATATTACGCACAATATCAGTCAAAATGCACGTCTTATATCAGTTAGCATGAGTAACTAAAATGATCAACTGTTCCTGTATAGGATCAAAGCAATGTGATTGGCTAAAACCATAGCCTGTATGAGATTAAGCGCTTTTGATTGGTCAGTTGAATTGTTCCTATATGATATTGGAAATATGAACGTTTTTAGAAACAAAATCACTCCATATTGAAATAAATGCAACAAAAAACAGAAAGTCGGATTTGTAACATTTTCAGTGTTTTGTTTTTCAAATGATTAAAGTTCTTATTATTCTTCATAATAACCTTAAAGAGGTTAGGAATTTTATTCAATAATGTTATGTTGATTAATAAAATACTTATTAAATAAGTGATTTCATACAGGCACTGTCGTTTGTACTCGCTCTACGGGCTCATGCAAATACAGCAAACCTCGGACAAATAACAGTGTCAGTAATAAATCACTTATTAAATAACATTATAATACAGACATACATGGCACAGTCTTCTTCACGAGACATACCTGCGGGTCAGAGAAGACCTGCTCCATATTGTTGATCGGTCCGTAGGGAAAATGGGCACCCTGTAAGACTTCCAGCCATTTTGCGGTTGTTTGACTTTTAAACCTAAACAAAACCAAACAAGACATTAGACATGTGACTGTTCTGTGACGCAAGCTCCCCAACTGAGCACGTTATATACTCAAGTACCAACGACACAAGTTACGCTTTGTTCAACACACAAGACGAGCAATACCTCCATTAAGATGTCAAATTGTTGGAAACCTGCTGAAGAAAATTATTGACCCGTAAACAACGATCAAACATTAATTCTTATTCTAACATGATACTCACTAACTTGTCTATAGACAAAGAACAAAATTATCGTTGTTAAACTACCCGATAAATAAAAGAAAGTACCGCTTCTGAACGGAGCATAGTAAAATATAGTTTTCATACTAGCTGCAAAAATATTTGTCAAATCATGTTAGAATCAAAATAATTATCGCAATATCGTTGTTGATCGGCTAATAAACAACGATTTGTCGTTCTGATGCGGTATATCAAACAACTCGGGCTAACCCCCTCGTGGTTTAATTCTTACGTATCAGAACTACAAATCGGTGTTAATTGGCCGATAAACACCCACACATCGAAAATTATGTCTTAAATTAACAGTAATGTTTTTACAACACAGGCACTAACTTCGTTTTCTTGATTGACCAAGATGAATCAGGCAGTTTTTAGTTGAGAGGCATTTATGAACACAGTAAATTAACAGACATAAATCACCTAAGGATTATATATACCTGTCGGAAAATACGGCTAGTAGTTCCACTCGGTTCTCCACGCGCTTCTGGTTTGTTTTGTAGTCTGGTATGGAAGTCACAGCTTCCAACCCGACACGCTGAAATAGCAAAAACTGTTCGTGAAATTGCCATCGCTTATGTCGCGTATGTCTGTGACTGTAAACATAGAGTGTACTAGCTAGGTTGTGTTGAAAAAAGATAAGTTTAGGCCTATTTAGCACGGCTTAGAAAACGTTTCCGTGTCTAGCAAATAAACTTATCTTTAATCAACACATAGATCTACCTGGTATTCTATTTATTTCAATCATTATCCGTCTTTATTTTGAAAATAAACGAAAGAAATGAAAAAGTGTAACCAACATTTCAAAGTTCAAAAAGCGGCATAAATCTGTCAACCTACAAAACACAGTTATGGGTTTTGCTTTCTCCGGTGGAGATGTTGATAGTAAATTTAAAAGTTCAAGCAAATGCCTTTGTTAGTTTTTAAGATATTTACGTATTTTAAGTTTAAAGTAAATATTTTATTAGATCTAGTATAATTAAAGATATTTGACTTTATAAAAAAACTTTAACCTTTGCCGGACGCACTAACGGACAGATGCACGGACTCACAAACGGACAGACGGTTTGATTTAATATGCCCTCCTTCGGGGGGATAAAAGCACTTAAAACACGAAAAACATAAAATGATGTCACGGCAAACAACAAAATGACGTCATTATAGTGCGTGTGTTCGCTGTATTCCAGCGTGGAATAACGGGGTGTTATTTCGTCAATACAGACTGGATGATAGGTTAAAAAGTAATTCATCATCATCATCATTATCATCATCATCATAAAAATCAACATCATCATCAGCAGAGCTCAGCAAAGTCATCATCAGCAGCAGCATAATCATCATCAACCTCATCATCAGCATAATCATCACTGTCATAATAATAATAATAATCATCATCATCAATATAAACAACATCATCATCATCATCATCATAATTTTTTCCTCATTGCACAACCACACCACCACCACCACTATCATCATCATCATTACCACCCCATCATAACTATTTTATTACTGCTTACACTGTGTACCTACTTACTTAAAAACAAACACATACTTCTGAATACAAAATGCAATGAAACATTCAGGTAAAAAAAAACACACAGTCGTATTGATAACACGAACTCATTAGTAAAAAAACACACAGTCGTATTGATAACACGAACTCATTAGTAACGGCTCATTCTTTTCTAGCGTCAGGCCATAACTGCTATGAAGACGGATTGCTTTTGAATACAAAGAGGCGTTGGAATGTCACGGTACCTTGCAGAGTTCCACGAACTGTTTGTCGTTGCCCGCCCCCACCATTACGTACCCGTCCGAGGTTCTGAAGGCCTGAAATAGACAGCGCTTTAATCAATTGCGCTATTCTGCTTAGTAAAGGGTTCAGTGTTAACTAGGGTTATACAAAATACTCACAATTCTGATGTCAAAATGTAAACATGAAAAGGGCCTATCAAACACGACCCGTATAATTAATTGAATTTTACCTCAGAATGCATACGCTCTTTTCCCATTATATATACCTTGTTTTATCCGTTATTATATGCCCGAATTAATACCTTAATTTCAGATTTAAAAAAAAGAAAGAAATGACATAGTACTTTTAATTTTTACTCAATAAATCATTTCGCAAAAATGTACCGTGTTGTATTGCATTCAGAGATCTAAAGTTGGCAAAATATTGGAGAATGGATTTGAAATGCCGGAAGTGATGTGATAGGTATGGTGTCGGCCTTGCTTGCTGGGGATTGTGGGGTTGATCCCTTATCAATCCCTACTGTTTGATCACAATCATAGACACCAAGTACTGGCTCAACCTAGGAGACAGCGTCCAGAAACATTTTAAGTGAAATCTTATCCTTAGCCTTAAAACCATCAATTTTCTTTAGCATTTTATTCTATGTATACATGAAATTCGGCCTAGTGTTCACCAGTTATTAACTTATTATTAACTATTATTTACAGAACTGTAATTTTATTTACTAATTTATATGTCATTTAATAAATATTTACTTACAAAAATCGGAACTTAAGTGAAAACATTTTACGACAAACTTAAGATGTTTCTGGAATATGACCCCAGGACCCTATTCGAAATAAACTTTCAGTTGCTGCGGTGGGCTGACCCAGGGGCTTTTTACTACCGCTATTTTTGGGGTCTAATTCCCCACCCTAGAGTCAAGCATTGGTGTCTAAATACCCACAGTGGTAGATGCTTTGCGTTTCAAATGGCCCGAGGATGGTGGGCAATATTACCGGGATCTAAATATCCGACCAAAGTCTATTTCCCGGGACCCGGAATTATTTGGCGTGTAAAATTCCCGCCTGTCGGGAATCTTTTCAAATGGCCCGAGGATGGTGGGCAATATTACCGGGATCTAAATATCCGACCAAAGTCTATTTCCCGGGACCCGGAATTATTTGGCGTGTAAAATTCCCGCCTGTCGGGAATCGCTGTCAGTCTAAAGTAATGCCGTATATACCAGCCGTTCACCCCTGCAGGTCAATTGATAGGTGATAAGATATTAAATGGAATTTGGTCGTTACCTGGTAGGGGACTATGCTGGCATGCGCGGTGCCCCATCTCTTGGCCTCCTGACCAGCGTTCAGGTAGTTACTGGCGATGTTCACTAACGAAGCTACCTTCAATACACAACAGTTAAACTGATGGATGCTCCCTAATGAGCTTTGTCAAGCAAACGAAAAGCAATGTGAAGGGCAAAGATTATAAAATAACTGAAAATCAATAGTTTTGCGTAATCTATACCATATTTCAGAAATTTTAAAAGTCCCATAACTCGTAGAAAAATCATTGAAGTGGAACATTCTGCGAATATGCACACCTCTTCTTGGCAATGAAGCTTCCCATGGAATTGCATTGAAATCTGGCCAGTAGTTGCTGAAAATAGCCCGGACAAGAATTGCACACAATATACTATATTGCAGAAATGTTCAAAGTCCCATAACTCCAAGAAAAATCATTGAAGTGCAACATCCTGCTAATATGCACAACTTCTCTTGGCAATGAAGCTTCCCATAAAGGTTTATTGAAATCTGGCCAGTAGTTGCTCACAAATAGCCTGGACAATAATTTTTATGCAGTATATTCTATGTTCAGAAATCTTCAAAGTGCCATAACTCTAATAAAAATTATTGAAGCGGAACGTCCTGATAGTATGCACACCTCCTATTGGTAATGAAGCTTCCCATAAAGTTTTGTTGAATTCCAACCAGTAGGTGCTGAGAAATAGTCCGGACAAGAAAGTGAAAAATTGTGCACCATATACTGACTTCATAAAGGTTAGTTCCAAGTTTCAAGTGAATAACTTATATAGTTTGAAGTTACAAAACTGTTGAATATAAACTTTAACCTGAAAATCTAAGTGAAAAAGGGACATAAATCTGTCAAAATACAAAACAGAGTTATGGCGAATGTTGCCCCTGACACTGGAGTTGATGACAAAGTTTAGTTCCAAGTTTCAAGTGAATAACTTATGTAGTTTTGAAGTTAAAAAACTTTTGAATATAAACTTTAACCAGAAAATCTAAGTGAAAAAGGGGAAAACTCTGTCAAAATACAAAACAGAGTTATGGGGAATGTTGCCCCTGACACTGGAGTTGATGACAAAGGTATATTCCAAGTTTCAAGTGAATAACTTATGTAGTTTTGAAGTTACAAGACTTTTGAATAAAAAAGTTAACCAAATTATGACGTGGACGCCGACGCCGATGCCGGGGGTAGTAGGAAAGCTCACCTATTCTTCGAATAGTCGAGCTAAAAAGGAGGTTACGGTTACCTGAGTAGAAAGGATGTTACAGTCAGTTACCTGAGTTGAAAGGAGGTTACAGTTACCTGAGTAGAAAGGAGGTTACAGTTACCTGAGTTGAAAGGAGGTTACAGTCAATGTGCTGCCCTCTACCGGTTTTGCGCAGGTGTAGAAGTGCCGCCAAGATCGCGCCGTGTGCGTACAGGCCCGTGGACAGGTCGGTCATAGCCACGCCCACCTTACACGGCTCCCCGTCCTGAGTGTGCGAAGATAATCAACAACTGAGGCGTGTCGTGTGCAACCCGGGCTTAATGCATCTGCAGTCCGCACAGGCTGATCCGGGACGACTCTTTCCACTTTTATGGTATTTTCTGTTTCAAGGTAGTCATTTCTAAACATAAATCCACTGTAGGCGGAAAGTGTCGTCCTGGATTAGGGTCCTGATCCGGCACGACACTTTACGCACATGCTTTAAGCCCGGTTTTCCCACGACATGCCTCGATTAAACGTATACTATGTATGACGAGGAAGGTTATTAACGCAGTGACGGTTCCGTGGTGTAGTGACAAAACACTGTAATGACAACGGTGAACCCATGTGTCGCAGGTTCGAGCTCCAGTTACTCTCTAACCCACCAACTCGTTTTTCACATGAGGCGTTAATCCGAGAGATGGGGTACTAGGTGATTCACACCGGTTTCTATACAACACCCTTGGTAACACATGGGGCCGTATTTTAGAAACATCTTAACTAAAACTTATGGGGCCGTATTTTAGAAACATCTCATCTTCAATCTTAAAATCACCATGTTTCACTAACATTATTTTTTTATATTTAAATTGCTTTGTTCTGGGTGCATAGTAATTATCAACTTATTATTAACTATTGTTTACTTAACTGTAAAGATATTTACGAATTTATATGTGGCGCGTCATGAGAAAACCGGTCTTAATGCATGTGCGTAGTGTCGTCCCGGATTAGCCTGTGCAGTCCACACAGACTAATCCGGGATGGCACTTTCCGCCTACAGTGTATTTATGTTTAGAAGAGACTTCCATGAAACAGAAAATACCACAAAAGCGTAAAGTGCCATCCCGGATTAGCCTGTGCGGACTGCACATGCTAATCCGGGACGACACTTTACGCACATGCATTAAGTCCGGTTTTCCAACGACGCGCCTCATATGTAGTTTTTAAATTATTACGTTACAAACATTTGTACTTGATGAACTTTGAACAATTTGATTTACATTCGCTGTAACAAAATATTTATCTTCAAATTACGTTTTTCGCATTTCATAACTTTTCACTCACTTCCGGTCCCGTTATATGCGTTAATCCCCCGGTGGCAGCAACAATGACGTCATATCCGGGACGTGACGCGTCCGGCCCTCGATGTCCGTAACCTGGCGTATGGGAAAAAATATCTAATGAATAAGAATGCGCAAGGAAGTCGTGAATCTTAACTAATCAAGGCCTTTGACAATAAAAAAACAACCTTTAGACATATACTAGGAAATGGCATAATCTTGCTGTGCGCAAAAATACTGCTATACCTAGAAATCGCATTCAGAAATGTTACTAGGAACGAAAAGGTTTAATGTGTACTGGAATTAAGGTAATAGTTGAGGCGTGTCGTGGGAAACCCGGGCTTAATGCATGTGCATAAAGTGTCGTCCCGGATTAGCATGTGTAAACCGCACAGGCTGATCCTGGACGACACTTTCAACTTTAATGGTATTTCCTGTTTCAAGGAAGTCTCTTCCAAACATAAATCCACTGAAGGCGGAAAGTGTCATCCTGGATTAGCCTGTGCGGACTGCACAGGATGATCCGTGACGACACCTTACTCACATGCATTAAGCCTCATTTATATGTAACGTTAAATCCAAAACAATGCTAGTTGATAACTGTTGTACCAAATGACGTTTATAGTTTGATTGGCCACGTGCCATAGAACTTCATCGATCTGAAACACTTGACATCAATTTTAGACGGAACGCAAAGTTATCATATCATAGTATCGTTAAAGTGTACCATCTTACAGCAGATTATAGTGGCATAAATACAATTAACTAAATAAAGTTAATAAACATATACTTGTATTTAAAATTGAAGTTAAAAACAAACAATGCTTTTTAACGCGCATTAAGCTAGTTTTTAATCACAAAATAGTTTTCGTCTGTACAGACGGAAACTCACTGAATACATGTATGTACGCTGACTTGACAGTGTTGGTTTAGGTTACACAACACTAATAAACGATGCAAAAACTTGACACCAGTACTTGTTGATTTATGCCATGCTGAAGTGTTTCCTTCGTCATTTTTATGTTTTCCTGTTTGCTTTCAAGTTTTATTGTCCCTTTTATCTGCGTTTTTTTAAATAATTGATATGAAAGATACACACTTTAATCACAGCTTTTTGAATTTCATATTTTACTTAGCGACTCAGTGATTACAGGTGAATTATGAAAACATTTTATATATGAAACTGGACTTTCTTCGAATATTCAAATAAAAGTTCGGAACGTAAAAAGACAAAATGAAAACATGGTCTGGTATTCGTCGATATTCCTAGTTTATTAACCCTTACCTGTGATTGAGCAGTACACGAGGTGTGGTGCCATCCTGCTCAGCTGCTCATACCCCAGCCCCATATCCGTTAGCTTTCCGGGTATGTAGTTCTCTATGAGAACATCGCTCTTTCTCGCCAGCTACAAAACAACATTTATATGGAGGATATTTCTATGTTTTATGATCATGAATGAAACAAAATACGATCTTACACCGAAATCAACACAAAACTATTTCACCGTTATTTTTTTGGCATTTTAATTGCTATCTAATTGGGTTTAATTGGAAAATATCGCGGAACTCATAACGTCATGACGTCAAAATAATGACGTCATTACACAATTTTGAGTCCGGCATTGCTTGCGGTCCGTTTCATTTACCCTATTAAATCGGGAACCAGCGTGAAACAGTGAAATTCACCAGAGTGGTAACTTTCACTGTTTTAATACAGTGAATTACTAATTTTATTTCACTGATATTCCTATAAATCACTGTAAAGCATCAAATAAATGATGGTACAATCTAAAACAATGCCGGGCCGGCTAGCTCAGTTGGTAGAGCGCTGAACTACAAATCCGAGGATCACGGGTTCGATTCCGAGCCCGGCCACATAACTTGTGTGGGGATTGGTCATGAAATTATTTATACGGCCATTCTCCCTCTACCTCTGACCGCCGTTATATGACTGAAATACTGTTGAATACGGCGAAAAATCCAAACAAACTAACTAACTAATCTAAAAGTCAAAGCCGACCCTCCTTGAGATAACACAACAATGCAAACGCTGATAATTTTGCCAAAAAGAAAACAAGTGAATAACAAAATACAAACTTGTAACAAATGTGTTTCTTGTACCTAATATTAAAGCAATAATTAAGCTACATTTCTAATCACAAACAATGCATTATTCCCCCCCCCCCAAAAAAAATGTTTAAATATATGCTTGGTATATAGCAAAAACAAGCGTACATCGTTAAACAAACAATCAACCAATAAACATATGTGTCAAAGATCGTGTATCTTTTTGCCTCGACTATGCACCTATCGCACCTATCAATATTTTCCCCCAAAGGCGGGGGGGGTGAAGCGGCGGGCATATACGGGACACGCTGAATGATTCCGGGTCCTGGGAAAACATACTTTTGGTCGGATTTTCTATCCCGGTAATATTGGCCCCCAGGCCCTTTGACAAATCTCCCACTGTGGGGATTTAGACAAAAATGCTTGGCTGTAGGATGGGAAATTACAAAAATAAAATTTATTAAATTCCCCTGGGTTAGCCCGCCCCTCATCCCTCCTAGGGGAAAATATGTGCACTATTGTAAGAACTGTTGGTTCTTTATAATGATAAAATTAGAGATTCGATATTTTAAGACATTTTTAGTTAATCCAAATTGAGATAAAATTCCAAGGTAAAACTTTTACTCGCATTTTAAAAGAGATGAACATACAATGTATTCACATAATACAGAATTTGGCGTAAGTCTACTCAAAATTTATAATATGCACACCACCTGACGCGTTGTTCAAAAATCTCCAAGTTCGATACTGCAGATAAATGTTTTGCGTCGTGGTTGAATCGTCCAACAGATGTCACTTGAATAGCTCAAATATTTACATACTGAACATGAACATTAAAGAGACCTGGGTCTATATTCCAGAAACATCTAAAGTGTTTCTTAAAATATTTTCCCTTAAGTTGAAAATTTCAAAATGTTATATTTAAATAACCACATATAATTTCTTAATCGTTATATATGAACGAACAATAATACTATAGGTGGTAATTAATAAACAGTAAGCACAATTCACTGTACAAAGGAAATAAAACGTCAAATAAAATGTTGATTTTAAGGTTAAGAATAAGATATTACTTATGATGTTTCTGGAATACCACCCCAGTTGACAGATTAGCAAATTAATAATTTTCAAAAAACTTGTCTTAGGTTCCGAAAAGTAATAATCCATTATATACAAATACGCGAAATAACACTCATGACTAAGAAACATATCGAAAATATCGTTTCTTTTATGGAAAATCATCAAACGAAATGGATAAAATTATAAAGCGTTCGTTACGCTTTTGATCGATACTTTTTGAAAACACATGTATCACTTACATAGCGTTAAAATACACAACCAAATGTATAAGTCCGAATGGCAGAGTGGTTAGCGCTTGAGACTTTTTATCTCAAAGGTCCCGGGTTAGAGTCCCAGAGAAGGCAAATTTTTAAATTTTTTTTTTCTTTACATAATATTTGTTTTCGACCCTTCCGAATGCTGTAGTTTTTGCAGTAAAGACATTAAATCGTATTTTTCAAAAATATGAAAAATCTGTGAACAAAAATCCGACAATTAACGTATCTTGAAGGGTTAAGACACTTTTATGCACCTATCAATGTTTTCCCCCGGGGGGGGGGCGGGAATTTGACATTCCGGATGATTCCGGGTCCCGAGGTAATATACTTTGGTCGGATTTTTTATCCAGGTAATAAAGGCCCCCGGGTCATTTGATGGACATATAGCATCCCACTGACGGGATTTAGACAAATATGCTTGACTCTAGGGTGGGGAATTAGAACACAAAAAATAAAATTTGTCTAATTCCCTGGGTCAGCCCGCCGCCCCCCGGGGGGAAATATTGATCGGTGCATTTGTCCGATTTTTCAAATGGAAATGCCATCTTAACCAGATATTTAATATTAATTTTCCATCAGTCACATGCATTATCAAACACTATTTCACATACTAGTACACAATTGAATTAGCATTAAGGAAGACCTACAATCTTTTAAAGACGTTCGCAACAATTGTTTCCATTTTTTTTCTAACGACAGATTTTCTTAAAATTTTTCACAAACACTTGTCAATGTATCCTAAAACTAAAACAGTCTTAAAAAATAGGGGTCACCGGCCTTGATCCGGAAATATTGGGTGTAAATACGGTACCTATCGAAGCCTTTTTTCTGTTTGTGTGACTAGCAGTGGTCGTTGATATAAAGCGTTCATATTCAAACAAGGACGGAGATTTTTAAATACATCTTTGTTTAATGTTTCGTTCGGCAATATACAAGTGCAGGTTAATGATAAAACGCGGTTTATCTATAGTTACCATTTAAAAAATGACCTTTAATGGACTCTTAAAGAGGTTAATTATGCATTTATATGCCTTTGAAAACATAAATAAATAATCAAATAAACGAAAATCTTGTTCCAAACGACAGATTTTGTTAAAAAATTCTATATACATGTGTCATTGTATGCTGAAACTAAAACAGTCTTTAAAAAAGGCGGTCACCGGCCTTGTTCCGGAAATATTGGGTTTTGAATACGGTACCTGTCGAAGCCCCTTTTTTCAGTGTGGATTTTTTATCAATGTTTAAAGTATATAGGAGAGCTTTTTTCAAACAAGGTTATGGTTCGTTCAACTGATATGTTTTCACATGTCTTGTTTGGCAATATACAAGTGTATTTTGGTAATAAAAAACGCTTTACCTACAAATACTGTTAAAATAATTAATTTGACTGGACATTGAAGTAGGTCAAATGGGTACTAATAATACCGTCTGAAACGTCATTTATTACTCGTCAATATCTTTTGTTCCAAACAACAGATTTTCTTAAATTTTCGTACATACATGCACCAATGTACACATACCAAAACATTAATAAAAATAAGGGGTCACCGAACTTGTTTGGGAAATATGTGACTTTAAATCAGGGTACCTGTGTAGTCTTTTTCATGTTTCGCGTTTACGTAAACAATGTATCAATTGCCAAAATATAATGTAGATATTTTATGAATCTTTTTTAAATAATTTGTTTGGCTATACATTGAGTACGTGTGTTTTTTATTATTGTAATGCTTTATGAACTTTTAACCATTGACTGGAACTTAATGACTTACACAGATTTATATTTATTGATCGAAATTAGTATAGTGTAACCTATATACAGTAAAGAAATAATGAAGCAAAAGGAGAAATTAGCCCAATTATTTTCTTTTTGTTGCAAACGTCTTTACGCACTCTGACTGGTTAAACACTGACCAAATAAAGCACGTGTTTGTTGGGTCCAGTTTGCAGTATGAGCGCTAGCGAGGATATACATGATCTGACACGAGTTGTCATGTAATACCATATTTTATTAAACGAGTTCAGGAGTTTTGTTAGTAAGCGAGCCTTTGGCGAGCTCACTCACGAATTTCCTGGACGAGTTTAATAAAATATATATGGTATGAAATGTCAACGAGTGTCAGATCTTTTTTATCACATGCTTTTAAACGAAATACATTTTTTTTTTACCAAAACAGTATATAAATCCTCAATGTTGTTATCTGAAGTGACGTAATTTCGTGTAATCGACGTCATTTCACCAAAATAACGTCATGCGATTGGTCAGTCAAAGAATATGTAGCCAATGAAAACGCTCAAAATGTTATATTACACATGTGTAAGATAAAAATATTCGTAATGGTTGTATTACATGGAAAACAAGGTATAGCATGTGATAAATTAAAATATTTAAAGTGACATGCCAATTACTTTCACTTAAGAAACAATGTTCGATTTATCGTTGTTTATCGGCCAATAAAAAACGTTTTTGAGTTCTGATGCGTAGGAATTAAACCACGATGGGGTCAACCCGAGTGGTTTAATAGCCACGCATCAGAACAACAAAGAGTTGTTCATTTGGCGATAAAAAACGATTATGCGCAACTTGTTTCTATTCTAACATGATATGTCAAATAAGTTTGCAATTGTAATGAGAACTACATTTTACTATGCTGCGCTAACAATTAGGACTACTTTTTGCGTTGTTTTGGGGGTAGTTTAACAACGATAATTGTGTATGTGTCTATAGAAAAATCAGCGAGGATCATGTTAGAATTTCACTTTTAAGGCCTGTGTGTTACGCATAACATGTTTAATAGAATATTGTGTTTGGCACACGGTAACCAAACAGTAGTTGTCTTGAAATCTTAAAATATTCCACCGGAATTTCTATTTTCTTTAACCTGCAGGATCACATTTTGAGATATTGACGCGCAAGAAACATGTGTAGCTCGGCTACATTTTCTAATACAAATGTACATGTAACTTTAACTGTTTACAACTGAATGTTGGCTTTTCAAAGTTCACGTAATTTGTTTCCGCTGAGAAATTGTTGTTTTTCATGCCCGATTATTTGATCACATTCCCTTGTCACATAAGAAGAAATGCCAAACACTTACATGCCCATGGCTATTTACCTTTAAAATCATCTTTGGCACTTACCTCTTTAACAATATCCTGTCCTTCTGGACGTTTTAAGTCTACACAGACGCTCTGAAAAAAACACAATAATCATACCATCGGAAGCTACACGCTCTATTTTTTTGTCAAGGAGAGCCATTTAAAAATACGAATTTAATCTAAACTAAATGTGTTTTGGAAAATGCACATGATTGGACAATTCCGTCAAATTAAATTGATTCAAATTTAAGAAAGGTTCATACAAACTGCCACATAACTGAGTTATGTGAGAACTAAACTACAAAGTACGACCGAATGCTCAAACGGATTTAATAGGATTGATATTTATGAAACGTTCCGAACTAACCGCCGCATATGAAATACAACGCGATGCATTGAATACTGACAATTGGCACATTTAAGTCCATTCCAACCGACCAAAATAACATACGACAAAACATATCCAATGATGGGAAAACTATGGAAGCGTCCTAGTTGCATATAAATTAGTTTTGTATTCCATTATCTCATAATTAGAAGATAGTAAGTCTTAATTAGAAAATAATATGTCATAATTAGGAGATAGTAAGTCCTTATTTGGAATAATAAGTCCTAATTAGGGGACACGAAGTCCTAACTAGGAGATAATAAGTCCTAAATACGAGATACAAAGTCCTAATTGGGAGATAATGAAATACAAAAACAAGAGTTGTCGAAGGACAGCGCGCTCGACTTTTTTGTGCTTGTCCGAGTTACTGGCATTTCTTTTCTAAAACAACAAACATGGAAATTCCACGAAAACCAAATTTTTCGAACGAAATGCATTAAAGTCAGCACAACAATAAATGTTTTAGTAATGGTGAACTTGACCATGACCCCACCAACCCCATATGCAATCCCAAGCGAGGTCTCGATATAAGGAATCTATTTATTAACTTTCATTAAAAATCTCAATGTCTTCTCAAGCTATTGAGCGTAAACTGTTTGTCTGTTTTAGTAACGGTGACCTTGATCCCACCCACCCCATATGCAATCCCAAGCGAAGTCTAAATATAAGATAATTATTGAGCAGAAACCATTTTTCATTTTTAGTAACGGTGACCTCGACCTTGACCCACCCAACCCTATATGCAATCCCAAATGAGGTCTCGATATAAGGTACCTTTTAAGTTTCATTAAAATATTTCAATGCGTTCTCAAGTTATTGAGCGGAAAGCGTTTTTCTATCTTTAGTAACAGTGACCTTGACCTTGACCCCACCCACTCCTTATGCAATCCAAAGTGAGGTCTCGATATAAGGTATCTATGTATTAAGTTTCATTAAAATATTTCAATGCGTTCTCAAGTTATTGCGCGGAAATCGTTTTTCTATTTTTAGTAACAGTGACCTTGACCTTGAACCCACCCATCCCGAATGCAATGCCAAGCGAGGTCTCGATATAAGGCATCTATGTATTAAGTTTCATTAAAAACTCGCAATGCGTTCTCAAGTTACTGAGCGGAAATCGTTTTTCTATTTTTAGTAATAGTGGCCTTGACCTTGACCCACCCACCCCATATGCAATCCCAAGTGAGGTCTTGATATAAGGTATATATGAGGCGCGGCGTGGGAAAACCGGTCTTAATGCATGTGCGTAAAGTGTCGTCCCGGATTAGCCTGTGCAATACGCACAGGCTAATCCAGGACGGCACTTTCCGCTTTTATGGTATTTTCTATTTCAAGGATGTCTCTTCTAAACATAAATCCACTGTAGGCGGAATGTGCCGTCCTGGATTAGCCTGTAGTTGCACAGGCTAATCCAGGACGACACTATACGCACTTGCATTTAGACCGATTTTCCCACGACGCGCCTCATATGTATTAAGTTTTATTAAAATATCTCAATATGTTCTCAAGTTATTGAGCGGAAACGAAAAGTTGTGAAACTAGCTTACCGAAAAACTTTAACCTATCTAAATAGCATATTTGTAAAATTTCTAAGTGTAAAAAGGCCCATAATTTTGACAAACTTCAAACTAGTCACCAAACTTTGCCTATAGGTTTATTTGAATGTGGGGAATAGATGTTTTAAGTTTGAATGAAATCCCTCAAGCCATTCCTGAGAAACTAGCTTACCGAAAAACTTTAACGCCGACGCCCGGGGCGAGTAGAATAGCTTGCCTATTCTTCGAACAGTCCAGCTAATAATATAGATTGTGGCACTAGGACGCTACATAGAAAACGACTGACATTTGTGGGATGTTCCATATCGTCCACTGAAAGCAAAAAGTTGCCATCAACATATGTGCGAAGAAGGCTGATAGCCCCTTCTGGCTTTCAAAAGACGATACATACATGTACTCATGTGGCGTGTCGTGGGAAAACCGGGCTTAATGCATGTGCATACAGTGTCGTCCCGGATTAGCCTGTGCAGTCCGCACAGGCTAATCCGGGACGGCACTTTCCGCCTTCAGTGGATTAATGTTATGATGAGACTTCATTGAAACAGAAAATACCATAAAAGCGGAAAGTGTCGTCCCGGATAAGCCTGTACGGATTGCACATGCTAATCCGGGACGACACTTTACGCACATCCATTAAGACTGGTTTTCCCACGATGACCCTCATATGTACTTCTGAACATGAAGTGTGAATGCAAACCTTTTTGTTTCTGTTGACCGACAGGAAATAGGCGCTCTCCGTGCCGCAGAAGGGCGGACCCCAGGATCGGGTATCGTCCCCGACACCTACAGTGACAAATATATGTTGGAAAACAATTTAGGCGCATCGTGAGAAAACCGGGCTTAATGCATGTGCGTGCAGTCCGCACAGGCTGATCCAGGACGGCACTTTCCGCCTAAAGTGGATTTATGGTTAGAAGATACTTCCTTGAAACAGAAAATACCATAAAATCGGAAAACGCCGTCCCGGATTAGCCTGTGCTTTTGAAGAAATCCGACGTTGACGATGTTCTGCACCTATCTTTTTTTTTCCCTGGGGGGGAGCTGACCCAGGGGAATTTGACTAATTTTATTTTTTGGGTCTAATTCCCCATCCTAGAGCCCTGGAGCCAATACTACCGCAATCTTAAGTCCGCTTTTAGTTTAAAGTCCCGTATATGCCCGCCACTCCCCCCGGCGGAGAAATATTGATAGGTGCATTAACTTAACAAAGTTAGGAGGAAATATACGAGTGTTGTTTAATAAGTTCGTGGACTTTCGTACAATTACATACATGTGCGGTGTCCTGTTAACGCCATCGTAGTTTCGCGACTTCGACCTGTGCTTAGACGCGCCGACATGATACGCAGAAGAGCCGAGACCCTGCGACTGCGCGCCGACACGATGCGCCGAAGCGAAATAAACGTCGCAATCTCGTGTGTTTTTACATCTGTGGCTATAAAATTGGGCGAAGAGACGAAGAGACGACGTTTATATCGCTTTGGCGCATCGTGTCGGCGCAGGCGCAGGGTCTCGGCGCGTCGGCGTATCATGTCGGCGCTTCAACGTACCATGTCGGCGCTGAGGAGTATCGTAATGGCGCGTCGGCGTATCGGTCGGCGCGTCGCACCCTTTCATTTCTGAGGTCGAAATCGCGCCAAGACAATAAATATCGCAGAAGAAAACAAAACATGCAAACACGCGTTGGATACCTACCGGGTTTTTCTATTTTTATCACTTCCGCCCCCAAGTCTCCTAATATCATCGAGCAATAGGGACCAGCGAGTACCCTGCAAGCATATATACACGATGATCTATATTATTATCGGTATTTGAAATTAAGAACTATTGTCGATATATATTTATAAACGTTTTACTTACGTTTAGTGCTTAGATCGGCTAAGCTTGCCCAGCAAAAGTGTGAGTAGGTTAACTGACCGCCGTGATATGACTGAAATAGTGTTAAAAACGGCGAAAAATCCAAACAAACAAACTAATGTTTTCAAATAAAGTTCAACTGAAACTAGAACTTTGTCACATGGGTGAAAATAGGCCCCGATTGATAGCATGTGTGAAGGTAGGGGTCAGTCAGTTATTTTTAAGTAACGATCGGAAATGAAAAAATGTACTTTTTAATAAACAATTTAATCCCCATCTTGACGTTTAACTACTACATTACCCTTAACAATAAGCACAAGTTTCATGAAAATCCGTTGGATACTGTAGGAGGAGTTGCATTCAAAAGCAATGTTCCCTATACATTTCATTGAGGAAAATAATCAAAGGGCCATAACTTGCAAATGCAGAAGAAAAATTTTAATCCCCATTTATACTCACAACTACACGGCTGATCAGGCCCATATTCGACTTCAAATGAGACCTTATGGCTATACACAAACAGTGCAAGTTTTGTTAAGTTTAGACAAAAACAAACAAGATTTATGCCAGCTATTTACAGCTTAAGTAAAATAAATTATAATATTAATGCTGCAAAAACACTATAATCAGATTAACGTATGGTAAACTACTAATAAGAAACCACGAATACAATGAAACAAATGATGCAATAATAATAATAATAACAATAATAATAATAACAAAACTACTTTTGAATTGAATACATTGAATGATTGTATAGAAAGTAGTTCATGTCAGCAATTCCATCTATGTCAACGATTACCTAAAGCTTCGTGGAATATATATTAGTGCATGCATGTTTGCATTGATAACCAATAAATGTAGAATGTCTGAGAAACGCAATAACTAATGCACTATATACATAACTTCCGAATGTGGGAGACAAATTTACATCCCCATCTTTACGCACAACCACACATTATCCTCAACAATGAAGACAAGTTTCAAGAAAGTCTGTTGGAAACTGAAGGAGGAGTTGCATTCATAAGGAATTTTCCCTCTATATTCATTACAACGGCTCGATCTGTAATTAGTAATTGAGAAGAAACCGTTTTCCTATTTTTAGTAACGGTGACCTCACACCCACCCCCTATGCAATCCCAAGCGATGTCTTGATACAAGGTATCTATGTATGAAGTTGAATTACAATAGCTCAATTCGTTCTCGAATAATTGAGCGGAAACCTTTTTTTTTCTATTTTTTGTAACGGTGACTTTGACAGTAACCCCCACCCATCCCAAGCCAGGTCTCGATATAAGGTATATATGGATGAAGTTTCATTAAAATATTTCAATTCGTTCTCAAGTTAGAGAGCTGACACCAAAAGTTGACTCCGCCTGAACATGAAAAATTAACAAAGGGCAATAACTCCAGAATTATGAAGTGCAGAGTAACGGTTCTTGTGCACTGCACTTGTCCTCAATGAGATCTATCCACCTATGAAGTTTCAAGCTAATACCTCTTCCAGTTTTAAGAGTTATGCTCCAGGCAAATACGAAGTATAAACAATTAACAAAGGGCAATAACTCCAGAACCATGAAGTGCATAGTAATGGTTCCTGTGCACTGCACTTTTCCTTAATGAGATCTAGCCACCCATGAAGTTTCAAATTAATAGATGAAACGGTTTTGAAGTTATAAAAGAATAACATGAAAAATGTGGACGGACAGACAGACAGACAGGGTGATTACTATAGGGCACCCGCAAAACATTTGCGTGGCCCTAAATACAATGAAATTTTCAATCTCCGCGCAGAGATTTAACTGTGTCCCAGCATAGCCGGTTTGAATCCCTGCCGGCACGAAGTTCAAGTATAAGCATAATACACCTTTTTGAGGTTGATAACGTCCGCAAAGGCCCGAAATATTGGATAAAGCCCGAGTGCGTACATTTTAACAAATTCACGAGTACAGGTCATTGCCCGGACAGTGCACGGACAAACCCCAGTTATCTGTCCCTGCCTACCTGCTTAGGTCAAGGACTCTAACCCCGTGCAGTGGCGCATCCTTCGGGTCAACTGCTGTGGAATACAGGCGGGCGTTGATCAGGCATTTCCGACGACAGAAGCGCGCTCCTAAAAATACCAGAAATAAATAGTTACAGCTAGTACTATATTCAGCACAAATATGTGGGATATAGTGTATCGTACTCATATATGCATGGCACTTTGTTTCATGAATTTCGTAGAAAAGTGATTTTTTAAATATATGAACATTTACGTACCTAGTACTCATATTTACGATGTTTAAGACAGAGCAATAACACATCAATATAACCAACAACAACAATAACAACACACACAAAAACATCAATAGCAGCAACACAAATGGTTTAATCATAGTCTGCAATTATCCCTGATTTCCTTCTCCCAAACATGACGATGCATAGTCATTTGAGTTTAGGATATGTGTCCGCTGCCAGTGTCTTTTTCGAGGCCAATTTGGGGCCGAATTTTGGCCCTATTACCCTGCTTAAAAGGTTTACATTTCCCCCCTATATTTACCTTTAAATTCCCCTCAAAATGAAAACTTTATTTTGAAAATAAATGTGACCAAAATTGGACAAAAATTGACTAAGATAGAGGAGTTTTTGTAAACAATCCCAGAAATCTTTCATCAAACCAAGTTTGTGCATAATCAAAGTTGTATCATTTGTAGCAAAGCAAGTGATTAATGTTTTATAAAAAACACAAACCTGTAATAATGTTTTTCTACGGATCTACCATTTCATCTACATACCTGACGAAGCCAAATTGAACGGATGTACTATAATAGATTCCACAAGGGCACGCACAAGTTACTTCACTGCTTATAAATAAGCTCCCCGTACTATCATTTGTAAACATGTTTTCATAACAATGTGTATCGCACGCACGCACAAAGAGTGGTATCAATATTGAAAATAACGAACAAAATATATGAAATACGTATTAAACAGTAAACGTTCTTTTAAACAACTACTTTTAAAATACCACCAAACAATAAAAGAGACGTAAAATTACATTACATGTATTACCGGGGTAATTACAATGTATTTGAGAATTTTACGGATACTTGTTAATAAGTGGTTAATATAATGGTATAGTTTAATTAATTATACGTATCAGCGAATGTTGAACTGTTATATCAAAAGGTATCTATAAATTATTATTACGAATAAACAAATAAGTAACAAAAACACACAATCTTTATAGCAATATAATTTATCTTTATTGCAATATAATTGATAGATACCGCATTTATAAACAATTATCATGTATAATTGCTACATAAGATTACGATTAAAATAGTCATTGTAGTTTTGACTAAATATCAACAAATATAAACATACACACCGTTTTGAATGTATAAACTCGAATCACTCTTTCGAACATGTTGCAGAAGACGTCTTAAACCCTGACGGCGCATGATAGATATCCTCCAATTCATTATTAAGTCAAACAACAGTGGTCTCCCTTGGACTAGTAATAAAATATAACTCGGTTATTTACATTCCAGTACGTACATTGCACGCATTTACTATCACGTCCGTCACGTATATTTCAGGAAATATGATTTACTATTCATCGCATACAGATTATTTTATTCCTTGACACTATTTGATAACCTAAATCACGTATGTGTGGTAAGCTTCAATGACAACATCGGTGTGTGTGGCCTTGTCCTATTACAGTGGCATGCCATTGTACAAGGGAGCTAAATCGTGATTACCGTTCTGTTGCCGCTGCTTTTATTGTGTACACTGTATTTGGTTAAAAAGAAGGCTATTTATTCAGGAAAAAGGAAATATGTTATATGCCACAAAGTGACGAATTACCCTTTAATATATTATGGATTGACTGAAATAGTGTTTCATTCTAACATTCAAAAATACAATGCAGGGGCGTAGCTTCCTGTAGGCACTATAGCCTTATAGGCACGTGCCTATACATTTTTTCCAGAGATGAAAAATTTGAACATGCCAAAAATGCAATAAAAACAATAAAAAAGAGGGGGGTGGAGGTGAGGGGATCTTTCTTGGCTGTGTTGATACTTCATTGTTTAAAGAGTTGATTACGTCAATATGAGATAAATTTCATGAAACACACGCTTATTTTACAAATATTTTGTAGAGTCGTGGTTTAGCTGAAGTTAGTTGTTTGTAGCCACATACGAGTATAAACACTCCTGCCCCAAATTATCGATTACAGCGTCATTTTGGAGATTCCGTCTATTGTGCCTATACATTTAAACGCAAGCTACGCCCCTGCAATGCTTGATTTGGTCATAGATCTACGCCCCTGCAGACTTAATTTGATAACAACCCAGCAAACATGCACATATGGGTCCCATCTGGGCTGTTTCTGGGCAAGCCCATATGGGACCTATATGGGCCAGACCATATGGGCTTGCCCATAAGGGTCCCAGATGGGTCCCATATTACAGCACTGTGGGAAAAAATACTGTAAAAGGTATTTATTTATTATAAACTTATATTTTTGTGCTAGTATGTGACTGCATTGATCTAAGCTACTGTTATTTTATCAAAAAGTAGTAATTCAACGAATAAGCACATAATTTACAACCCATATGGGACCCATATGGAGGTGCCCGACATTTATTTGTATTGTTTTTTATATAGGTTTTATTTTTATGAATAAAACATTTAATGTATCATTTAGATGTAATTTTTATCAATAAAGTACATCGAAGTTTTTAATCATCGCATAATTGAATAAAATAAATTATTTCGAGCTTGCGCATACGAAATTTCCGGTAGTGCCAAAACAAACGGTAAGTCGTACATTAGTACACGTAAATAACATTACTTTTGAATTCTGTTCGATGATATCTCACATTATCAGTCTGCAATTGAAATGCATGCACGTATCGTGTGTAAAGAATAGTTGTAAACGCGTTTTGGGGGGATACTATTGTCCATTTTTGGTTTGCATATGTCATGTATTTTCGCGATGGCAGTCATTTGTTTTCAATTTTGTGACATTATGTTGGAAAATATTGCAGGGTATACAGAAACTTTGCTGCACTGTCGAACTGTAAACTGTCAAGTTTAAAAATTCATTATGATTCTATATTTATAATAAAGTTTTTATTCAAGGTGAGGCACCTTGGAGTTTCCATGTTTGGTGGGCAGACAGTTGACATTCACAAGGAGGTTGCGTTATACCAGCTGGCGAGGCAGTTCAATATAAAGGTGCTAAAGAGAAATGTGCAGTCCTTCAGCTTTGAATTACTTGTATAGTCAGTATAGTTAATGTTTTATGAAATACGCGAATTGTAGTTTTATTAATATGAATGTCATGTAGATGTCCAAAACGATCATAAATGTTAAATGTACTAGCGTAATGTGATACAGGCAATACGATAAATATTTTCTTATATGTGACTGTTTTGTCATCCCAAAACATCAAAGCAACTTTCAATAATCAACACTTGACAAAGAATATTTTTGCCAGAGTCGAAAATGTTATGTTAAGCAATTCAGAGGGGGTGTTATAGCGATTTGCCACAATAACGATTCGTCACATAACTATTCGCCATAGGTTCGTAACAACTTGCCACACAAGTAAAGTTCTGCTATTAGTTCAACTGTTGAACACCTTTAATTCGGTGTTTGTAACAAAGATAATTGGTGCTAATTGTAATTGATGTGGTTTGACGCGAGTGAACGATTGCAGTTTGTTATCTTAATCATCTGTTAACGCATTTTTTAGAAATATAATATCCCGGGCCAAGTCTAGTAAAAATACTTTATTTCAATCGGAACGGAACAAAATGTTCTTAAACATAAGCATATTACAGCTCATCAATTTATTTCATTTAACAAATTATACATGCATAAATGTGCATACATGAAAGAAAAATATCGTAAGAGTAGTACTGGTATATTAAACTTCTAATATAGTTTCTAAAAATTAAATCATAAAATGAAGAGCATAAAGGTTTGAGAAAAAGTACGTAATAAACTGTTGAATATGTATGGGTTTCCCCTTTTATCCCGAGATCTATTAATTCATTTTTATTTGGTAGTAAACCTAATGAAAATTGAATATTTTGAACTACTGTACAACATGTGGATAATGTGTTTGCAATTACATATTTGCACATGTGCAACATTGGCACTTCAAGAGGCTGAGCATGATATCCATGTCAGGTGGATAATGTGTTTGCAATTACATATTTGCACATGTGCAACATTGGCACTTCCAGAGGCTGAGAATGCTATTTGTTGATCGAATCACCACTGGACATTTTGAAACTGTTTTAGCAAAACACTTAAATTCCTTCAGTTTTTTGTAGGAACAGATTATTTGGTGAGAATATGACACGAGTATTAAATGCATAAAGGACACGACCGCCACTGCATAGACTTGATATTTTAAAGTTTTACATTTGATAACATGCAATGTATAGTTGTGACGCATAATCATAATGTTGATTCAAATGTCTGTTGAGAATATATGTGTGTTATTTTTTCATTCACAAGTCATTGGGTACCCAGGTAGTGAAAATGGATCTGGGTACTCGTCACAGCTTATCTGACCTGCGGGTATCCGGGTACCGTTTTAACTTAAATTGATAGTTAATCCTTGACACAATACAATTCATGTAACAATAATCGTCGTAGTCGTCGACATTGCCATCATGCTCAATAATGTACAGAGTGCATTATAAAGTACAAATTAATCAGCTTTATTAGTGATGTTGTATTCATCATATATCTTTAAATGCAACTTATAAAAAACGCACGCATTTCCTTTAAATTATAATGATCAACAATTTCCACCAAATATCTTTGTTTTAATCATCAAAGTAGTGTGGCGAATCATTATGAACCTGTGACGAATAGTTATGAAACTGTTGCAAATCGGTATTAAACTGTGGCGAATCGTTACTAATTCTTCACAGGGCATAGAAATAACTAGCCTGGTCAAATATTTTTTGCAAAAACACAAGGGAAGTAATTGAAATTTCGATATATTCTGTCAAAAAATCTATACCGTGACTTATTATTGATTTTGTAACTGATAGTTTTTACCTATTGGTTATTTGTATATACGTATCAATTTTGAAGCATACCACGAAGACCTGTGGACCGTTATGAGGCAGCCAAAAATGCTACCACAACTGTTGCATGTACCACCAGCCTGTTCTACATTATGCTACTCCAAGGTCAACTACATCCACAATAGCTAATATAGATGGATCAGCACACATACCAAAGAACAAAATGGTATGGGTCTCTAGATTAACCGAAAGCGAATTGAAACTTACCGAAAGCCACCAGGAATGCACAAAAATCAAACATTTTATATTAACAAGTTATTTACGTTTTCAAAATAAATTGCAATCAAAATTGTATGTAAAATAAATAAAACATTTACATATTAAATAAATTAACAAATACTTATCACGACATTTCATGGTGTGTAAATGCGGCCCAAGAAAGCCTTTCAGGTAGTCGTAAAATGTGATGTTTATGCATACCAAAATACAGGAAATCTTCAATAAAAAGAAATAAAAGTATTAACATCATCAAGACAGTATGAAAAATATTTATTTGTTTTAAACCGATAGCGTATTCAAGTAGTCGGAAAGATACAGTAGAGTCTTTGAAACACTTTGATCTAATAATAAAGTTTCTGTAAAGTATATGTATTTTAACATGTTTATGTTTCAGTTCACAATCAATAGCGTGAGACCTAAGAATCTTCATCATGATGGAGGTCATGGAAAATGGCTTCAAGGCTTAACACTCGACTCCTGGGCTGCAACGACAAGGCTATGGAACATTAAACAACCAAATAACAGACTAAAGCAAGGGATTCTGGTGGCGGGTGGAAACAAAGAAGGTCTATAAAGTCCATCGTTACATAAAACAATGTGATCGGTAGTGATTTACAATTGAATACGAGCATTCTAGTCTTGAGCATTCAGAGTGTTTTGCACTGACTTTGAGTTATGAAATTCGCCACATTGAAAAAAACTGTCGCCTCGTTTCAAATTTGGTGACTGTGGTGATAGACAGCAAAACCCTTAATATTCGAAATTTTGTGTTAATCATTTACATTAATAGTTAGTCTTCTTTTGTGAAATAACTTGGCTGCTATATCAATTACAATAACAATAAAGTGTGTCAATTTTGTGGCAATGTAATGTTTGTATGTCTTTTTAGTCTCAAGTATTCAGTAGAAAGTGTTTCTCTATATTTGTGAGAGTTTATTTACTGCTTATGCTAACCATCTGCATTGCATGTAATTGTTGGTCTTTCATGTGAATATAGTCTAAAATAACAAGATATGCATGCATATATAATAAGTGAGTACATACAATAATTGATTGTGATTACTCTATATAAAGAGAAACATCTCTATATAAAGAGAAACATCATTAAAGTTGGGTATTTTATCCTTTTTTGCCTTTTAACATAATGTGTTTCATATTGTTTAATATTTTCATTTAATAATTGACTTTTAAGTGATTTCTAATGCATCCTGTTCAAATTTGTATGCTTGATAAAATTATATAGCTGGTAGATAAGCACATTTCCTGTATTGATATTGAAGGGTTTTTTAAGCATAAGATGTATGATGTATATATCATATCTGTGTGTCTCTTCAGCTAATTTAAATATCTAAAAACACAAAATACCCGTATTCTGATAATTCATTTTGTGTTTAAAATAACGAAATATTTGGTTTAAGAATAACTTACTTTTATATTGAAATTTCCCTGGTTTCTTTGTTGTATTAATTAGTTTTGTACGCTTTTTTACATGTACAACAATTAAAATATGCTGACCATGATATGATTGTCAGATTCAACTGTAAATGTTTTTGATTGATTAAAATTGTATCTTATCGATAACGTTCGTGTTTTGTTTTCCTCTGACAGGTATGACTTACAGAATATTGCAGTATGCCTACAATATAGGATGAAAAAAGGATCATATATAGACCCAAATACTGCCCGTATGCAGCCCATATTGAACCCATATAGGACCCATATGCAGCCAATATGGGAACCATATGGGTAGAGCAACCGGGAACCAGCAACCGGGCTGCCCATATGGGTCCCACATGGTTCCCGGTTGCACTACCCATGGAGACCCACATGGTTACCCATATGGGTCCCATTTATTTTGCTTGCTGGGAAGGCGTATAAGCAACTGAATTTACTGGCAATACGTACGAGTACAGCTTAATAACTTAACAAAATAAAAAAATTCAGCGAAACGGAACTTCTTAACATTATAAAGTGATCAAAATTGCATTTCAAATGAAGGTGTCTACAGACTACGTGAAAGGAAGTGGAATTCCATGACGTGACATTTCTGTCGCCGAAGAAAGAATTTTCAACAAACACATTTCCTTCAACATTTAAAGGTCGTGATTATTTCGTTTTAAAATGTTAAATCTAGAGTGTGCTACAACTAATACCCAGTCTGCGTATTGATACGACCCAGTGTCTTTGGTAGCTGTATAGAGCTAGTTACAGCTTTGCATTTGTATTCTTTAACGCATTGTAATAATTTCGGCATGCACATATTTAACATAGTATTATTCATAATACGTAATAATGTATAAAGTTTATAAAATATGCAGTTTATTCTTCGACTCAGGTCTAAATCAATCAGCAGCTAATCATATCTTAATTAAAAACATATTTTCGAAACACCGCAATTATTAAACAAAAAATTCGCCGCGTATTATTGATTTACTAATGAACTAGTCTGATCATTTGCAGATATATCATTAAAATCGGTTCGACGAAAACGTGCTATTTTACCACTTTATTGTTGTTTTGTAGGACATCCAGTGCTGTCTAATAATAATCAAAGGGCTGCTAGCCCACAAAGACTGTTGACGAGAAAAGAAACTTTAAAAACAAATGAATTATGAGAGTATTTTTATCATAAGGAACTTTTATTGAAGTAAGTCACCTATCCGTTATATCATTTCTACGAAACAAATATCGAAACTCATAACTATACGATCTACTTAAATAAATTGGTACGTATAAGCTGGTATTTGACCTAATTGAAGTTGGAGATTCAGGTCACTGTCTTTTGCGCATTGAAACTCGTAAAGCGCGCGTCTAATTCGATGCTTTTTATCTACTACATTCTCATCCTTTGTTGTTTTGTAATTCGTTGGAGGCAAATATTTGTGTGCGAACTATTTTAGGCAAATATTTGTGTGCGAACTATTTTAGGCAAATATTTGTGTGCGAACTATTTTAGGCAAATATTTGTGTGCGAACTATTTTAGGCAAATATTTGTGTGCGAACTATTTTAGGCAAATATTTGTGTGCGAACTATTTTAGGCAAATATTTGTGTGCGAACTATTTTAGGCAAATATTTGTGTGCGAACTATTTTAGGCAAATATTTGTGTGCGAACTATTTTAGGCAAATATTTGTGTGCGAACTATTTTAGGCAAATATTTGTGTGCGAACTATTTTAGGCAAATATTTGTGTGCCAACTATTTTAGGCAAATATTTGTGTGCAAACTATTTTAGGCAAATATTTGTGTGCAAACTATTTTAGGCAAATATTTGTGTGCAAACTATTTAAAACGCGAACGGAGTTATATGCGTACGAGTCAATCTACAACGGGTAAAAACGGTCGATGAACCGTATAAGTTCCGATCAATCTTCGGTGTTTTTTTATCACAAACTGTATGCTTAGTGAAAATAAATTTAATTAATAAATACGTTCAAAACTCTCTTTAGAAGTACGATGCTTTTCCACAAATTTAATGCATACGTCAAAAACGATAGCTATCGTCAATCGAGTGCTTACGGTTGTTCCGCTATACTGTGCTGAGTCAATACAATGTCGTTAAACTTACACAATATGATGAAATACGCGTATGTGGTTAGCCAGTAAACAGCACAAACAGATACGCTATCATACCTGTGTGAATAGACGTAACATGAATTCACTTGCAGATGTGGACTAACTGGATAATTATTATTGTTTATTAGTGTTCACGTCGGATCTATTTCTTTTCATCTGTTCATGAATAGAAAGTAGCATCGATAACAGGAAGCCTCACTGCTCAGCCAGCGAAGCGCAGTAATTTATCGATGTACTGACTCGTAGCCTGCAGAGTACAGAAGTAGTTCCCTCAAGATCGATTCTGAATACAACTACTAAATCCTGTTGGCTTGCGCCAACAGTCTAAAAATGTGGAACTTTGAATTAGGCCATACCAATTTGATTTTATGTTTATCGTCCTCGGGCTGGTAGGTTTTCAGATGCCTGAACAAAAAAAACCAATTTTGACAATGAACAAAAAGAGTTGGAAAGCGTATAAAATATGGAAAAAAGAAAAGAAAAAAGGACTTTTAGGTGTTGTTACTAATATTTGTAAAACATAGCTTGCAACTAGTCAATTTACACAGTTAAAATACTGTATTGTACTAGGTTCCCAATATGAAGATGATATATATGAAGAGTTTTGCAAGTAAACATTTGCTTTAGCTTGTACCACTTCCATGAATATGTTGTGAAAGAAAAATGTTTTTATCGACTTTTATGTTTTTTCCAGCCTGTTTGATAGATTTCGCAAAATCATGGAGGTCATATATATATATATATATATACATATGGCCTTATTAGAAAAAATTAAATGAGTACATACGTTATTTTCACGCAAGGCTTGTTGAGCACCACTTGGCAGGAATGTATACGATCTTACAAGAAAACACTGGGTAATAGTAAGATTTTGTCATCGTATTTTTTATGTATAGTAGAAAACATCGTGCCGTGCTCAGCTAGCTCAGTTGGTAGAGCGCTGGACTGTCAATCCGGGGATCGTGAGTTCGAACCCCATCCCTGCAACATAACATGTGTGGGGATTGGTCATGAAATAATTTCTACGGCCATTCTCCCCCTACCTCTGATTCAAGTTGGGCAGGTGTCAGTTACTGGCATAAGTACGTGCATTTAGTGCTGGTAATCCGCTTATAAACAACGATAATGCGAACATTATTTCGATTCTAATATGATGTGACATATATTTTTGGGTTTATTGGGTAGTTTAACAACGATAATTGTGTTTATTGTCTATAGAAAAATTAGCTAGTATCATGTTAGAATGTGAGATACGACATATAATTTGTCAAGGAATGCATGTGGGTGCTTGTTTGGTCAAATGTACTTTAGTACATAGGTTGTTGTACAACAATAATGAATATGAACCGGATCCTGCCTTGGCGGAAAAGAAATGAAAATAAGTCTAAGGCCACACCACATGGAATTCTTGGTCATCGCATTTTTTTTTCGAAACATTTTGGAGTGAGCGGGCGCAATAATAATAATTATTATTATTGTGTGTTTTTTTCAAGTTTGGTTATTTTGGTGCGAGCGCATAATTTTCGCATAATTTAGATATAAAAATAATATTTTTGCTTTGAACATGACAATTTTAAGTAATATATTTAAAACAGACTTTACGCAGGCGCGGTTTCTGGATCTTAATTTTTCCGCACCCTCTCATTCTATACATAGAGTGTGACGTCACTACTTTAATCGAGAAGCGACACCTGGTGGTCAAAATATTCTGTAACTAAAAAAGGCTGTCGACAAATGGCGTTTAGGTTCTCTTACCTATTGCGGCAGGAACGATATTGCCAAAAAGATCAATTTAACGAACATACCGAACAACAGGTGTGGTAATTACAATAAATTGAGTAAAGAACACGTCATTCACAACGAAATACATGTGGGGCGTCGTGGGAAAACCGGACTTAATGCATGTGCGTAAAGTGTCGTCCCGGATCAGCCTGTGCAATCCGCACAGGCCAGGATGCCAAGCATGTCAGACATCACGTGACGTCTAGGAACTGCCCATGGGATCGCGTAGAAAGTCGCGATGTGATTGGTGAATATGGTATAAAACACTTGTAGCACCCTTTATGTAATAATGATACCTTTAACTTGTAATTAGGGAAAGCATTCAAATACTCCCCGATAATTAACTTTAGTTAATATTATTATGTTGCGCGTAACATGCTTAGAGCATACACATATAAACTATCAAGCGAATTAATCTGACTAAATCACACAACGATGTCGTTTATTTAGTGTTCAATTAATAGTTGTAGCACACTTTGACCGAAATAGGTTAGTTATTTAACGAGCCCGCAGGGCGAGATTAAATAATTAACGTATTGATGTCAAAGGATGCTACAAGTGTTTTATACCATATTTACCAATCACATCGCAATTCTAAGATGCCGATCCCAATGGGCAGTTAGTAGAAGTCACGTGATGTCTGACACGCTTGACATCTATGTCGTTTCTAAATTTAGCAGTGTCGCCAGGCCACGTGATGCGATCGTCGCACTGTGCAATAAGTAGCGTGCGTATAAATTACAACTATATTTCAATATACTGCACGCTAGTTATTGCACGATAAACTTGCATATTAGACTCCGCCCACCAGTTACCGTTCTGATATCACAGTTATTGAATACCGAAAAACAAAGAAAACTCTCGGAAATATGGTATAATTACCAGTTAAAGATATCATTATTACATAATGATGCAACTAGCGTAATTCTGATTTGAAAATCAGCACATAATGCAGAATTCATATGCCGGTCAAGGGTCGTATACATCTTGTTGCGCACATTTCGAACGTCGCGCAATCGCAAAGTAAACGGTAATATTTCAAAGGGAAGCAACTTATGGAGTTATAAACCTAGTATGTGTGACAATGGTCGCCCTTGATATAGTAACATCGTTTCAGACAGACGTCTAAACCCCCAGATGATGTTATTAATAACCAAATCATAGGTAGTTTTTTAAAAGAAGGAAATTTTTTCTTTCTTTGCTTTTAAGTTCATCACACGCATTATCTAATTCTTGTGCTATTAGTATAACATTAATCAAAACGCTGACAGCTTAGAAAGACTGTTGGCGATAAAGGAAACTAAATGCAAGTGAATTGTGAGAGTATTTTTTATCTTAAGAACATTTTTTTGAATTAAATCACCTGTCTGTAATATAAATATTAAAAAACGAATCTCGTAACTTATAATTATACAATCTACTTAAAATAAATTGGTGTAAGCTGGTATTTGACCTAACTGGAGTTGGAGATCCAGGCTACTGTCTTTTGTAAATTGAAACTTATATAGCGCGCGTCTAATAAAATGCTATTTATCTACATTTTCATAATTATTTTTTTGTATTTCGTGGGAAGCAAATATTTTGTGCAAATTATTTAAAAAGCGAACAGAGTTAAGTGCATACAAGTCAATCTACAACGGGTATAAATAGCCTTTAACCGTGTAAGTTCGAAACAATTTTCAGTGTTTTACATCACAAGCGCTCTGCTCGGTAAATACCAATTTAATTAAATATAAGTAAAATTAGTTTAAATACATTTAAAACTCTATGCAGAAGTACAAGTACAGGGCTTTTCCACAATTCTTATGCATACGTCAAAAACAATAACAATCGTCAATCGAGTGGTTAGGATTGCTCCGCTATAATAATGTGTACTGAATAAATACACCGTTGTTAAACTTGTTGTAATGCGTAGTTAACCTTACACAGCACAAACAGCGACGCTATCACACCTTTGTGAATAGCCATAACATGAATGACTTTGTATATATGGAATAGATGGATTACTATTATTGTTTGTTATTGTTTTAATTTTGATCTATTTCTTGTAATCTATTCATACACAGTAGCATCGATAACAGGAAGCCTCACTGCTCCACGAGCGAAGCGCAGTCATATATCGATTCACTGACTCGTAGCCTGCATAGTAAAGAAGTAGTTCCCTCAACACCGATTTCGGAATACAACTACTAAATCATGTTGGCTTGCGCCAACAGTCTAAAAACCTTAAAAATGATGTATATGCACTAATTAGTAATTGATGTTTTCTCGTGCTTAGTTGATGCTGAACTAATGGGATACATAATCCATCTAGTAAAACAATCATTTCTGAAATATCTGAAAACAAGTTCAAGAACGACGTGCATTAAAAGCAATAAATATCTGTTTAATAAATCATACTACGAAATTTATATACATGTAATTCATAAAAATTTAAAAACAAAACTAAGCTAGGCCTGGCCCGGCTAGCTCAGTTGGTAGAGCGCTGGGCTGTCAATCCGGGGATCGTGAGTTCGAACCCCAGCCAGGGATCGTGAGGTCGAACTCCAACCCAGACAGATAACTTGTGTGCGAATTGGTCATTAAATTATTTCTACGGTCAGTCTACCCCTACCTCTGATTCAAGTAGGGCAGTTGTCAGTTACTGGCATAAATATGTGCACTTAGTACTGGTCAACCGCTTAAATTGGCTACGCTTGCCTATGAAATGTCTGAGTAGGTTAAATGGCCGCCGGGATATGACTGAAATACTGTTAAAAACTGCGAAAAATCCAAAACAAACAAACAAATCAATTGTTGAAAAGGCCTAAATATCTTCGGCGAACTAATACACTTTACACAATGGGTCGATGCGTATGCTTTTCAATTGACGTTGACAATGCAAACCTGAATGGCCTTCCGTCAGGGAGCGTAATAAGTTGCATAATTGTCCATCGTTTGACCTGATTTTTGTGAAGGACTGAACAATAGATCATTTGTAGTACAAGATGGTCAGTGTTTCAATGGTTATTTCATGTGACCGGTGTGTCACCCTGGGGCATTTTAATGTACTCAGACACAGAATATTTTGAGGGCGAATTTTGTTACTAAGGCGAATGATCATTACATTTATTGAACTCGCGAATAAACTCGTTGTCACAAGAGTTGCCATCTTTTAGAATTTTTTCTGATAAGAATAAAACCGTGTTTATATTAGAAATTCCGATAGGAGGGACGTTCCATGTGGCGTGCCCCCTCCTCTACAAATAAGACCTATGCACAAGGGTAGCATTAAACTGCAGACTTCTTTTGTCGAAATGCCATAGAAATCATGTATTTACTAAGGAATTTTCTAAATGAAGAATATTATTTATTTGCAAGTTACAAAACAAATATGAAACAATAAAGAAAATGCGATATAAAGGCGAATTATATCTATTTCAACACACCACTGCCGTATACGCGGTTAAAAGGCATGAAGCTGACAAGCTTTGTGGCGGACAGACACCCGGACAGACGGACGAACGTACTACACTTGTACATATACTCACTTAGTAAAAAATTCATATGGGGCGTTTACTGCTTCGCGGAGGCGAGGCTAACAATCTACTTTCGAAAAAAAAAAATGGCTGATCAACAAAAGTAGCTTAGGGTTTAATATCTCCGTATCTCAAGTGACCACTGCCGTAGTGTTGCCAAATCCTGGCGCGGTTACAGGATTTTGATTTAAAGTGGGAAATATTCAGGAACTGAAAAAGGCTGCCAACAACTGCTATTGGTCTGTATGTATGTATTTCGAAGTTTGTGAGGTCCCTCTGCGCCGAAGCTGCATTATGTGAGGACCCTGCGTGTGTCCCAGCACCCCTGCCTTATTCATTTGTAGAGACACATCGAACGTTGTGACGAATTTTGAATAATATCTGCGATGTCCAGCTGTTTATTTTTGCTGAAATGTGTTTAATTTTGGTGTGGCCTTATGCTGTGGGAAGGGGCGGCGGGGGGAGCGGAGTAGCCGGAGGAAACCCCACCTGTCCGCTATGGTGACCACCAACCAAACTCACATGCTTCGAGTAGCAATCGAACCCGGGCAGCATAGGTGAGAAGCAAATGTGCCAGCCATGCTCCTGCTCTGTTACAGTAGTAATCGATATCGTAAGATGCGATATCATCAAGAGCAATGTAATTAACATACCGAAGAATGAATGGGGTGTATAATTACAATAAATTGACGTCATTGGCAACGAGATGCATATTTTAAAGATATACTGTGAGGTTAAATTTTCGCATGTTGGATACTTAGAAGGCAAGAGGGGGGGGGGGGGGCGTACGTCGCTTCCACCCACTCTCGAGCCGCCAATGAAATCCTGAACTTGTAAATTTCAGCGACCATGACCTGCTCTGATAAGATATCTAGGGTGTTTAGCCGACTGGTGTTTACATTGAGCACAATGTTGACCACCCGGCTGCCAGGTTACGCAACACACTCCGGCATAGAGATAAGAACCGATCTGACCGCCAAGCGTGAGCACAGCCTCATTATTTATTACGTAAACACGACACCTGATTATGACGTGGAGCGCATGTAATTTTGGCCAAAGTATGGTGCATTGTTGAGAATGTGTGATAACCCAGCGGGGTACCGGTATGTGAGTATGGTAAGTGGCTCCGCATACCTGGTTCCCCCAAGCACACGTTAGAGTTTCTTAAGAGAATTCTTGAGGAATAAGAAGCCCTAGGTCAGGGAGCGCAGCGACCAAACTGGACTTCTTATTCCTGAAGAATTGTCTTAATAAAGAGTATGCGAGTCATGCTCTTCATGAAGACTTCTGATTGGCCAGAAAGTTGGGGCAAACACTATTAACAAAAGGTTGCGTTAAAATTCAAAAGGCTTCCTATAACTATTATAAATAGCGGAAACTTCTCAACTTTTCTAAAGACCGTTTTGGCCAAATGAAATATTTGTTCAATTACATATATAGCAGTTTGCATATGTTTGAAGTCGATACGATGTTTGTAGGTCGAAAAATTTTTTATTACACACGACTTATCTATTGTCTTTGATATGTATTGGCCCAGCGCAAATATTCTAGACCCAAAGTGAAGGACTATGTTTGCGAAAGTGATTCTGCACTCTTAAGAACGCAAACATTTGGCGTTTTATCAGACACAATGAGAATCGCTCTTGCCTATACACAGATGCCGGTCCAAAGTGTAAAATATACGTAAAAAATTAAGCGCAAAGGCAACAAATAGAATGAACTCAGTATGTACAGACATACAATGCACATAATTTCTAAACGTTAACTTGATATTTTTGTTAAAAAAATGCCAGGTGTAGGCATTTATCCTGCAATACTATCTTATTAGAATGCCAGGTGTAGGCATTTATCCTGCAATACTCTATCTTATTAGACACATGTAGATAATACCAATGAGTGTTAGTTACCGTGCTGTCATTGCTGCGCACGGAGTAGATACAAATGATTGAAAAAACGTCTCATGAATTTGTTAATTGATTCGCGAGTTTCTATTTTAAGGGTGACTGCGTTAACGCATTTCGTTACGCTTCAGTGACTCGTTTGATATAAAGAAATTTTTAAGGAAATATTTGGAATAAACTGTATTAAATGTGTACCAGAATACTTTTTGTCTATACTTTTATATTTCGATTTTTTTTTTACAAAATATCGAGTGGACGTTTAGAAATTCTGTTCAGTGTAGAGTTGTACGAGTTCGCACATGTAGATACTATCTTTTTTAACAAATCATATTTTTCACATTGATCTGTGAAAAATAGGATCTCATTCGTCACATTCGTCAAAATTGAGATCTTATTCTTCACACATTCAGTCTCGTTCTTCACATTTTCTGTGAACTTTGTGAACGTATCTAGGTTTTATATGTAATGAAATCGTATTATTCTGCGATCATCACGCATACCCAGGTTTAGGCCAATCACATTCTTCATACCTAAAAATGTGACAAATTAGATCCTATTCTTCACAGGAGTGTGAAAAATATTATTTGTGAAAAATATGATCCTACATTGGTCTTTCTTGCATGTTTGGATATATATTGGAACGGTGCAATGTCGTCCGTTTAAGGAACCATTTAACGAAAATACCAGTCCACCAAAAAGGGTTTGATAACTGCAATACATTGCTTAAAGAAAACTTAAAAAGGCGGATGATGTTAGACAAATTTAGAGCGAGCGTGCGTTGCTCTCGCCCCCGCTCAGCCCGCCTATGGTATACATTCCCCACACTTCCCCGCTCAGTCCGCCTATGGTATACATTCCCCACGCTTTAATCCCAGTAAATACCTCATATCACCCACATAAATTGAAACCGTACAAAGTCGTGGTTTCAGATAAAGTTTGATGGCTTTTGAAAATGACAGTTTGTTCAACAATGATGCCTGTGTTTGCTTTAAATTGTAATGAAGCCAATTTTTCATATGAAGTAAGTTTTAAATGCGTAGTTAGATCTATATATAATCAGTAATGAAAAAGTTGTCCTTGTTATGTCTTAATTTAAGATGAAATACAGAGAAGTGTGTGGTTGAGTTTTTACATCTTAATTTCAGTTATTGCAACATACGGATACGCGTGACTTGGATTTTTCAGCGAGTCTCTCCTGAAGTATGGGGCATATTGTATAATAACATACCATGATATAAATGCAAACACTATCAAGGGGAATAATCGATGCGCACGCATGCCGAAGTTCACATACTGCGATTCTAAAGTTGAAATACTGCGAACTGTCTAGCACAATTTTAGGTACTAATGATTCTCCCCTCTGTTCAAAGATCGCAACAACACGGCGCACGCGCGATGCTGCTGCTGTGTTTTTGTTGTTGTAAACATCACACATTGCAGTATGGCAACTTACAATCGATTTGTCACGTTTCCAACCAAAATCAACGGTGACTGTCAATCCAGGGATCGTGAGGTCGAACTCCAACCCAGACAGATAACTTGTGTGGGGATTGATCATAAAATTATTTCTACGGCCATTCTCCCCCTACCTCTGATTCAAGTAGGGCAGTTGTCAGTTACTGGCATAAGTATGTGCACTTATTACTGGTAAACCGCTTAGATCGGCTAAGCTTACCCAGGAAAAGTGTGATTAGGTTAACTGACCGCCGTAATATGACTGAAATACTGTTCAAATGGCGAAAATTTCAAAGAAACAAACAAGTTATCAGATAACTGGAGTATGTCTGACAATTCTTAAGTATGATCTTAATTTCTTGCAAATATAAGAGTGTCAGCTGACAACAAAGCAGGTAGAATGGAATTATAAACACCATTATAAGAAGAGACATTTATCTATTGAAATTAAGTATGATCTATTATAAAAATCTAGAAGTGGTATCTTAAAATATTATTTTCCTTACGAAAATACTTTGTGAATGGGTATTGTTCTAACCGTATGAAATGCTGAAAACTGTTCGGTTCCAATTTGAGTTCTTGACACACCATTATAACAGTCTTAGCGCAAGTATATGTACGCATGCACACATTTTTGCTTTGCATTTTTAGACATTTAGCACTAATATATACATAAATACTAAAATGCAAGTATAGGTAATGTTTGTTCGAAGTGAATGCTAAACTGTTATGATTGCGAGAACTGGGGCCTTCTACAGAAACATCTTAAGTTTATCTTCAAAGATTTTCACTTTCAAGTTCAAATTTTTGTAATATAATATTTCTAAACTACATAATTTGCAAATCCCTGTGGTACAGTAAGGTAAATAATAGAACAACATTCAGCTAAACATTATTCTAACTTGAGTCTCGCTATTGTTTCTCTAGACAAAGAATAAAATTTTCGTTCATAAACTAACCAATAAACAACGCAAAAGTAGTCCCGATTCAGAGCGGAGCATAGTAAAAAGTAGTTCCAATTACAATTGCAAATATATATGTCAGATCACGTTAAAATCTGACTAATTTTCGCATTGTCGTTGTTTGTCAGCCAATAAACAACTATTTGTCATTCTGATGCACGGCTATTAAACAGCTCGGGCTAACGCCCTGGTGATTAAATTCCTATGCATCACAACTCCAAATCGTTGTTTATTGGCCGATAAACAACAATAAATCGAAAATTATTTGTTAAATAGATACTTAGCATCATTCCATCAAAACTGGAATAAAAGGCTAAGAAATATGACTTTTTAATAAGATTTTACTCAAGATGTTTCTGGAATAAAGCCCCTGGTATGATATTTCAACAATAACATAAATGTTCGTCATAGTGTATAATATACATGTAAGTTAGTTTTATATTTATAAGGTATTTTACATAGTTTACACGTAATATGTTAAAAATCTCTAGACATTGAGAAATAAAGAATATGAGAGTTTGAGTTGAGATGAAACATGCACGAATAAGAAAATTGTAATTTCAAAGAGAACCTGATTAATAATGAGAACTCTGAAACGATCTTGATTTTGATAGATCTACAATTGTGCTACATCCATCGTGTTGGCATCGTTGGCAAATTATGCACACATACGACGTATTATGGTTATGCTCTTTCATATGTCATTGCACCCAACACTCGCCCCCACACCCCATATCGAGGACCCCCAGCACACCATTTTCCCCTGTTATAACGATTGTTTCATGATCCTGATAGCTCCGGGCAAGCGATAACGTGCAATCGTAATTCCGCCGTAAAATTAAAATTATAGCACATGCCGCACAAGATTTTTATCAGTTTCGAATGCCAGTCGATAACCAAATACTAAAAAAGGAAAACAGATGCAAAAAAGACGCGTTATTATGTAATATTGAAATAGATAAGCCCAAGGCGCAATTGGACACTGACAGCGTGTATAACGCTGATACAATCTTCGGATCATGACAACAGTTGCTCAGCCAATCACATGTAGATCTAGTCCACGCTACTTTTCTAGAAAATACTTACATTATATATAATATGCGCTCGATTGCGTGGGCCTCATTCTAGTCTCTTCTGCGGTCAACGGAACGTTATTAAGATTCAGTGGTAAATTTCTTGGACAGTTTATAAAGGTCCGTATCTTTGGAAATCTTTGGAAATATAAAAACGTAACCTTATACAAAAATGGGCGAGTGGCAAAACGGTCTCTTCGGATGCTTTTCTAATGTCGGTGTCTGTGTGATTACATACTTTGTGCCGTGTCTGACCGCCGGACAAAATGCGGAGAAAGTAGGGGAGTCGTGCTTGCTATACGGGGTGTTGTCCGTCCTGGGACCCGTCGGGATCTGGTCACGTGCCAAAATTAGGGGCAAGATCAGAGAGCAGAAGGGCATCGATGTAAGTTCAGTTTTATTGCATTGTTGGAGTAGTTTTGATATTTCTAACAGTAGTAACGAGTTTTTTGTTTTGAAAATGTTTGAAATATTACTGGCATAAGTATGTGCACTACTGGTACTAGTGCAGTGCCGAAATCCGTCACATCTGGGAGGTATTTTTACGATATAGTCAAAAGTAGTTAACCAATCTACACATAAATTCACATACATCAAAGTTAGGTTTAATGTGCATTTGCTGGTCTGTTTTAGTTGCATTTCAAATACTTGGCATACAAACAATAACAAGCGATATTGAAGACATAAACAGGGTAAAAATGAACTTGAGACTGCCCTATCCGCCACCCCTCATTAAAATGTTCAAAACTGCTTGAAAATAATAATCCGTTTTTCAAAGCAACTTCTATTGACTTTTAAAACAAAAACCAAACATTCGTTTATTCGGGGTTTATTTTCGAATGTTTTTAAATAAATCATAATGATTTGAAGTCGCTTAGTGAAAAATCGTAGATCTCCGGAACCGAATTCTAGACTACTTTTGACTCTTGTTCTAATTCAAACTTCAATACAAAGCAGTTCTTTGTTGTTAATGCGGTGTTTCTTACACTGCGTTATATTTTTTTTAAAGCAGATCATTAATTTTGTATATAGTTCTGAAACTGAGGCCCTTCGTGGGGGGGGGGAGCAAATTAGTGCGCTTTTTGAGCAGCGTTAAATTAACTAAGTGACTTGCATTAAATATGCAATTGCGCTCTTAATATGAATATGTATTTTTTTTCTGCATTTAAATGTATTCAATGCCAATAATTAATGGATGTTTTAATGCCGCTCATGCCCACATGGATAAACTATTAAAACACAATAATTTAAATCATGGGCACCATGGTGGGGGGGGGGGGGCCCTCAAAATTGCGCATGCGCAGTATAAAATGGATTCCCCGAGCGCAGTTTGTATACATTTAGGGGTCATGGACAAACAATTGGATTAAAAATTGAATCACTCGCCAAATCAAGAAGAAAATTCATCAGCGTCGTTAAGGAAAGCATCTGTATTGTTAGTAATAAACAAAATCGCCGTTATTCAAACGCTTATTTGGATGGGGTGGCGGATTTAGGACAGTGGTGGATTTAGGCACTGCATCAGTAAACGGCTTAGATCGGCTAAGCTCGCCTATGAAAAGTGTGAGTAGGTTAACTGACCGCCGTGATATGAATGAAATACTGTTAAAAAACGGCGAAAAATCCAAACGGTCTATAAATAGCAGTCACGTCCCTGACATCAGTTTTGTTCGGCGTGTACACAGTATATCCTTTCATGTTATCGGAAATTTTCGGAATAATATTAAATCTAATAACTAGCGGACTCAGAAGTACTTAAATGATGCACGTATTTTCTTTTCTGTATATTTTATATACAGTTGAATTTTCAGTTTATGGTCATGCAATACAGGTAGAAGCCGTAAAACTGCGTGTTAAAAGCCAGATTACTTTATTAATGGTAACTTGTAGATCTGAAAATATATAATATATTTTGTAATATTGCTTAAATTAAAATAAAATAAGCGAAGCATGATCCATCTTCCTACAAACAGAAATAAAACAAAAACTGTTTAATTCTAATGACGTATTATACTAACATACTTGATGACATCATCTAATGACGTATTAAACTAACATACTTGATGACATCATCTAATGACGTATTATATTAACATACTTGATGATGTCCTCTAATGACGTATTATACTAACATACTTGATGACGTCATACATTTGAAATTCTCTTGTTTGACTCTAGCAAATACTCTGCCTTACATCATTTTGATTTCCATAAGCCAACCTCAAAGGCGCCTGAAAATAATGTTTTTATAATACTCAGTGTTTCTTTTTAAAACTTTTCTGCGAAGTTATTTACCTTTAATAACATATCATTTTAATTACCATTTACAAAACATTAATTCAATAATAAAATTTCTGCTACTTCAGTATTTTGACCAATGAAAATTGCATTTTGACCCTTGATATTTTCAAGCCAGGGGTCACTTGATTCATGGTTACCATAATCTACTGAAATCACTGTTAGCCACCAGATTACACAAATTTTTTTTTAAAAGAAGATCGAAATTCAATCCCTCATAATCAAATGTTTCTGATTGCAAGCGCATTATTTTCATGGAATAAGCATGAGTTCTCAAATTTTAGCATCCGATTTAAATTAACTATCTCATTAGTCTTTGCCTCAATTTTCTAGCCAATAAGGAGTCTCCATTTTTTTTAAATTAATTTCATACAGAAGTGAGGACTGTACGGCAGTGTTATATTCAATCTGGAGAAAGCATTTTTTTTTTACTGATATGCAATGTTACATAATTACCGTTTTCAGCAACTTCATGCGAATTTTTCATTGACCAGAATAAGTGATATAAGTTAGTAAGATCTTAGTATTCTCATAAACCTAATTTTTGTATTAAACTATATAACTAAAAATAACTCTCAGACCAGATGTAAGATAAATTGAAAGTTGTTCTGTAATGCAAGACACCGACTTTGCACTAAAACGACATAAATATGGAGCATGATGAAGTTTAATGAAGTTAAGGGAAACGGTATTAAAAGTGATCATCTTTTTTATTGTAACATTTTATTTACTTATACTTTTATTTTATTTATCTACATTCAGAATATGTTCGCATATAATTTCAGTATTTATTGTACGCAGAATATGATGTCGAATGAGAGAGCTCCTTTATATTGTTTGAACATAACAATCGTCATATTGTAATGACAGTGTTCGCCGATTAATTGGCGGGAAGCGTTCTTTCGTAATTAGCTTATAATATTCTAATAAATTAGTATATATGTGGTTGATATCTAAAGGAAATCGAATTACTTACTTGTGAAATAAAATAAAGCATCAATAATCCTTAAATAATTTAATGCGCTCGGCGCTTTGATTCTCGCCGGGAGTTAACCAATCAAAGCCTTTTCTGTTTTAACGTCACTTGTGCATAACCCTCATTCGGTGCGGTCGGCGCGTAAGAAAGAACTTACAATTTTCATACGGACATCTAACTGATTTGAAAGAAAAGGAAAATGGGCGAGTGGAAAAACGACTTATTCGGATGCTTTTCTAACTGCGGCGTCTGCATTATAACATATTTTGTGCCGTGTCTGACCGCCGGACAAAATGCGGAGAAAGTTGGGGAGTCGTGTTGTCTGTACGGATGTCTCTCCATTCTGGGACCTATAGGGATCTGGTCACGTGCCAAGATTAGGGGCAAAGTTAGGGAGACAAAGGGAATCGATGTAAGTTGTTTTTGTTGTTGTTAAATGATCAATGTAGTTATAATAAACGTATATACTGTAGCTCTACTTAGTACCTGAAAAAAATTGCATTAAAATATAGATCTACTGTAAGTAGTTCTCAAATAATACTGAAAATTGTTTTCGATGACTTATTTTCCCGGGTTTAAAACATAAATGCGCGCAATGTTTTGAAATATTTTAGAATATATCTATATATAAAAATCGATTTGATAAAAGGCATTTTCGCCCCGAAGCAAATTCAATTCGCATTTTGAAAAAGAAAGTCGTAAATTGCCTTGGAAATCATAGAAACCTTCCAATGCGACTATTTTCAAAAACAATTGCAGTATAAATATCTTTACTTCAATTATTGTAAATTTGACTGTAAAGTTTCTACTTTAGTTTCTAATCTCAAAGCCATAGATCTAGTACAAAAGCCACTAAAATCTGCAAAAACTTTGAAATGGCAACGTTGCGTTTAACAGTGACTAAGCAGGGTTGTCATTCAGAACCGGCCGCAGGCAGAAATAACCGCTCGTATTGCGGCGTTCAGAAATTGCATATAATCACTATAGGATTTCCGCACGCATGTGCATGTTTTTGTTTTTTCAAAACAATCAACGTCTGCACGCAATAATTATATGCAGCATTTCACATATTGTTCTTGACTAACTCCGCGTGTAAATTACCGATTAAAACGAAACGTAGGCGTGTTATGTACTACAGCTAACCAATGAGAACGCTTAAAATTTCCGATATGCAAACAAGGGTGTATCTGCAGAACGTTTATCAAGCCCTCGATCCCTGTTCACTGGGTTAACGGTGCAAATAAACAGTAACACGATATTCGCTGGGTTTGCTTTGTTATCGGCATGCTTTTTGCACCTCATAAGATATAAATTACTAGAAATGAAAATAAGTTAATATAAAAAGTTATTTTTGAGAATTAAACAGTGTTTGAAGACTATGACATAATTATGTTTAACAATTTGCGTACGCTGATCGTGTCTAGCACGTCACGTGGAATGGTCTTAGAGCTACTCATTTATAAAAAAAAAATTCGACAAACTAGATCGTCTATTATTTCTGAATGAAAGAGCTATTCAAAATCATCATTGAATACTAGCGAGTGAGCTTGCATTGTTCAGATATGCTAGCATCGATTGATGATTCCGTCCTGGTGTCAGTCGTGTAACACGCTTTTTAACAAATGACCCCATTGCTATGGGTGTTGCTAACGGCTTGCAGTATCAAAAAGCTACTTCATGACGTCACGCTACTTTCAGTAGTATAAAAAAGACATAACGTCTCAGATTTTTCATGGACTTCTTTGTTTAAATCTGGAATACTGAAAGGTAATCAGAACAATGTGATGTTGTTTAGAGAATGTTAAATGTTACGTTTCACATGTGCATGCAGATACATTTCTGGTGGGTGTGTCCTAACAAGACGCCCGGGCCCTCTGGCAGGTTACATTTTTATTTTGGCCTATTCAGTCAAAAGTTATTGAGAACCCTGTGACTGTCAGCGTCGTTTGCAAAATTTTAGTTATGATGATTATAATAGAATCTGAACAACTCATTTAACTGTTATCTGTACGAATTGTAAGCATAGTTTATGAACATTCTTAATCGTATAAAGTCGTTTGCATTCTTCAAAATGGAGCCAGATTGCGCGTGGAAAACCACTATACACCGTCACACTAGCGGCTACATGACCAAGCTACTAACCCTTTCGCGCATCGCGTATCGCGACACGATCGCGTTCAGTGTAACCATGGTGATGTTGTGTAAACTAGCGAGTGTGCTGCTGCAACCGCAAACACCTATTTACTTTATAAACACCTATTTACTTTATAAACACCTATTTACTTCACAGAGCCAGGTCTTGTGTAAACGATCCATGTTTAAATATTGAGTATACCAGTAATATTGATAAAGAAAATATTCAGAACTCTTCACTTGCAATACTTAATCAATGTCACTATTTGTTTTAATTACTCAACACATTAATCCAGGGTTTCCAACGATTGATTGAAATTTAAGAATTTGTACATGTAACTCCAGCTGTTGTTGTTTATGGGCTAACCGTACTTAAATTATGTCTAAACTACAGTAGTGGAGATAATTTAAAAATCGATCACAATATCGAATTTAGAGACTATTTTATCCCATGCTATACATTGTTTTCCTTGTAATACAACCATTACGAATATTTTTATCTTACACGTGTGAAAGATAACATTTTGAGCGTTTTAATTGGCTGCACATTCTTTGACTGACCAATAACATGACGTTATTTTGGTTAAATGAAGTCTTCAATATGAAATGACCTCACGTCACTGCACAATTTTTAGAATTCATCATCATGTTTAGGTAATATAGAAGGTTTTTTTTTCGTTTAAAAGCATGTGATAAAAAGATCTGACACTCGCTGTCATTTCATACCATATTTTATTAAACACATCCAAGAAATTCGTTAGTAAGCTCGCCAAAGGCTCGCTTACTGTAAAAATTCGTGAACTCGTTTAAAAAATATGGTATGACATGGCAACTCGTGTCAGATCCTAATATCAGATCCTATATGTAATTGATAGATTGTTCTCTTAGTGATTTAATATTTAATTCATTGCAATTGGCTGATTAGCCATATTCTCAGAAAAAAAAATTGATTAAAAGTAATATGCATTTTTTGGCAACAGCCAGGACTTTCGCAAGCACGCATCAGTCCTCATTTCAAGCTTGTATCATATGACTGTGTATCTTTGATTTGTAAACACGTATTGTTGTCCAGTCTCCGAATGTATGCGAACATAGATGAATACACTCACGTAGGCAATTAATCCAGCGAATGTTGATTTCCAAATTGATGAGTTCCTTCTTTAAGAATGCATGTAATGACCTCCTGTCATTTCCTCCTGACACGTTTCAACACTATCTATAGTGGCAACTATAGTTGTTTTAAGTTAAAATGATAAATGAGCCATAGTTGATACTAATCAGTCACATGCATTGAATGATTTATCTATAGTTGCAACTATAGTTGTATTAAGTTTAAATGATAAATGAGCCATAGTTGATACTAATCAGTCACATGCATTGAATGATTTATCTATAGTTGCAACTATAGTTGTATTAAGTTTAAATGATAAATGAACCATAGTTGACAGTTTGTCAGTCACATGCAAGGAATGCTTAAAGTGTTGTTGCAACTACAGTTGAAGACTGATCCATGGTTTGCGATCCATAGCTGACTATGACTTATTAGTCGTTAGTCGTTGCAGTAAGTCCAGTTGATTGATGGTCCAGAGTGGATATGTAAGTTTAACGTTTACAACTCAAAACTACGGGTGCATTAAGCTCAAGTTAATTATGACTGCTAGTTGTATTTGAATTCTTAACCGTTCTTGGTGTTGGTCTGTTTAAAATGAGGGTAATCTGGTCTTATGTCTTTTTTTCTACTTGGAAATCCTGTGTTCTATAATTATAAAGTGTACTCGTATAAAGAAACGAACACTTTGCAACGCCTATTTTGTGCTGATTTAATTGTTTATATATTATGCAATATTATTTTTGTGACCTTGCGTTGTTTATACAAACGTTACCATTCACTCGTATAAAATGTTATAAAAGTGAAAGTTTATTCTGAGTGAAACCTGAGCGTCATACAAGCATACCTGCAGCGCAGTGAAGCTGACACACTTGATATTTCGAAATTGTAACGCCAATAAGGCCAAAAAATAATTGTGTGTTTCGGGTAACGGTTTCAAAAAGGTTGGGTAGGGTCGGGATTTAGTTTTTATAACATTTTTTTCTAAAGACACATTTTGTTAAAAACAACGTTGAACATTACAGAAAATCTGACAAATACGGTTGTCACGGAAAACAATAGTCGCTAAAAACTGCAAGGTCGGTTTTTTAGCTCCATTTTACTAATGGTTGTCAAATCATTTTTCACGATATTCGATACCTGACCCTTTTTTGTTAAGTCTGTTTGTTTTGTTTGTTTGTTTGGATTTTTTCGCCGTATTCAACAGTATTTCAGTCATATAACGGCGGTCAGTAAACCTACTCACACTTTTCCTGGGTAAGCTGGTTTACCAGAACAAGATGCACATACTTATGCCAGTAACTGACAACTGCCCTACTTGAATCAGAGGTAGGGGGAGAATGGCCGTAGAAATAATTTCATGACCAATCCCCACTCAAGCTATGTGGCCGGGCTGGGAATCAAACCCGCGATCCTCTACCAACTGAGCTAGCCGGCCCGGTTTTCATTAAGTCATTGACAATTTTGGAAAATGCAGAAACAGTAGATTTTGATTTCTTTTTCGCAAACAGTTTTGGAGAACTACTTGCAATGCGATACTTTTTTACCAAATCTTCGCATATTTTGAAAGTATTTAAAGATTTGTGAATAATACGTAATTCTTCCTTGTTTGTTGCCTGCGAAAAGTTGGATACCAGGGTTTTTACTTGTTCTATGTATGAGAGTGTAATCAGCCTGACAAATTATTTAAGGACATTATGGCGTACAGTCCCACAAGCCTTTCAAAACAGTAAGGCTTTCATCTTTGCCAGTACTCAGGTGAGACATTTGGGCAATCATGACCCTCTTGTTTCGCTATGTACAGTCGGGTTGCCGGAAACACTTTTTTTTGCCTTACCATGCGTGTTGTGTGTACACACCGGCTAAGATTCTGTAGCCAGCGGCAGTGATTTATAACTCTACTTCACAAAAGAAGGTGAACTTACTTAAGCGTAAAATCACCGCGTTTAATAGAAAATTTTGTGGATGGGGAGCTGTGGTTAAAGTCGACGTGTAAAATAAATTTGGAGAGAGCATTTCTCTCGAAGGTTTAAAGTTGGTGTGTAAACAAACTAAACATGTTGTCATTTTCCGGACATACGAGTCTGTTGCTATAGATTTATAGGGTTAAACATCAGTAAATCTAATCATAACGGTCCTAAGTCTAGAGTTAAATACGAAGTTACAGCGTTTTCGTGCTTGGTCCGCTATTTCAGACGTTGCATAGTAGGGCTCTTTTCCTCAGTTAGTTAAATTTAGTTTTTTTAAATAAAAAGAAGAAACTGTTTTATTTACTTCTATAATATGTTAGTACTTCTAAGAGAATAGATCACACTAGAAAGCATTGACCCGTTGAGAACGAAATATGCAGTCGCGATTTTGAGTACATTCTAAAAAGAATTACACAACCTCCTGAAAATGCACATTTACAGTAAATCTGTGTCAAAATACATCAAATTGCCCAGAAGTACCGTCACAGGCAGTATAATAAACCAGACATTTCAGTATTATAAACCAGACATTCCAGTATTATAAACTAGACAATCCAGTATTATAAACCAGACATTCCAGTATTATACACCAGACATTCCAGTACTATATACCAGACATTCCAGTATTAAAAACCAGACATTCCAGTATAATAAACCAGACATTCCAGTATTAAACACCAGACATTCCAGTATTATAAACCAGACATTCATGTATTATAAACCAGACATTCCAGTATTAAACACTAGACATTCCTGTATTATAAACTAGACATTCAAGTATTATAAACCAGACATTCCTGTACTATAAACCAGGCATTCCAGTATTATAAACCATACATTCCAGTATTATATTATAACCAGACATTCCAGTATTATAAACCAGACATTCCAGTATTATAAACCAGACATTCCAGTATTACAAACCAGACATTCTAGTATTATAAACCAGACATTCCAGTGTTATAAAGTTCCAGACATTCTAGTATTATAAAGTTCCATACATCCCAGTATTATGAACCAGCCATTCCAGTATTATAAACCAGCCATTCCAGTATAATAAACCAGACATCCCAGTATTATAAACCAGACAGTCCAGTATTATAAACCAGACATCCCAGTTTTATGAACGAGACATTCCAGTATAGTAAACCAGACATTCCAGTATTATAAACCAGATATTCCCTTATTTATTATAAACCAGACATTCCAGTATTGTAAACCAGACATTCCAGTATTATAAACCAGACATTCCAGTATTATAAACCAGACATTCTAGTATTGTAAACCAGACATTCCAGTATTGTAAGCCAGACATTCCAGTATTATAAACCAGACATTCCAGTATTATCAACCAGATATTACAGTATTATCAACCAGACATTTCAGTATTATGAACCAGACATTCCAGTATTATAAACCAGACATTCCAGTAAAGTAAACAAGACGTTCCAGTATTATAAACATGACATTCCCGTATTTATTATAAACCAGACATTCAAGTATTGCAAACCAGACATTCCAGTATTATAAACCAGACATTCCAGTATTATAAACCAGACATTCCAGTATAGTAAACCAGACATTCCAGTATTATAAACACGACATTCCCGTATTTATTATAACCCAGACATTCCAGGATAGTAGACCAGACATCCCAGTATTATAAACACGACATTCCCATATTTATTATAAACCAGACATTCCAGTATTGTAAACCAGACATTCCAGTATTGTAAACCAGACATTCCAGTATTGTGAACCAGACATTTCGGTATTATAAATCAGACATTCCAGTATTACAAACCAGACATTCCAGTATTATTCCTGTATTATAAACCAGACATTCCAGTATTATAAACCAGACATTCCCGTATTATAAACCAGACACTCCGAAAAGTGCCTGACCGAAGGACCTGGCAGGTTATTTTCAAGCCGGTCTTGTCAAAGATCTAAGGTAGCTGGACCAAATGCTATGCAAATTGTGCACCAATTACATAATCAGATCCATTTGATGTCCTGTGAATGTGGATTGGATCCTGTGATTTTGACACAAGCACAGGATGGAATGTCCAGTAAATGCCAACACTTATAGTAACCATTAACCCGCATTAAATCATTATAACAGTGTCTCTAAAGAGCAGTATAGGACCATGTTTTTCACAAATCATATTTTTTACATCTGTGAAAAAAAGATCTCATTCTTTAACGTTGTGAAAATTGAGATCTTATCCTTCACACATCACAGTCTTATTCTTCACATTGTCTGTGAAGTTTGTGATCGCATCCACTGTTTGATATGCCATGAAGTCATATTCTTATGTGATCCTCACGTATTTTGATACGCTGTTTTTGGCCAATCAAATTCGTTACACTAAAATGTGACAAATGAGATCATATTCTTCACAGATGTGTAAGCATTCTGACTCATTAACAATAAGTAGGGTCGGTGGTGGGTGGATTACCATAAAAGCTCTATGTTTTCGGACACTATATATTTTCGGACACCCTCTTTTTTAGCCAAAATAATTATTTGTGTTTACTATATATTTTCGGACATCCTGATTTTAACCCATAATTAATCAATCTTAATTTTCGGACTTTTTATATTACAGTGGTATTTTAAGAGAATTCTAACCTGTTTGCGTTAATCCGGTGACACATCGCACATGTCTTTTTACAACCGGATGAAGGTGATACAACCTGGCAGATGAATGAGTGGAGGCGGTGGACCGTTACATTTGATTGGATTGGTTTTAATTTACCAATGAATTGAAACAATGAAATTTATGAAACCTTAATAACTGTATTGGAACTGAATAAGGGTATGATGTCAATTAGTGCCATTTATGATAATCTGATACCGGTTGCATTTGAAATCTTTTGTTATGCCAATTAGTGCCAATTAACAATTCAGGTATCTACGGTACTGTACCCCTACTCAACGCGATAAGTGTGACAAACGGGCTCCAGTTTTATCGCACCGTATTACAAGTTGCACGAATTTTTGAAGGTGTTAAAGACAATCGCTTAAGATTTGTGGTTCAAGAACAAACAACAAGATCATAATTTGCATCTTTTATTGCATTAATTACGGGTTGATACTATACGAGATGGTAATCTTTAAACTCGGTCGACAAAAATGGCGCAATATTCTGTAAAACAAAATCATACATATGAAATTATTTAAAATTCATTGCAAACATCGCTAAAAATTAATAACACTATACGGCGTGGTATTTAACAAGCACGCGCAATCATTAATCGATACTATCCGTGTGTATTCGGCAAAAAAACGTTATACACCGGGCATATCCAAACGTAATTGCAATATTGTCTTAGTGTCTATAAATGTTCGGACACCTGAAATATTTTTGTGTATCCAAATTTTCGGACACGAAATTATTTAATCATTTGTAAGTGTCCGAAAACATAGAGCTTTTACGGTATGCAGAGACCTAATGGATGTTGACCATGTTGACAAACCCGCCATAGGATAAGCACATTGATAAACATTCTGACTCATTAACAATAAGTAGTGTCGGTGGTGGGTGGATTGGATTATGCAGAGACCTAATGGATGTTGACCATGTTGATAAACCCGCCATAGGATAAGCACATTGATAAACATTCTGACTCATTAACAATAAGTAGTATCGGTGGTGGGTGGAGTGGATTATGCCGAGACCTAATGGACGTTGACCATGTTGATAAACCCGCCATAGGATAAGCACATTGATAAACATTCTGACTCTTTAACAATAAGTAGTGTCGGTGGTGGATGGAGTGGATTATGCAGAGACCTAATGGATGTTGACCATGTTGATAAACCCGCCATAGGATAAGCACATTGATAAACATTCTGACTCATTAACAATAAGTAGTGTCGGTGGTGGATGGAGTGGATTATGCAGAGACCTAATGGATGTTGACCATGTTGATAAACCCGCCATAGGATAAGCACATTGATAAACATTCTGACTCATTAACAATAAGTAGTGTCGGTGGTGGGTGGAGTGGATTATGCAGAGACCTAATGGATGTTGACAATGTTGACAAACCCGCTATAGGATAAGCACATTGATAAACATTCTGACTCATTAACAATAAGTAGGGTCGGTGGTGGGTGGAGTGGATTATGCAGAGACCTAATGGATGTTGACCATGTTGACAAACCCGCCATAGGATAAGCACATTGATAAACAATGAAAGCCTGTAATAACACATCGCAAATTTCTGCAGATAACAGCCACTGAAGATTCTACTCTACGTTCGATCCCTGATAATATATGACCTACTTTTGACCAAATAAATACACTTGTCTATTTACTATTGGCTAATCGATGGATGAGCGATAGATGGACTTCACTTACTCAATCTCAATTCTGCTGATAACAGCTTTATCGCTTAAAGCACTGAAGATGCCGCTCAGCGTTCGATCCCTGATAATATATGACCCACTTTTGACCAAAGATTTACTATTGGCTAATTATTTACCCCAGCTCCGCCTATCTACTATCTAGACCATGAGTTTTGTAGCTGCGGAAAGGTGAGGACTCGGAGGCATTCGAAACATACCCTGGGATGGTATTTATAAAGACCCTTAGTCGAAAATAAAGAAAAGTCTTAAAATTCTGGAAAAAAAAAATTGGATTTTCTGCAAAAAAAAGAAATACAGTGTTTTGAAGTTGATGCAAATGTTGCAACATAATTTCCAGATGAATTCATATTCAGTATTTGTAACATAAAATGTTTCAGTCACAAATGCTAATTTTGATTAGTTTCCATATTAAGTTTAGAAGTACTTAAGAATGTGTATAACTCGTAGCAAAAGTCGTATATACAAGGCCTAGGTGCATTTATCTGGTAGCATATATTAAGCGCATTTCGGTTAATTAACTAGAACTTAGAGGGAGTATGGTTGCGTGTAGAGTTCATCCATGGTTTCGAAACAGCACAAGTCCCTATATATAGATTAACTATTTGTAACCTAAAATCTCTTCAAATTTAAGATTTTCATTAACGTTTAGAGCGTTTCTTTTTGGTATATTAACAAGTGAGTGGCCGATGTCATATAACCTAACATAAGTTTTCAGTGCCATTTGGCAATATACTGCAAACAGCCCTCTGGTAAAATATGCGTTTTAATTAGATATACAGTGAGATAAAGTTGGCATGTAGTTGATTTGACCTTTAAATTCTCCACGTCAGTTAGGTAATTGTTCAATTATTCATCGCCATTGCCGTGCATTTACGCATGCGCACACTAAATATCGAAATCGGATGCTGGTTTCAAGGTCGTTACCCGACATTGCTTGTTTAAATAACACAGCATTAGTTCCGAATTAATGAGTTTCAGTTATATTTGTTTGCTAGGGCATCACAATTCATATCACACAGAATAATCCTCGAACAAGTTTCAGGGACTCAGGGTCGTGTTAATTAGTGATGTTTGTTCTGTTCTAAGACCCAAATTGCTGCTTATGCTAACACTCTTTAATATTATGGCGGAAATTTAATGCCAACAATGGTAATTGATAAAGACAACGAAACACCAATTTCCGCGCTTGATTGGAAATCTCATTAATAAAGTATTAAACATTATGATTAATGAAACTTCAGATGCATCTTAGCTCGTGACATTAATTATTTGCAAATATATAATTAAATTAAGAAAAATATAATTAGTTTTGCGTTGACTGTCCCAGGGGGCAGCAGTTGAAACAAACAAAAATAATCATTGGCCTATAGCATCCTGCTATTTTGTTCTGGATCTTTTTCAACATAACTCTCTAACACGTTTCTTTCTTCGTGTATTTTCAGGGTTCCTTTGGTGGTGACTGCCTAATGGCTTGGTTCTGTGGTCTGTGTGCCCTCGTACAGGAAGCTAATGTAAGTACTTTTATTTATTTATTTATTTATATTTTTTTATTATGCCACCGGCATCTTGATGCAGGAGGCATATAGTGATTGCCCTTTCCGTCCTTCCGTCCGTGACAAGGTTAACTATATTTTACCGTTTCGTCTAGCACCAACACCACTTACTACAACACTTTGATACTTACACAGTTGTTGCGTATGACCATTCCCTATCCACCCATATCACCCAACCTCACTTTTACCTTGACCTTGACCTAATTAGCACTTATAATAATTCAAAAGGGCCATTTCTTGATTAACTAGATTTTACCGTTTCGTCTAGCACCAACACCGCTTACTACAACACTTTGATACTTACACAGTTGTTGCGTATGACCATTCCCTATCCACCCATATCACCCAACCTCACTTTTACCTTGACCTTGACCTAATTAGCACTTATAATAATTCAAAAGGGCCATTTCTTGATTAACTAGATTTTACCGTTTCGTCTAGCACCAACACCGCTTACTACAACACTTTGATACTTACACAGTTGTTGCGTATGACCATTCCCTATCCACCCATATCACCCAACCTCACTTTTACCTTGACCTTGACCTAATTAGCACTTATAATAATTCAAAAGTGCCATTTCTTGATTAACTAGATTTTACAGTTTCGTCTAGCACCAACACTGCTTACTACGACACTTGGATACTTACACACTCGTTTCTTATGACCGTTCCCAATCCCCCCATATCACCCAACCTCACTTTGACCTTGATCTAATTTGCACTAAGAATAATTCAAGTGGACTGTTTATTGGTTAACTAGATTTTACCGTTTCGTCTAGCACCAACCCGCTTGCTACAACACTTGGATACTTACACAGTTGTTGCTTATGACCAGCCCAAATCCACCCTTATCACCCAACCTCACTTTGATCTCGACCTTGAACTAATCTGGGCTTATAATGATTCAAAAGTGCCATTTCTTGGTTAACTAGATTTTACCGTTTCGTCTAGCACCAACACCGCTTACTACAACAATTGGATATTTACGCAATTGTTACTTATTACCATTCCCAATCCACCCATATCACCCACCCTCACTTTGACCTTGACCTAATTTGGACTAAAAAATTGGCTATCCAGCATCAACCGGGGGCATGTGTGTTTATCAAACACAGAATCTTGTATATTTATTCAATCTTTCGCTCACTAAACCAGTAACGCACTCACTGAATCACGCACTCACTCAAACACTCATGCAATCACACAGTCAGGCAACTCACTCACATAATCTTACATTTAGTCAGGCAATCACTCACTCACTTTCTCACTCATTCACTCACACACTCACTAACTACTTCACTCACTCCCTTACGCAATCACCCACTCACTCACTCACACACTCAGCCATTCAAATACTCACTTGATTTACACAGTCACACATTTTGTCAGGTAATCACCTATTCAGATAATTTCTCCCCCATTCCGTCACTTACTCAATCAAGCAATCATTTATACAAATTGGTATCATAAACATAAGTTGGCAGAATTTGTTACCAAGGTGATACAGCTGTAATTTTTCCAGAGAGGGCCATATAGTACACTTGCAGTAACTATAGTTCAAATAACCAGTCAAATAACCAGTCATAAATCATGGTTCTATTAGATACAGAATTAATGATTTTGTAAACAATTAACGTTTGTAAAATCATCGACAAAGCAAAAACAATCAGATAAGTTCGTTTGTCGTGTGTTTGATCCACAGTCTAAAACTAGTATTCTAGTATATTTATATTTTTAGTAAAATACTTGCACATGTCGTTCTAAACAAACGCAAGTAGCCCTTGTATAACTATGTGTTGTGTGATTCGCTGGTGCAATGCATACGTAATCCTGATTCCGCAAGTTTCATTCCGCTGTTACAAGATGGCGACGATGCGACATATTAATTGTTATTATCTGCAGATCTCGCACTTTAAAGAAGTTGAACTTGAACGCACGAAATTTGGACGATAATTATATCGTCTAAATTTCACGAAATTATTGTCCAAATTTTGCGTGTCTGTGAAATTGTACACAGCGATAATTATCGTCCAAATCTCGCATCGTTGCAGCGTCGCGTCGTCGCGTTCTTATACACAGCGATAATTATCGCCCAAATGTCGCATCGTCGCGGTCTAGAACAGGGGACAATTTATCTGGAATCCGGAATCGTACATGCATGTGTGATTCAAAACATCAGTAATGCCAGTTAACATTTATATATATGAGGTGCGTCGTGGGAAACCCCGGGTTAATGCATGTGCGTTAAGTTTCGTCCCGGATTAGCCTGTGCACTCCGCATCTTCTAAACATAAATCCACTGTAGGCGGAAAGTGCCGTCCTGGATTAGCCTGTGCGGAGTTCACAGGCTAATCCGAGACGACACTTTACGCACATGCATTAAGCCCGGGTTTCCCACGACCGCCTCATTATTATATATTTTCTATGAATCTACATTTCGCCTGAATTCAATGTAACTACGTCACAGGCCTGTGCCCAACAAAACTACTTTCGCTATTAATCCTCCGATTAGCCACTAAACACTCAGAAACAAAGTCTGCAATTTGTGTTATCAAGTGCGTAAGTCGTCAATCAACAAGGACTCGGAAACTTCCTTGTCAACAGCAAGGCTCTTGAAGTGGGTGTTTTGATGTCTATTATTGAGTTACAAGCAGTGGCGGTCCCACTCTCAACTTTTCAGACACGGGTTCGGGATTAGGTATTTTGCAAATATACCTGTGTTTTTCAATATTTTTATGAGAAAACGTAAAATGTACTTCATTTTCAAATAATTTACAAATGTTATTAGCCATTGGATAATCTGGTTACTTGTAATGGTAACATACAATGTTGTATTTGAACCTGTTGATGCGAATGTAAATCCAGTTTCCGCGAAAGTCTGTCAGACCTCGGACAAAGCCATTACATTTCTACTAGGTCGACGAAAAATGGCCAGATCACTGACCCTTATGGCTGGTAAAATGGCCAGATCACTGACCCTCATGGCTGGTAAAATGGCCAGATCACTGACACTCATGACTGGTAAAATGGCCAGATCACTGACCCTCATGACTGGTACAATGGCCAGATCACTGGCACTCATGGCTGGTACAATGGCCAGATCACTGGCCCTCATGACTGGTACAATGGCCAGATCACTGGCCCTCATGGCTGGTTACATGGCCAGATCACTGGCACTCATGGCTTATAAAATGGCCAGAGCACTGACCCTCATGGCTGGTACAATGGCCAGATCACTGACCCTCATGGCTGGTACAATGGCCAGATCACTGGTCCTCATGGCTGGTACAATGGCCAGATCACTGGCCCTCATGGCTGGTACAATGGCCAGATCACTGGCCCTTATGGCTGGTACAATGGCTAGATCACTGGCCCTCGTGGCTGGTACAATGGCCAGATCACTGGCACTCATGGCTGGTAAAATGGCCAGATCACTGACCCTCATGGCTGGTACAATGGCCAGATCACTGGCAGTCATGGCTGGTAAAATGGCCAGATCACTGGCCCTCATGGCTGGTAAAATGGCCAGATCACTGGTCCTCATGACTGGTAAAATGGCCAGATCACTGGCACTCATGACTGGTAAAATGGCCAGATCACTGGCACTCATGGCTGGTACAATGGTCAGATCACTGGCACTCATGGCTGTTACAATGGCCAGATCACTGGCACTCATGGCTGGTACAATGGCCAGATCACTGGCACTCATGGCTGGTACAATGGCCAGATCACTGGCACTCATGGCTGGTACAATGGCCAGATGACTGGCCCTCATGGCTGGTCAAATGGCCAGATCACTGGCAGTCATGGCTGGTACAATGGCCAGTTCACTGGCACTCATGGCTGGTACAATGGCCAGGTCACTGGCCCTCATGGCTGGTAAAATGGCGAGATCACCGGCCCTTATGGCTGGTAAAATCATTAAATGGCCAGATCAATGGCCCTCATGGCTGGTAAAATGGCCAGATCACTGGTACTCATGGCTGGTACAATGGCCAGATCACTGGTACTCATGGCTGGTACAATGGCCAGATCACTGGTACTCATGGCTGGTAAAATGGCCATATCACTGGTACTCATGGCTGGTACAATGGCCAGGTCACTGGCACTCATGGCTGGTAAAATGGCCAGGTCACTGGCCCTCATGGCTGGTACAATGGCCAGATCACTGGCATTCATGGCTTGTACAATGGCCAGGTCACTGACCCTCATGGCTGGTACAATGGCCAGATCACTGGCCCTCATGGCTGGTAAAATGGCCAGATCACTGGCCCTCATGGCTGGTAAAATGGCCAGATCACTGGTACTCATGGCTGGTAAGATGGCCAGATCACTGACCCTCATGGCGGGTAAAATGGCCATATCACTGGCCCTCATGGCTGGTAAAATGGCCAGATCACTGACTCTCATGGCTGGTTAAATGGCCAGATCACTGGCACTCATGACTGGTATACTGGCCAGTTCACTGACCCTGGTAAAAAATTGTCTGTAAAGCTTAATGTCTCTGAGTGGCCATTAAAATGGAGTTTGGACCATTTATAATTTAGAGGTGACCAGACCTCATGGCCAGTGAGGGGTTTTGGACTTTGGAGGACACTGTTAAAACCAAGCCAGACATGAACTAACGCCCGCCCCCCCCCCCCCCCCCCCCCGCCCTCGAGCAGAAATACTGTTAGAGCCCCAGACACTTACAAAAAATTGAGCAGCTTTCCGGGCGCTGTAGATTGAATAAGCTAGTTATTTATGGTACACTTATGAATTGATTATCAGTACTTAAAAAAGTAAGTGTTTTCTATTTTTGATAAGACAGCGCATTTGATTTTGAATGTATTTATAATAATTGCATCCTAGATGTGGTTTATATGAATGGGTTTAATGCGAATATCCGTTATCTCTCCAAACATGTAAATCCGTCTAATGTATGGAAATGATAATATTCGTTTTAATGGGACCTGTTCACAGATTGACGAATTGACAACTTCCAACTTTTTGTTACCGATTCCAAAAATCAAAGAACAGTGTATACAAGGGAGCAAAATAACACCACGGACCAAGAAATATACTGTAAAAACCATTTCGTTTATAAGTAATAAGTAATAATCATTTGAAATTGATAAAATTATAAAGCGTTTGTAAAACGATGGAATAATTTGGTGTGTTTCTGTTGTTTTCGTTGAAACTGTTGACAACACTTACATAAAGTAAATAATTCAGGGAAAAATATAGAAGTCGGAATGGCCAGTGGTTAAACCAATAGCCTTTTAATACGCAGGTCCCGGGTTCAAACCCCGGTTTGACCAAGATTTTTCTTTTTCTTTTTTTCTAAATACTTTTCTTGTTATTATACTTGATTTTTAGTTCCGATGCTTAAATCTGTCAAGTTAATACATGTAATGGCATACGTCAAAAAATGTGAAATCTGTGAAAAAGTCCTTTTAATATACAGAAACGCGAAACCTGTCAGACACACGGACAAAAATGTGGGTGTCTGATGACACACATGATACATATTTAATGCTAGTTTTAATTTTGTGGAATAAATAAAGAAAATATAAATGCAACAATTGTACAGCTCTATGAATCTTGTAATAAAAATAGTTGAATAATAATTTAATACAATTTTATTTTTTTAACACAATATATCATGTTTTTACTATATTGTGCATATGTTACAAATAATGGTGTGTGACAGTTGCTTTAAAGATTTCGCTATGTCTTAGTGACTTTATTTTCCAACATCAATTCTGAAATAGCTGACAGCTAGGTTTGCCATGTACTGATGTCATGATCAACCGCAATACCACGAATGGGTGGAGAAATATAAATTCGAGTAGTCGACCAAGTGTTCACTCTATCCCAGTCTACATTCGAGTAGTCGACCGAGTGTTCACTCTATCCCAGTCTACATTCGAGTAGTCGACCGAGTGTTCACTCTATCCCAGTCAACATTCGAGTAGTCGACCAAGTGTTCACTCTATCCCAGTCTACATTCGAGTAGTCGACCAAGTGTTCACTCTATCCCAGTCTACATTCGAGTAGTCGACCGAGTGTTCACTCTATCCCAGTCTACATTCCAGTAGTCGACCGAGTGTTCACTCTATCCCAGTCTACATTCGAGTAGTCGACCGAGTGTTCACTCTATCCCAGTCTACATTGGAGTAGTCGACCGAGTGTTCACTCTATCCCAGTCTACATTCGAGTAGTCGACCAAGTGTTCACTCTATCCCAGTCTACATTCGAGTAGTCGACCAAGTGTTCACTCTATCCCAGTCTACATTCCAGTAGTCGACCGAGTGTTCACTCTATCCCAGTCTACATTCGAGTAGTCGACCGAGTGTTCACTCTATCCCAGTCTACATTCGAGTAGTCGACCAAGTGTTCACTCTATCCCAGTCTGCATTCGAGTAGTCGACCGAGTGTTCACTCTATCCCAGTCTACATTCCAGTAGTCGACCGAGTGTTCACTCTATCCCAGTCTACATTCCAGTAGTCGACCGAGTGTTCACTCTATCCCAGTCTACATTCGAGTAGTCGACCAAGTGTTCACTCTATCCCAGTCTACATTCGAGTAGTCGACCGAGTGTTCACTCTATCCCAGTCTACATTAGGCTAGAGTTTTTTTATTTCTTGATTCTCGGATCCGCCGACCCGATTTATTCGAAAATAAATAAATAAATAAAATTTGTGGAATGTAACCGATATAATAAAAATGACATCGTGAAAGGGTTTCAACCTGTTACACGGAATGCAAAAATAATGTCATAGTTATCATGTAGTGATTAAGTTAATGTTGCGTAATATTTCTTTTTGTAAGTAATAATGCATTAAGATTTTAATATCAATGCCCATTTCCATTGTGAAATTCTAGTAATTAATTTACTAAATTCTGTATTGTTGTTTTTTATTTTTATTCTCTCTCCCCCCCCGCCCCCCTCACCGTCCAACCGGACACTTTTCTAAAAATGATCGAGAACCAAGGAAAAAAAAACAAAGTCACTTACATCAGATGTCATGCTTTAAAGTTTTCCCTGGGAAATAGGATGTTGTCAACGATAGACGTGTTAGGCCGGAGGTTGTTGATTGTTAGTTTCGCGGATCCACCGACTCGATAAGTTTTGAAAATACAAAACAGAAACGAAAAACAAAATATTGTAAAAAAAAAATAAACCAAAATTTGATTTTATAAAATGTTTTTTTTTCCAATGATTCCGTATTCTGTATGGATGTTTAAAGCTTTTACTCACAGTTATAAACTTATATTGTAAAGCACATTGAAATATATATGTAAGGCGTGTCGTGGGAAAACCGGGCTTAATGATTGTGCAGTCCGCACAGGCTAATCTGGGACGGCACTTTCCGCTTTTGAATGTATTTTCTGTTTCAAAGAAGTCTCTTGTAAACATAACTCCACTGTAGGCGGAAACTGCCGTCCCGGATTAGACTGTGCGGACTGCACAGGCTAATCTGAGACAACACTTAACGCACATTAAGCCCAGTTTTTCCATGACACGCCTCAATTATGATAATTCTACGTCATGTATTTTTATATAACAACCGTTGCATTGAATTTTAATTGTTGTGTCATGCGTATTGCGAAAAAAATAAATTATAATTGCTATAATTATTTTATTTTTATTTTTTATTGTATTTCCTCCATCAAACGCAACAGTTTCTAAAATATGTCCGAAAAAAAGTATAACAAAGTCCTGGCCTTACTATGTACATGGCAACATTCGTTGCGTGTAGACGTAATGGTATCATTTATGTGAAAATTTAGATGTGTAGGGCAACAAAACAAAATTCGCAGTTGATTGGTTGATTGCTATAGAGTATTATATTTAGTCGAGAAATACAAAATGTACGCCATCTGTTTATTAGTTAATATGAACAGAACAGAACAGTTTAGGGCAATACACCAATTTAAAGTGTTATTAAGTTATATCAAATAAGAAATGTATTTACATATTTTAATAGCAAAATAGCAAAATCCACTGTCCTCTACTTTCAAAATTATATGCATAGGAAATAAGTATTAGTATAGTTATGAAGATTATTAGATATCTATGGAAGGCCGGTGGGCCATGCTAATTGCTAAATGACAATTGCTTATTGCCAAATGCGATTTGCCAATCGCTAATTGCCAATTGCTTATTGCCAAATGCCGAATGGTTATTTATTTGGCGATTATCAGTTATTAATTAGCAATTGGCCTTTGGCAAATAACAATTAGCAATTAGCATAAAGACAACTTCTGTTGTTTTGTTTGGTAATTATTAGTTATCACTTAGCACCTAGCAAATAGCAAAAAGCATGAAGCACTGGTCTTGCATAGATATCATTGCAATTTCGTCTGTCTCCGTTTTCACTCTTGTTATCAGATTTTTTGCTTGTAAAAATGATTTCATGGGCGTCTGACTCTTGTTGAGTGCAAACTACAAGTCGCGTTTACTTTATATGGGTCGGTGTAACGTGTTTATCCATGTATTTCACACACTAACTACTCCGGCTCAGCTATCACGCGTTTACAGTAACACATGATTCACTGTCATACGTATCTTTATTGCACATTGTTGACATACCTAAATGGTAACCATAGTAATGAGTTTCACACGCGATGTATTTGAATTTAAAAGATTTATCTCACTGACGAGTGTTTGTAGCTTCTGATAGGTTTACAGTTTCTATTATTTTGTATCACTTACTTCAGTTTTATTTGCCTCATTAAGTAGTGTGACAAATTTTCATGTTTGATAATTTTAATATGTATATATATATATATATATATACAGATATAACCTCGATACAACCTACTAATTAAGACCCGCTTCATATAGGTCGGTGACTTACTATTTGTTAAAAAATCATACTTCCATTTGACTAAATTATTTACAATATTAATACGTATCTCCAATTTAAAAGCGTGCAGACGCAGTGAAAGACTGTTATTTCCTCTTTAAACGTGCAGACGTGATAATGACTGTTTTACTTATTATTTAAGCGTGCAGACGTGTGAAGACTGTTTCAGTGAACTACATATAATCTCTTTTATTTCAATCTTAAATGTTTAGTATATAAAAAAGTCACCCTCATACTTGTAAATATTAATTTAGATTCTTTTAGCGGGTACTTGGGGCTATCTACACCCCAAGGTACGAATGAATAAATTTTATGCAAAAAAAAAAAATTGGGTTTAATAAGGTTATTATTATTTATAAAAAGAAAAACAAGAACGCCAAGCATCATATAGGGCGCCGTTAAAAACGAATATAAGGGGAAAAGAAAACAATAACTGTCTGTATTCAAGTTAATATGCATGATGGAGTTAATATAACAGTGAACTCGTATTATCCTGGGTTTGTTTTAATTTAGCTCTGTAGGATCATATTTTTCACAAATCATATTTTTCACACACAGATCTAATTACACTATATGTATCTATTCATTATCAAATCACACAATATGCATCCATTCATTGTCAAATCTCACACTATGTATCCATTCATTATCAAATCACACACTATATGTATCCATTCATTGTCAAATCACACACTATATGTATCCATTCATTATCAAATCACACACTATTTGTCCATTCATTGTCAAATCAAGCAGCATGTGCATATTGATAGCCAAATTGCACAATATGTACCCATTCATAGCCAAGTCACACAATATGTACCCATCCATAGCCAAATAATGCAATAAGTGCCCATTGCCAAAACACGCAATGTGTATCCATCCATAGCCAAAACACGGAATATGTGGCCATTCATATCCAAAACACGCAATATGTATCCATTTATAGCCAAATCACGCAATATGTATCCATTCATAGCCAAATCACACAATATGTATCTATTTATAGCCATATTACATAATATGTATCCATTAATAGCCAAATTCAAAATATATATCTATTTATAGCCAAATTACACAATATGTATCTATTTATAGCCAAATCACACAATATGTATCTATTTATAGCCAAATCGCACAATATGTATATTTTTATAGCCAAATTACACAATATGTATCTATTTATAGGCAGATTACACAATATGTATCTATTTATAGCCAAATCACACAATGTGAATCTATTTATAGTCAAATCACACAATATGCGTCTTTTTATAGCAAATTACACAATATGTATCTATTTATAGGCAAATTATACAATATGTATCTTTTTATGGCCAAATCACACAATATGAAGCTATTTATAGCCAAATCACACATAATGTTTCAATTAATGGGCAGTCATAAAGTATTATTGAATCATTGTCAAATCACATGCTACACGGCAAACAAACAAGCGCAATGTATGTTTAGTCATATAATAATATGTGTCTGCAGGATTTTCATCGCAAACTTTAAACAAAATGCATGTGTCTGTTAAGCAGCTATTATAAGAAGCTATGTGTCTGGGCCGGGTGTGTCCTATTTGTTGATTCTGCCGCTTATATTCCTTTTTGTCTGGTTTTCCAGGAACTCGGTGGCGCCCAAGCGCAGTCCATGGTACGAGAATAGGAGCCGGGAACCATCAGATTTCATCACATGACATTCTTCTATCATCGACCAATGAGCATACAGAAGGAAGAAGCAAGGAACTACTACGAACTCAATACAAAATACCTTAATATTCTGTTCATTGCATAATATACATTCGTATTGATTTGTATTCTATGATATATAGTATTTTAAAATCCAGATCAAAATTTCGTGAGTGATAATGGTTTGTGAAGACAATGTCGCAATTCTCTTGACAATCCTCAATCATCCATTATTAAGCGCTGAATTTATTTCAGGATTATCTTCAATTTCTCAAAATGAACTGTGATCTAGCAATGAAATTATATTTTTGTCATGTGACGTGCATGTGTGTATAATATGATGTCTGAATGTACATATGTTTAGTGTTGTAACTAATTTTACAAAACAGTTATCTTCTCTTGTTTATTCCTTTGTATTACAATAAATCCATACACTTTTTGAATGATCGTTTGTGCTTATTATAGTAATAAAGTAACACAATACATTTTACTTATCAATGTATAAATTATCAATACATTATACTAATCAATGTATAGATTACCAATACATTATACTTATCAGTGTATAAAAATCAATTTTAAACGTTAAAAAGTTATTAAACAATAATAATTTTAGTGACATTTAAGATGAAATTGAAGAGTAACATAGAGAATCTCCGCATAAAATAAGTTATATATTTATGGTACAGAGCCGCAGATAAATTATTATAAAACATAGACTTGGCTATATAAGCTTGTCCATAAGCCGGAAATACCTCATTGACTCTACTTGAAAAAGAACAATATGTGGGGGTTGTTAATTTTAAGATCGACACATTTCCACGAAAGACTGACACTTACTTCAAACGAAGTTTGTTTACAGGATATATAGCGTAGTTCTGACAGAAAGCAATAGAACTGCAGTTATTCTTTCGATATGTCAGTTGTAAATGGCCCGATTCTTCTGTCGATACTAAACCAACCAATTTCGATTCGATTCTCATTTATAGATGGTTGGTCATAAGACTCGTTATTGAAATTATGGCGTTTGCGTTTATTTATCATGTAAATTGATCACGCAACTGAACTAGTTGTGAAACATTATCACCATTTTTCCTATTGTTCTTAATTATATTGATATAGATGGCACATATGTGGACATGTTCAATATTGATATACATGGCACATATGTGGACATGTTCAATTCAAATACAATGGTATTAATGATAAAAAATATTTCGTAAATACGCAAAAACGAGTCTATACAATGAAACATGAATCGCATCGAAATATTCCACTAAATGATATTTGAAATCGATTCAAATCGAGCCATGTCTTAATCATTGCGGCTCTAGAAAGAAACATGCTGCCTGTCGTCGTTACCTCGTAAGACCAAATTGTTCACAAGTCATATTTCGCATCTGTGAGAAATAGGATCTTATTCTGCACCGGTGTGAAAATTAAGATCTTATTCTGCACACACCACATTCATATTCTTCACATTTGAAGTTTGTGATCGCATTCCATGTTTGATATGCAACGAAATCATATTCTTCTGTGATCCTTAAGCATACCCAGTTTTTAGGCCAATCAAATTCTTCACAGGTATGTAAAAAATATGATCCTACATACCTCTGCCAAGGCAGTTATATTTGTGTCGTTGTCGGTGCGTTTGTCGGTATGCCTGCTTGATTGTTAGCAGCGTTACGAATAAATATGTACGAATTTTCTGGGACGATACAAATGGGCCAATAGTCAATGATTATATTTTGGTGGTGATCCGGATGGATCCACAAGGAAGGAATGAGCTTCATTGACCGAGGTCTGCTCTCTGAGAGCTTTCTAGTTCATACAATTCCATTTCATGTAATTCCAAAAATAACCGCGTGTATACCTTTTATAGATACCATACATATATGCATGTAACATCTGAATTGGGTAGATAGCAATTCGAAAATAACCGTCAAGATATTTGTATGAACACCATAACTACAAGATAAGCCTCCTGCCGTATGTTCTTATATTTCGTCGAGGGGTGATACTTGTGATGAAGCGAAATCATTTTCATGTTCTATACTCTTCATGATCAAACAAAGCAGGGACTAAATAATGAAGTCTCTCAGACTTAACACTTCCAACATGCATTGTTTTGTTTTTTAATTTTTAAATCATTACAGTTTGAAGTTTATTCTGCTGTGAAACAAAAACAGTATTTTTATTAACTAATATGTAAACTGCAAACTTATGAATTGTAGGCAAGCCATTACCACACATGATTTGTAAAAGAGTGGGGCAAAAATAAATACTTAGGACTTGTCAATATGTCGTGAAAACACTATATACTGCAAAGGATGTAACGGAAAACCTTCCGAAACGCAAGAACTCACTTATTTAGGATTGTCAGAGATGTCATGACCACACTCAGGTATTTAGGATTGTCAGATATGTCACGACCGTATACTCAGGTATTTAGAATGTCAGAGATGTCACGACCACACTCAGGTATTTAGGATGTCACTGATGTCACGACCACACACAGGTATTTAGGATTGTCAGAGACGTCATGACCACAATCAGGTATTTAGGATGTCAGAGATATCACGACCACACACAGGTTTTTAGGAAAGTCAGAGATTTCATGACCACACACACAAACGTATTTAAGATTGTCAGAGATGTAACGACCGCACTAAGGTATTTAGGATTGTCAGAGATGTCACGACCACACTTAGGTATTTAGGATTGTCAAGGATGTCACGACCATACTAAGGTATTTATGATTGTCAGAGATGTCACGACCACACACAGGTATTTAGGATTGTCAGGGATGTCACGACCACACTTAGAGATTTAGTATTGTCAAAGATGTCACGACCACACTCAGGTATTAAGGATTGTCAGGGATGTCACGACCACACTCAGGTATTTAGGATTGTCAGGGATGTCACGACCGCATTCAGGTATTTAGTATTGTCAGAGATGTCAAGAACACAAACAGGTATTAATGATTGCCAGATATGTCACGACCACACTAAGGTATTTAGGATTGTCGGGGATGTCACGACCACACACAGGTATTTAGGATTGTCAGAGATGTCACGACCACACTCAGGTATTTAGGATTGTCCGGGATGTCAAGAACACACACAGGTATTTAGGATTGAGAGGGATGTCACGACCACACTAAGGTATTCAGGATTGTCAGAGATGTCACGACCACACTCAGGTTTTTAGGATTGTAAGAGATGTTACGACCACAAACAGGTATTTAGGATTGTCAGGGATGTCACGACCACACTCAGGTATTTAGGATTGTAAGAGATGTCACGACCACACTCAGGTACTTAGGATTGTAAGAGATGTCACGACCACACTCAGGTACTTAGGATTGTCCGGGTTTTCAAGACCACACTCAGGTTTTTAGGTTTGTCAGAGATGTCAAGACCACACTCACGTTCTTAGGATTGTCAGAGACGTCATGACCGCACTCAGGTTTTTAGGAATGTCAGAGATGTTAAGACCACACACAGTTATAAAGGATTGCCAGCGATGTCACGACCAAACTAAGGTATTTAGGATTGTCAGAGATGTCATGACAACACACACAAACGTATTTAGGATTGTCAGAGATGTCACGACCACACTAAGGTATTTAGGACTGTCAGAGATGTCACGACCACACTCAGGTTTTTAGGATTGTAAGAGATGTTACGACCACAAACAGGTATTTAGGATTGTCAGGGATGTCACGACCACACTCAGGTATTTAGGATTGTAAGAGATGTCACGACCACACTCAGGTACTTAGGATTGTAAGAGATGTCACGACCACACTCAGGTACTTAGGATTGTCCGGGATGTCAAGACCACGCTCAGGTTTTTAGGTTTGTCAGAGATGTCAAGACCACACTCACGTTCTTAGGATTGTCAGAGACGTCATGACCGCACTCAGGTTTTTAGGAATGTCAGAGATGTCAAGACCACACACAGTTATAAAGGATTGCCAGCGATGTCACGACCAAACTAAGGTATTTAGGATTGTCAGAGATGTCATGACAACACACACAAACGTATTTAGGATTGTCAGAGATGTCACGACCACACTAAGGTATTTAGGATTGTCAGAGGATTTAGGATTGTCAGATATGTCATGACCACACTCAGGTATTAAGGATGTCAGAGATGTCACGACCACACACAGGTATTTAGGATTGTCAGGGAAGTCACGACCACACTCAGAGATTTAGTATTGTCAGAGATGTAACGACCACACTCAGGTATTTAGTATTTCAGAGATGTCAAGACCACAAACAGGTATTTAGGATTGTCAGGGATGTCACGACCACATACAGTATTGCCAGAGATGTCACGACCACACTCAGGTATTTAGGATTGTCAGGGATGTCACGACCGCACTCAGGTATTTAGTATTTCAGAGAGGTCAAGACCACACTCAGGTATTTAGGATTGTCAGAGATGTCACGACCGCACTCAGGTATTTAGTATTTCAGAGATATCACGACCACACTCAGGTATTCAGGATTGTCAGGGATGTCACGACCGCACTAAGGTATTTAGTATTTTAGAGATGTCAAGACCACACAGGTATTTAGGATTGCCAGAGATGTCACGACCACACTCAGGTATTTAGGATTGTCAGGGATATCACGGCCGCGCTCAGTTATTTAGTATTGTCAGAGATGTTAAGACCACACACAGGTATTTAATATGTCAGAGATGTAAAAACCGCACTCACGTTTTTAGGATGTCATGACCACACTCACGTTTTTAGGATTGTCAGAGATGTCACCACACTCCGGTATATAGGATGTCAGAGATATCACCACCACACTCACGTTTTTAGGATGTCACAGATGTCAAGACCACACACAGGTATTTAGGATTGTCAGAGATGTCACGACCACACTCACATTTTTAGGATTGCCAGAGATGTCATGACCACACACACAAACGTATTTAGGATTTTCAGGGATGTCACGACCACACTCACGGTTTTAGGATTGGTAGGGATGTCATGACCATACTCACGTTTTTAGGATTGGTAGGGATTTCACGACCAAACTCACGTTTTTAGGATTGGCAATGATGTCATGTCCACACACAAACGTATTTAGGATTACCAATGATGTCACATCCACACACAAACGTATTTACGATTGTCAAGGATGTCATGGCCACACACAAACGTATACAGGATATCAGGGATGGCATGGACACACCCAAACGTATTTAGAATTGTCTCGGATGTAATGTCCACACCCAAACGTATTTACGATTGTCCAGGAGGTCATATCCACACACAGACGTATTTAAGATTGTCAAGGATGTCATGGCCAAACACAAACGTATTAAAGATATCAAGGATGTCATGACTACACACAAACGTATTTAGGACAAGAATGTCATGACCACACTCAAACGTATTTAGGATTGGCAGTGATGTCATAGCTATGCAAATAAGCGTATTTAGGATTTTCATGGATGTCATGACCACAAACACAAACGTATTTAGGATTTAGTGAAGTCATGACCAGACACAAACGTAATAAGGAGTGTCAGGGACGTCATGACAACACACAAAAGTATTTAGGATTGTCAGTAATGTCATGGGTACACACATATTTAGGATTGTTATTAATGACATGTCCACACACAAACTTATTTCAGAATTGTCAAGGCTGTCATGGCTACCCACAAACGTATTTAGGATTTTCAGGGATGTTTTGACAACACACATTCGTATTTAGGATTGTCGTGGATGTCATGACCAAACACAAACGTAATAAGGATTATCAGAATAGTCATGGCCACACACAAACGTATTTAGGATTTGTAGGGATGTCATGACCACACACAAACGTATTCAGAATTGGTAGGGATGTCATAACCACACACAACGTATTTACGATTTTCAGACATGTCATGACCACACACAAACGTATTTAGGATTTTCAGAGATGTCATGACCACACACAAATGTAATTAGGATTGTTAGGGATGTAATGGCTACACACACACGTATTAGGATTGTCTGAAATATCATGGCTAAATACAAACGCCTTTTGGATTGTCAGGCATTTTCTGACAGGCTAATCCAGGACGACACTTTACGCACATGCATTCAGTCCGATTTTCCCACGACACGCTTCATATTAGTTTCAAACCCTCTTACAAATACAAAGTTCTTAATAAGAACATTCAAGTTTAGTCAGCTGATAAGGGCACTCCGATGTATGTGGAATAATAAACGTTGCATTCTAAATGGCCGTTTCTGGCACCAGTTGCGCAAAAGCACGTACCCCCGATACTTCCTGTTTGGTGTTGTGTCAACACACAGCAAAACAACTCGTTACTAGAAAGATTTCTCATTTGTTTTTGTAATGAAAGTGGTCTGAGTAGTACGGACATATTATTTTAAAATGATAACCTCCAGCAAAACTCGACTGATAACAAACAAATCAGATTACTAAATGCCAGCCAATACTTTAAGTAATAGTAGTTTAAAGGCGCGTGCTTTCGTGTTCATCAACGAATAATTATTGTAATGTAAGCCGTATTTTATGCAATAACACGTTTTGTTAGTCTGAACTCACATACACAATTAATATATGAATTGAGATCTACTTGACCTAACAGCATACTAAACCTGTGAACGCGGAACTTGGTTGTACTTAAGTGAAAGTTTCAAATCAAATTTGAATACCAATTTTTTTCTGTTTACCATAGGGTAAAAACCTTAAGCAAAATCTCTTAGTTTAAAACATTTTAATTCTAAAGGTCCATGATTCGCATGCAAAAAAAAAAAGAATTCAACAATGTATACAGCTTCCTACGAATAACGTGCTTTCAGTCTATTTAATATACATCCGCCAAATATACTACCCCACGCATAGGACGATAAATTAGCCTCGTTGTACGGTATAGATCAACTTCACGGGTGTCATCAACACAGACATCAACACAGATGCCCACTGGAGGTAAACATAACCAAGACAGCGATCATACATTCCAGGAATAAATAGGTCAAACCGATCTAATCGGAGAATTTCGCCACAGTAGTGGTTTAATAAGACAAGGACGGTGTGAATTCCTTGATCAGTAATACATACAAGCTACACTTGCCTGAATTTTTCCTGCAAGTTTTTAACGGTTCTTGATAATTGCCGCTCTGTGGGGTACCTTAGCTTGAACTCACTCAGAACTAGATTATGGCTGGATTCTGGTGATAATAAGATCCATTGCTGCGCAAGAAGCATCAGGTGTTGTGAATTTTGTACGGTGTTCCTTTAGGGCCACTTGTTGTTTCGCACTTTCGACCTATGGATTACAAGCGCGAGAACGCGAAAACACGATACGAAGTAGCGAAATCACGAGGCGACATTGCGAGAATACGATGCGAGATCGCGAAATTAATATCGCGATCTCGCATCGTATTCTCGCTCCCTCGCATCGTGTTTCGCGTTTTCGCCCTTGAATATCCATGCAAAGGTAGAGGATGCGAAAACACGATGCGAGGTTGCGAAATTTTTTATATCGCGATCTCGTATCCGCCGACATGACTTGTCTGCGCATATGCAACCGGAAGGCGAGAGTACGATATGACTATAGTTGTTTTGCAATTTCGACCTATGCTCAAGCGAAAACGCGAAAACTAGATGCATGCGAGATCGCGATATTAAGTACGTAACCTCGAATCGCGATTTCGCCCCTTCGTATCTGTTTTCTCACGATCTCGCGCGTTAATCTAGACATTAAATGTGAACATAAGACGGTCCAGGAGCCGTATTCCAGAAACATCTTAAGAAATATAATCCTTATCCCTAAAATCAACATTTTATTTAACGTTTTATAAAGCTTATACAGTGCATTAAGCTTACTGTTAAATAATTATCACACATAGTACTTATGTTTGTTCATTAATGGTTCACTGTGTGCATTTATACGTAGTTGATAAAGTATAACATTTGGAAAATTTTAACTTAAGTCAAACTACTTTTAGATACACGTAAGATGTTACTGGTAAACAGCCCCAGACCTATAAGTCTCGTCATCGACTAGACCTACCGTGTAAACATGTCTTGAAGGGGTTGACTATGGTAAAATATGGCGATGTAACAAACGATGCTTCAAGAATCAGTTTACTAGAACATAAGCATATGCAATAAACAAGAAACGTGGTAATTCCAAGAAAACCAAATTTTTCGACTAAAATTCATAAAAGTCAGCACACTAATAAAGAAAGTTCTGGATTCAAGGTGAAGGTCATGGCTAGGGATTGCACTAAAGTACAACTTAAGTAAAGAAAATTCTTGCTAGTTATTCTTTAGGACATTTAAGAATACTGACCCTGAACGGAAATGTGTTTATGTAAGTGAAAAACTGGGTTATTAAGCAGAAAGCATTTTATCTATTTTAAGTAATGGTGACCTTGACCCCACCCATCCCCTAAGTAATATCTATTTATATATTTTAAGTAATGGTGACCTTGACCCCATCCATCCCCTAAGTAATACCAAGCGGCGTCTCTTGATCTTGACCCAACACAAACAAAATGCAATGTATGAAGTTTTACTACAATAGCTCAATTCGTTGTTGCGTTATTGAGCCGACATCGTTTTTATGTTTTTAGAAACAGTAACCTTGACCCCCACCTATCCCATTTGCAATCAGAAGTGAGTTTTCAATATAAATTATCTTAATCTGAAGTAACATACAATACCCCAATTTGTTCTTGAGCTGTTTGTTTTATTTTAGTAATGGTGACATTGACCTTGACACCACCCACTCCACATGCAATCCCGAACGAGATCTCAATATAAGGTATCTACATATAAAGTTTCATTAAATTTCTCAATTCGTTCTAAAGTTAAGCTTCTGTCACAACCCACTGCGGTGGCCGCAGACCGCAGACAAAACGCACGATTTTGTAATCGCAAGGCAAACGCAGGCGTTTCGTAAGAACTTGTGGAACTCGTACGAGCATCGTGCGGCCAACTCACGGGCGACGTGCGTTCGCCACACGTCTGTCGCGCGTTTTCAGCAGACCGCAGCTGTGTCTGCGAATCGTGCGATTTGTTACAAAAATTAGAATGGGAGGGCGAGTAGTTCATATCTTCAAACGTCACACAACAGAATATACACTCTACATTTTATTTACACTCTACGATAATAAATATATACACCAATCTAGTTCATGAATAACTCTCACTCAAACTCCTCACATCATCACATGTCCAAGCTCAACTCCCAACTCTCTTAGATTCTGCGTGTTCCTGGCTTTTATACGAATCTGCTTACTCTCCCATATTTGGGTATTACCAAGGTGTGGATTGACAATGATAGGCCCCCAATATTTATTAGGATAACTGTTAAGCGATTTATATTTCCAGAATACAGTCTTGTCACTACAATCATTGTTTATTATAATAACTGTTAAAAGACAAAACAGCTTAACATGAAGTTACCTTCATTAATTAATATTTATGAAGGCAACTGTTGAAAGTTCACCCAAACAGACTCTGCCGAGCAACAGAACAGACCAGTCTTTGCTAATTTATGATGGTAAACGATGACAACATACCCTGTTCAGATAACTGATTTCCACCATACCAAGATGGCATCAAAGAAAGCAGTCTTAATTTATTTCTAGTACTTAAAAATACAACAGATTGACGTACGTCTGTCCTACTGCGACTTTACGATCACCGTGCGACTTTTTATGACGACGCACGACCAGCGCATAGTAATCGCACGTTGTACGCACGGTCGCCACAAGACAGCAAAATATTGTGGCAAAACCACAAATATTAATATTTTTTCATAAATATCCTGCATGAATTGGAGCCATTTACGACTTTTAATTTAACATGTATATCAGAAGAGGCTATAGTTAAAATTTCAAATTTGTTTAAAAAAAAATATTGTTTTTCAAGTAGCAGTATGATCTTAACACAAGTGAAATAAAGAGATAATATGGAAAATGTGTGAAATGCATGCAAATAATAGCGGTTATTTATACGATGCACATAGCTCCTTGCGGTCACCGTGCGATAATCGCACGTGTCTTGCGGCGAGCGTGAGTTGTCAGTGTCTTTCTTGTGTCGCCGGGTCGTTTATCGCAAGGAAGCCGTAAGTACTACGCAAGGAAGTCGTGCAACGTCCGCAAGTGCACATTGTGCGACAGGCAATTTCGAAGCAAAAATCGTAGAGTGCCTGTAGGTTGATCGCACGATGTTCGCACGGTGCCCTTACGGTGCACGCACGATGTTCGCACGGTGCCCTTACGGTGCACGCACGATGGGTGATCGACGCAAGGCCGACGCATCAACTTAAGCGCTTGCGCTAATGTCTGTTGCGGTTGTTGCGGCGACCTTGCGGATGAGGAAAATACGCACGGGGGTCATAGGTCCGGCGCACGTTTTTGACAAAAACCTCGACGCAAGCTCGATGTAAGGTCGACGCAACCCGGTTGTGACCGAGGCTTTATTTAGCGGATACCGTTTTTCTATTTTTAGTAAACGGTGACCTTAACCTTGAGCCCGCCCCAACATATACAATCCCAAGCGAGGTCTTGGTAAATTTTAATGAAAAACGTGTGATAATAATTAAGAAGAATTATTTTAATACGTTCATAGTCTGTAAGCTGTAAACACGATTTAAAATATTTGTAAACTTTGTATACTACATACTCATCCGCCGAAGAAAATACTTAGTTCTATTTCAAAGTCTAAAACAATCACAGTTTGAATAGGTTTTGAAGGAAAAACAAAACTGTCGTTCTTACTATTTCGGATTATTTTTATTTAAAAAGGACCTCTTACAAAAAGTATCCACTTCAATAGAAAATGAAGATAACATATTTATGCGAGTAACTATGGCTGCTATTATACTCGGATATACTTGTACTGCGAAACAGATGCTATTCTAACTTCAATGGAACTTGAAAAAAAAACCTCAGCACTGGTAGTACTAAGTCATTCGAGGCAGTGGACATTTTTTATGTGTATTTGCTCAATAGTCTCATTTAATATTTAAACCGCAGTAATCCAGGGACAATTCTCCATTCAGTCAATTCATTCCCGGGGGAAATTGTCAATAATCGGGAGGGATATGGCTTTTGTACGGATTTGTATGTTTCAATATGACATTCCGCGCGACTATCGAAGACTCTTTAATCAGACGTACGTTTGATAAAAATGCAGAAATGCCTTATTTACACAACAAATCCCAGGAAGTCGCTGGTTAAATTTTGAAGATTTTGAAGACCAAATATATAAATTATTTGCCGTATGTGTGTGTGTGGGGGGGGGGGGGGGGCAAAGGGCTGATGGTGAGGGTCGATGAGTCGGTCGGTCAGCAAGTCAGTCTGTCGACTCAACAGTCGGTTAGTCTGTCGGTAAGTTGGCGGCCGCTGAGTAGTACGGTGATTTCGGGAGATTTCAGTGGGCGAGATGGTGCAACAAAGCGTATTAATTAAGCAATCAATGAATCCGGAAGTAATAGTTCATATTATTGTGTTTTTTATTTCTAAATTTAAGGACCAGTGACTATAATATTTCCTGTTACGGAGAACCAATGTAAGATTTCATGCAAACGTTTTCTTTAGAAATTTAACGTCCTTTCAACTTGTCTGTCCAAAATTCGTTGTTAATTTATGTTCTGGCATTTAATTTCCTTGATTATAATATTCTTCCCCTATTTGGTTTTATTTTTTCTTGTAGTTGGTGACCATTTTAAGTATATAAATGCAGTGAATGCGTATTGACGACAAAATGTACAGATGCATGTACGTGCGGAAGTTTAAGTGTTAAAATATAGACACGCTCGCACCATTGCGTGCATGTAACATTGAACACAAAGGCCCTAACACAATATTACGAATATATGTTCTTTTACCGTTGAAGGCAAATGTTACAAGTCCATATTCATGTATCATTAAAGTTATACTATACACTATGCATGTTCAAAAGCTAGATATTAAAAGCAATGACTAAACATCCATGTTCTTGTATTAGTAAAGATAAGTACGTTATTCTTGCAAAAACACTAGCTACAGATTATGTAATATTACAGAAAAAAGCTACAAACCTATATTCTTGTAAGATTAAATGCAAATATTAATATTCCATATTCTTGAATAAAAAGACATGTACTTGCATTATACCAGGCAAATACTACGGAGTCCTGATAGCGCTAGTAGTTAAATTTAAATTATTTTACAAGACGGTGACGATTTGACAACGCGACATTTATATCTCACACTTTGAATAAACTTTGTCACATGAAATTTGGACGATACTTATCCCCCAAATCTCGTGTGTCTATAGAATCTTAGACAGCGATAACTACCGCCCAAATCTCGTGTGTCTATAGAACCTTACACAGCGATAACTACCGCCCAAATCTCGTGTGTCTATAGAATCTTAGACAGCGATAACTACCGCCCAAATCTCGTGTGTCTATAGAATCTAACTCAGCGATAACTACAGCCCAAATCTCGTGTGTCTATAGAATCTTACACAGCGATAACTACAGCCCAAATCTCGTGTGTCTATAGAATCTTACACAGCGATAACTACCGCCCAAATCTCGTGTGTCTATAGAATCTTACACAGCGATAACTACCGCCCAAATTTCGTGTGTCTATAGAATCTTAGACAGCGATAACTACCGCCCAAATTTCGTGTGTCTATAGAATCTTACACAGCGATAAATACCGCCCAAATTTCGTGTGTTTATAGAATCTTACACAGCGATTACACCGCCCAAATCTCGCATCGTCGCATCATTGCATTGCCGCATCGTTGAATCGTCGCCCAGGATGAATTGTTTTCAGGACGAAATTCCTGTACTGACACCGGTTACATGATTGTATAATGTATGATAACCCCAAAACGGAAGTCACATCCTCAGGGTTACATCAGTCAGTTAGATAATAAGCAAATACGGTTCAGTGCAGGATGCATAGAATTTGTAAAATATAGTTGTAATGATATAATTTTTTTTTTCATTTAAGCAATTAGAAAAAAACCCCGTTTTTTGCACTACTTTGTCTAGTGGTTTCCAGCTTAATAAATTTTGGCCCATGTATTCATGCGCAAAATGGCAGCCTCCATGCCTGTCAAACCGGTGTGTTTTTTCTAAGGTAAATATTTTGAGTTACAAGGTATATAATTTTTTGACATTGTATGATCTTATCTTTTCAACAATTTATGGTGATATATTGGAAAGTAGCTTGGTCATGGTGAAAATTGAGATCAAACATTGAATATTTTATATGTAACAAAGAAGGAATTAATTTGCGCATGCGTAACAATAAGTTGTTGTTGTTTTTTTGCATATTAGTAAAACGATGGCACATCAAGTCCGATAATGAATGTATGGTCGTTTCGTATTTTCTTTAACGAAATAAATGGAGTATGTTTAATATAATATAAATTATTAAGGTTATAAAGGTAGCGCGTGGTTAAAATATAAATATCGGTGCGAGTGTCCTCATCATCTCGTGCATATTGTCCGGGACCGACAATGCGACAATGCGAGATTTGGCTGTTAAGGTCTAATTACCCCAAAACGGATGTCATATCCTCTGGGTTACATGTCAGTTAGATAATTAGAACATATGGTTGAGTGAAGGATGCATAGAATTTGTAAAATACAGTTTAAATGGCATGTTTTGGTATCATTTTAAAGGTATATTTGTAAGCAATAAGAAAAAAAGGCTCCTTTTGTGCACTACTTTGTCTAGTGGTTCCCAGCTTCATAACTTTTGGCCCATGTATTCATGCGCAAAATGGCAGCCTCCATGCCCGTCAAAACCGGTGTTTTTTCTAAGGTAAATATTTTGAGTTACAAGGTATAGAATTTGTTGACATTGAATGATCTTATCTTTTCAACAATTTATGGTGATATATTGGAAAGTAGCTTGGTCATGGTGAAAATTGAGATCAAACATTGAATATTTTATATGTAACAAAGAAGGAATCAATTTGCGCATGCGTAACAATAAGTTGTTGTTTTTTTGCATATTAGTTAAACGATGGCACATCAAGTCCGATAATGAATGTATGGTCGTTTCGTATTTTCTTTAACGAAATAAATGGAGTATGTTTAATATAATATAAATTATTAAGGTTATAAAGGTAGCGCGTGGTTAAAATATAAATATCGGTGCGAGTGTCCTCATCATCTCGTGCATATTGTCCGGGACCGACAATGCGACAATGCGAGATTTGGCTGTTAAGGTCTAATTACCCCAAAACGGATGTCATATCCTCTGGGTTACATGTCAGTTAGATAATTAGAACATATGGTTGAGTGAAGGATGCATAGAATTTGTAAAATACAGTTTAAATGGCATGTTTTAGTATCATTTTAAAGGTATATTTGTAAGCAATAAGAAAAAAAGGCTCCTTTTGTGCACTACTTTGTCTAGTGGTTCCCAGCTTCATAACTTTTGGCCCATGTATTCATGCGCAAAATGGCAGCCTCCATGCCCGTCAAAACCGGTGTGTTTTTTCTAAGGCAAATATTTTGAGTTACAACGTATAGAATTTATTGACTTTCTGTTTTTTTCAAAAGGTTATGGCCTTATCTTTCCAACAATGTATGGTAATATATTGGAAAGTAGCTTGGTCATGGTGAAAACTGATATCAAACTTTGAATATTTTAGATGAAACAAAGAAGGAATTTATTTGCGCATGCGTAACCTTAATTATCGCTGAGTACAAGACCGCCACGACGCGACGATGCTAAATGTTCGGGGATAATTATCGCTGTGTACAAGACCGTGACGACGCGACGATGCTAAATGTTGGGAGATAATTATCGCTGTGTACAAGACCGCGACGTTGCGCGATACCTACGGTGTTTCGTTAGGGCCACTCGTTGTTTCGTATTTTCAACCTTTGGATTACAAGCGCGAGAACGCGAGAACACCAAACGAAGTAGCGAAATCACGATGCGAAATTGCGAGATTACAATGCGAGATCGCGAAATTTTATATCGATCTTGCATCGTAATCTCGCGCCCTCGCATCCTGTTTTGCGTTTTCGATGCAAGATTGCGAAATTAATATCGCGATCTCGCGTTTTCGATGCAAGGTTGCGAGATAAATACCGCGATCTCGCGTTTTCGATGCGAGGTTGCGAAATTGATATCGCGATCTCGCATCGTGTTTTTGTGTTTTCGCTTGAGCATAGGCTGAAATTGCGAAACAACGATAGCCATATCGTATTCTCGACTTCCGGTTGCATATGCACAGACATGTAATTTCGGCGGATGCGAGATCGCGATATAAATTTCGCAACCTCGCATCGTGTTTTTGCATTCTCGACCTTTGAATATACAAGGGCGAAAACGCGAAAACACGATGCGAGGGCGCGAGATTACGATGCGAGATCGCGATATTAATTTCGCGATCTCGCATCGTAATCTCGCAATTTCGCATCGTGATTTCACTACTTCGTATCGTGTTCTCGAGCTTGTGAATCATAGGTCAAAAATACGAAACAACGAGTGGCCTAACGGAACACCGTAGATACCAGATTCGGACAATAATTATCTCTGAGTACAATGTCATAGACACACGAAATTTGGACGATAGTTATAGTGCAAATGTAACACATCGTCAAAAATGCGAAACAACGAGTGGCCTAACGGAACACCGTAGATACCAGATTTGGACAATAATTATCTCTGTGTACGATGTCATAGACACACGAAATTTGGACGATAGTTATAGTGCAAATGTAACACATCGTCGCGATCATCTGCAGGGTAAAATTTAACTGGCGGAAACTGGACCCGTACAAATACTGCCAATATACAAATATGAACTCTAGTAATAATAACGGCACAGACACATTTATGTTCTTGTAACTTAAAGGCAACTTCATATGTCTTGTACTTCAAATAAGTCATCCCTTTAAAGTCAGAAGGTGACGTCATAAGAGGCGTGCCGTGGGAAAATCGGGCTTAATGCATGCGCGTACAGGCAGTCCGCACAGGCTAATCCAGGACGGCACTTTCAAATATACATTGCACAATTAAAGGTAAATACTTAAAATCCGAGTTCTTGTAAATGCAACGACCTGAACAAGCATAAAATTCAATGTTTCAAATTCGGGCTTTAAGTATAATACAAATACAAATGTTTGATAACAAATATTCGGTTTTATTGCCCATCGTTTAAGATCAATGCAAACAGTTCACTTGCTGTGAATAATTATACAGTTATAATTTATCATACAACGAATTAAATTCAAGCATTGCAATAACTCTTCACGTTTGCTCAAATTAAATGAAGGAAAATATTTCTTATTTTGCGACCGCATAAAATCGTTCATCGTTCATCAAATACTACAGTAAGAAACTCAGTATTAAGGAGAATCAGATCGGCACACACATACTTTCTTGTCAGAATAACTGACGAGCATTATTACGAATGATTGTCCATGCATATATCTGTTTCTTGTTTAATCATTTACATACTATAATTATATTGAGGCGCGTCGGCCTTAATGCGTGTGCGTAAAGTGTCGTCCCGGATTAGTCTGTGCAGTCCGCACAGGTTAATCCGGAACGACACTTTCCGCCTACAATGGTTTTATGTTTGGAAGAGACTTCCTTGAAACAGAAAATACCCTAAAAGCGGAAAGTGCCGTCCTGGATTAGCCTGTGCGGACTGCACAAGCTAATCCGGGACGACACTTTACGCACATGCATTCAGACCGGTTTTCTCACCACAGGCCTCAAATATTGTTACCTAACGAATACAGTTTTGTCATCGCGTGTAGCGTCAGTCCATTTGTATTTGTCTTGGCGTTCTTTTGCATAATTATATAGCCCCGACACATTAACCTGACACCCGTAAACTCTATTAATATAAATTACGCGCTTAAATTGTTAAATTTATACTCTTTTTTGTTCGTGCACGTGTTTTACGAGTTGAATGATAACATAACAGTATTTAAGAGGGCTGCGGTTTTTTTTTATCGATTTTGCTCGATTACAGTACGGAAACCAATATATTCATCGTAACAGTATTTTAATATATTCATGTATTAAAGGTCAGTGTCATGTTAATGTTTCCGAGCTATACAGTACCTTATCTGCTACTCAATATTGGAGAAAAGGGCAGGTTCTATTTAACAATTTACTCTTTTCCAACCTTATTGTTGGTTGTTTACCCTCGCGTATGTATATAAAAAAAAATAAAAAAAAATTCTAGGGAACCGTCTACTGTTAGGTAGCACTTTACAGTTTCAGCCAAAAATTCGAAATGGCAGTGGAGAAAATTCTATAAATAGGGATACAGTGAAATTGAGCAGCATTTTGAGTGTTTTAGAAGTTGTAAGTATCAGATTTAAGGGCTGGAGTTTTGAATTGCATGCTTAGTGAAATCGAAAATATGCCCTATGTAAAGCCAGTGTATGTGTTGAGCCACCCTGCACATGAAAGTCGTTTATGAGGATTCCTAGCTCTGACGCCATTTTGGCAGGACATTTAAAGGGGCGTACAAACATTGGAATTTATTGTAAAATGTGAATGGTTGACCCCCAGTTTTCTCAGTTGCAAGCAAGTATCTGGTAAGTTACGCAGACGGGCATGTAGTGTTTGAGGTGCTCGCATTTGCAGGAAAGTTGCAAATTGATGTTGAAAATCACTGAAATGGTCGCGAAAACATGTGATATTTGAATTCCAAAATTGGCTGATCATGCATGTTAAAATTATAGTGGAACCGTGTGCATAATTATTTTCCCTACATATTTGCGAAGCCACAGCCGCAACAATATTGAAATGATGTTTGGTTTGTGTTCAGGTGTTGACATTATCAGTGTGCACAAGACGGCTCGAACCCAGACCCCACCAGGCCGAGTCCGAAGCCCGAAAAACAGTATAGTGCCCCCTTAATATAGCAGCCTCCGCGCAGAGATTTAACTGTGTCCCAGCATAGCTGGTTTAAATCCCTGCCGACACGAAGCTCCACGTGACCATAGGCCAACACTTGGCGCGAAATAAAATCGTGGACAAGCACATGATTAAAACGTGGAAAACGTAAAATCCTTGCGTTATGTTTGCTTATTTATTTATGTATTTATTGTTTGTCATTTTAACTCTTAATATATATACCTGGGCTTATAATGCAACGTGTCTGTGTCATTATTATAAAAAAAATAATGATAAAATTAAAATTGTGTACAACATAAATCTTCAAACTCCTCATAATCGTCTCCCTCAGAACTTCCAAATCTGTAAGTTTTTAAACTCGTAGTTGCAGTGGTTACTGAGAAGAGTACCAATGGGGAAGTAACCACTGCGAGGAGTTTGTTAGTATAGAGGCCTATGTCTGTGACGTGACCGCTATTTATAGAATGTCTTAGACGTGCATTATATTCAGGACATCTTAAAACCGTATGCATAAGTGAATGACATATTATTATAAGTGGATTGAGATTGTCTGGGTAATAACATATCTAAAGCTCAACAGGTAAATATCAAAATAGTAATCCTATGTAGATTAAATAGGCGCTTGGTTGTTTAAAAAAAATAAAACATAACCCTATCCATGTAGACGCGACGTAAGGTGTTCAGCATCGATGTGCTTTTCTGTATTGTGTACTCTTCAAAACCGCGTATGGGTAAGCGTGTACTTTAATACTACCTAACATGTAATATCAATAGAAAGATGTTGAAAAACGACACGTAGTGGGTTTTTTTTTCTTGTAGTCAAATAGTTTTGCGTGTTTAAAGTCGTATGTCGCTATAGATTTGACGTGTAACGCGTAACATAAATCCGTGGACCAATCTAGTTAAACCCCCATATTTTTGCTATTAATTATCCGATTGTTATCAAATACAAACCTTACAGTCACACTATTGCGTGACAAATACGATCGTATAAATTTTAGGCCATATCCGAGAAATACAAACAAGATATCAACGAAAGGAAGATGAGCATAATGTAACGCTCCGCGAGTTCAACATCCCGTATGCGTTTCTTTTTGTTATATATCTAGCACTTACTGAAGAAATGCTTGATATCGCAAATTCAAACACTCACTTGCGCGATATTCTTAAATTACGGAGATACTTTTGGATACAAACATATGCACAGCACATGTCGTTTTGGGTCAAAAATGGTTTACCGCTTAGCGTATTTTTTTATATTGTGTGAATGTTTCTTTAATATATTATAATAACTATTTATTACGGCAAAAATGTACTTAAGTTTTCCTACAAAATGGTATTAAATGCATTGATTTTGGTTCCGGCTTTACTTAATTATCATGTTTGAAAAATGGATACCAATTTATGCGAGGTGCGCTTTTTACGCATTTTACGTCACGCTATAAGGTGTGCTTGTACTAAATGACGAATTTAACAACAATAACAAGTAATATAGTAATAATAATAACAATAATAATAATAATAAATATATTACAGATATTAAATTGCCAGTAATTTACATAATTTACAAGAATGAATTTACAAACAAACTAAAACTTTACTCTTCAAACAATGTAATGATGCATCCGTATTATTCCAGATGTCACTACTGAGTTCGAATTAGCCACGTTCAGTATTAAACAGGCCAAGCGGCTAATATGGTATAAACACAAATATAATGCTCAAATGAAAAACTATCACCAGGTACATTCAGCGACTTTTGTAAAAAAAAAATTCTAAACATCATTTAAACTTTTAACGAAAACCATAATGAAAATTATATCAGTCCTTGAGAAGACATTTTAATTAATATTGTTCGTAATCGTGTTTAACTTTTGCGTTACACTGCTTAAAAACAGTGCTGCGTTCGGTAAACGACATCAACGTTATGTTGCGGTTAGGTGCGTCACGTCTATATTATAAATACACACAAGGTATATCACTCGCCATTTTCTATCGTAACGGAAGTTGATTGACTGGTTATAATTTTAAGAAGTACCCGTTCCTATATGCATGGGCTACGTAGATTTCGTGGACCAAAGATTGTATACATTTAAACCAGCCAATCCTATATATAGTTCGTCGTGGTGGACGCAAGAGGCCCGTCCCTAAGGGTTGCACATATGGCAAGCCCAAAACCATGGAGTCAACCAGCTGAAGTTCCAGCGTTCGCACCGATCTGTTGCAGAGGAGCGTGCTGGTCGCAGGTGTAAAGCTCTCCGTGTCTTGAACTCGTACTGGGTTGCGGAAGATGCCACCTACAAGTTCTTTGAAGTAATCATGGTGGATCCATTCCACAAATGCATTCGTCATGACCCTAAGATTCAGTGGATCTGCAAGCCAGTTCACACGCACAGGGAACTGCGAGGCCTTACAGCTGCTGGCAAGTCCTCGCTTGGTAAAGGTCATGGTTTCAACAAGACCAAGGGTGGTTCTCGCCGGGCCTACTGGAAGAGGCAGAACACCCTCAATTTACGCCGATAGCGTTAAAAATACTTTTTTTTCATGTTTTCTTTTCTTTACATTCTAAATTATATATATAATTTTTTTATTTTTTTATTTTTGTTGAACAACCAAGCGCCTATGATAGATAATACGTCAGCAAACTGACTGGCGGTTGACCGATATCTTTCGCAATTTTGCGGCAATTACGACGGTGCCAGGATAGAAGTATGTCCAAAACCTCCGATCCCGTATTCTGCATATTGTGGTATTTATAAGTGGGAGGGAGGTTTTAACATGTAAGGTACACGTACATGAAATAAAACTTGTATTAGACTTGTGCAGTTGTATGTAGCGCAATGCACTTTATTAAAGGGACATTGTCATTTAACAATTATTGATTTATGAATAATAATACAATTCTAAAATAAATGCATAATAATTAGCAAATTGATAGAGTTTAAAGTATACTACTACTACTAATAATAATAATAATTATTATGATTATTACTATTATTATTATTATTACTATTATTAATATTATTATAGTATTTGTAGAAGTAGTAGTAGTAGTATAAACTATAATATTAAAATGATACATGTATACGTTTATGGTACGAACAAATAGCATTAATTATATGCAATATATAAACACACGTTAAAATAGCTACCCAAAAATTATTATAAAGTTGTTTAATCTTTGTCATATAAATAATACATCTGTTTCTAAGTATGTCTAAGTTATATTTTTGTATGATGTTGACATTTTCTACTCAATCATAACAGTTTAAACGATATCGGATTATTACTATACACTCATTTCGTATTTTTTTCATGATTTTGCACGGCTATGTACCTTTCATTCGCAGTTCTGCATTTCAAACAACACGTCAGTGTACATTCCACTGCGTCACCAGAATTTCTAAACTTCATCGGGGTCAACGCAATTAGTCCAAAAATAGAAAGAATAATAAATTTACATTGTCTCTTATTTTAAGTTGTAGTAGTCAAATATACTTTTGATATTAGAAAAAAATAAGTGCATCGATTCTTTGGTATATAAAATACACGTATTTTATCCAAGCATTTCTAAGGTTTTTTAAAATCGATTATTTTATCTGGGTTTGTGGAAACAATATTACCGCTTTAATTGTTTTCAAAATACATTAAAACGCTGTTTGTATAGAAGAAAAATATTACAATTAAAATTTTGTTTTCAGTTTTAAAAAGTAATCAGCGGAACCTAGTATGACATACATGTACACACCGATTGTCGAAGAAGGTGTCTATAAATGACGTCAATAGAAATTATTTTTATGAGGATTAATTATATTAATGCACCGTCCGTTCCCGCTATCAGTAGCGGTACACTTATGGCCAAACTGACACCGTTTATGCCATGTATACATTATACATCGTTACAAACATTCTTCTCCATAAACAATCATTATTATTTAAATGGTTGAAGAATTGTTTTCCCGGCAAAGCCCAAAATTGGATAAAACTCCGCTGATTTTCTGCCATTTCACAGGTGCTTCTAATATGGCGTCTAAGGTGACCAATGGGATGTGGGAATGTTGAAAGTATCTCATTACTTGAACAAAATGATATCACATTGCACAATGCTGGCGTTACAAGAAGTAAATTAGTGAAATAAAATGGATTTTGTAGGGACAATATGTCCCCTATTTTGAGGATGTTTTGGATGCGACGTCAAACTTGCGCCGGGTTGCCCTTCCTGACGTTACCATAGACACAGTTACAATGGTATCGTGCAATGGAATCCTCAGAAAAACACGAGGAAATGCTGCCAATATGTGCTTATGACTCTCTGCCAAATATAATTAAGCATGATTTGAAAATATTAAACTTTTCTTGGAACGTTAAGAACGCCCCTCGTACAAAGACAGATAGTGACAGCATTTATTGATGCTCAATGCGGATTTGGAAGCTTTAAAGCCGCATTCCATAGAATATTATTAAAAACATCTTAAATTGACATCAGTTCTAATGAACGTAAATGACTTTTATTCGACAGAAATCTGTTTCTTATTTACAAAAGGCATTTTATAATGCCTTTGTTCGAAAACGCTTGGTACGAACGGAATATACACTAATGTACTTGCTAACTTTCTACAGACGCAAGTTTTTTTTAAATAACATATTTCTGGACTGCTGCTTTAATGCTTTTCCGTCGTACAGTTCCTTCTTTATCGAGCGTTTCCCTGCTCTCAATGGACGCCAGGTAATCACGCACAAGTCTGTTTACCTCTTGCCATTGGTAACTACCAAAATATTATTGATAATTCCCCTGCCAACATCGCACCACCGTGTATATTCGTACATTTCCATCTAAGAAAATCAAATCCCTATTCAGTCTAGATATCAAACCGACACTGGTACATTTGTTCATCGATACCGCCCAAAACTGCCTTATTGTACAAAAAGTGGGTATCTTGCGCGTGGTCTATTATATTTGGTTTTACTTTCTTAGTGTCATGCATTCTTATCAACGTTAGGTGTGCATGTCAGTATGTAACATGCAGATGTCATTTTGTGATGCCTACACATCATTACATTCTTTGCATGAACCATGTTGTGATGTGTGATCGTCATTACGTGGTGTGTCTATGTTATTATGTTATGTGTGTATGTTATTCTGAGATGTGTCTATGTCATAACGTGCTATGTCTATGTCATTATGTGATGTGTGTATGTCATTATGGGATGTGTGTATGTCAGTATGGGATGTGTGTATGTCATAATGTGATGTGTTTTCATCGTGTTAAGTGTATCGAACAATACATTATTTGCACGTACCATGCTGTTATGTATGACCGTCATTATGTGATGTGTCTATGCCATTATGTGATGTGTCTGTATTATTATGTTTGGTGCATTGATCCTTGCGGTTTTTGCAATAAGCATGTTGGTATGTGTGGTCGTCATTATGTGATGTGTCTATGTCTTATGTGATGTGTCTGTATCATTATGTTTGGTATATTGATCATTACGTTCTTTGCATTTAGAATGTTGGTATGTGTGGTCGTCATTATGTGATGTGTCGATATCATTATGTGATGTGTCTGTATCATTATGTTTTGTGTATTAATCATTACGTTCTTTGCATTTAGCATGTTGGTCTGGTGGTCGTCATTATGTGATGTGTCTATGTCATTATGTTTGGTGTATTCATCATTACATTCCTTGCATGTACCATGCTGTTATGTATGATCGTCATTATGTGATGTGTCTATGTCATTATGTGATGTGTCGGTAGCAGTATATTTGGTGTATTCATCTTTATGTTCTTTGTATTTATCATGTTGGTATGTGTGGTCCTCATTATGTGATGTGTGTATGTCATTATGTGATGTGTCGATGTCATTATGTTTAGTGAGTTCGTCATATTTATACATGATACTTCATTTGATGTAGTTTTTCCAATGAAAGGTTAGTTGGACGTTATGTAATGTTTTCAATACCTATGTAGACGTCTGATGTTATATTGTTAAAATAAAAGGCAGTGCTTAAAATATGGGGACTGAAATTGGAGAAATATTAAATAAAATGGGACTAAATAGCAGTATTTCGAATTTTGAACGAGAGAAATTACACCAGATATGGTGTGCAAATTGTCTATACATGAAATGCGTTATTTGGAAATAATTCACTCAAAGGATATGATGAAACTCAGGGTCGAATGTATAAAATATAACAGAAACGCCACTGTAAGTACCGCCTGTGTTATGAAAGACAAATTTGACATTCCTAAAGATATTCTTGAAAGTTTAATAGAATCTGGTTTCAAAATAAATGAAATTTCAAAGCTACTGTCTGTTTCTGAAAGAACAATATTTAGACGAATGAATAAGTACAACATTTCTGTATATGAATTCACTGACATTGACGACACTGCACTACATGCCGATGTGAGCCAAGCAATAAATGAATTTCCAAGGGTAGGCGAGACAATGTTAAGGCAAATTCTCCAACAAAGAGGAATAAAGGTATTTTGCAATAAATCTATATTGAATTATTTATATCATTATTGTATTGTAGATATTGACTTTTTTAAAACACCGAGTAATGAACTTGAGCCATTGAATCAATTTAAATTGAAACCAATTTTATTTTTTGTAACAAATTTACCTCTGCTACTGAAATACGTTTCCACATTAGCGACATAGTACGTCCACTTGAAAGTTTGATGGACTCTACGATTTTGTAAAAACAATGAGTGTAAAACCATATATTTGTTATAAGAAAGTCAGTATATTTTTGTATATTAAATGTTAAGAAATGCGTATTAAGAGAAATTTTAAATAATTTAATTTGTTTCTGCGCAGAAAAAATATAGCACATGCGTATATACAGTGTCTGGATGAGTCACACCGATTTTGGGACATGCGCAGTTACGAAAACGACTCGAAATGAAGGTACAAACATCGTACTGTCCCTCGTAATTTGTAACTTTGTTTTAATTTGCTAACGTAACATGTTTTCTGTTATTGTTTTATTGTCCAACAGGTGACCAGATCGCGTCTGCGTGAGGTTTTATATGAGATTGACCAACCTGGTATCTCAGAAAGGTCGCGCCGCAGACTTCATAGGCGAGTGTACACTGTTGTTGCACTGAATCATCTGTGGCACTTAGATACTAACCATAAATTAATACGGTGGCATTTCATAATATGTGGAGGAGTTGACGGATTTAGTCGATTCGTAGTGTTTTTTAAAGTGTGAAAACAATAATAAGACCGCTACCATTTTGAAGTGTTTTCTTGAGGCCACAGAGGCTTACGGACTTCCACTTAGGGTACGAACAGATCAAGGAATGGAAAACATTGAAGTTGCCGAATATATGCTATTAACACGGGGGTCGAATAGGCGAAGTATTATAGCGGGAAAAAGTACGCCTAACCAGCGGATCGAGCGGCTGTGGAGGGATGTTTACGAAGGCGTTCTGTGTTTTTACTACGATCTATTTCACTTTATGGAAGACCAATGTCACCTGGATCCTTTAAATGAAATCCATATTTACGCTCTTCACCACGTCTTTATGCACAAAATTAACGAAAAACTTTAAATATGGAAGCTGGCTTGGGCTAAACATCGATTAAGAACTGCACGATCTACTCCACTTCGGCTGTATACTGCGGGAGCTCTGAACTGCCCTGTTGACATTCCCGTGTCTGATTCAGAAGCAGGGATATATGGTGTGGAAGGTACGGATTTGGTCAGTGTAACCGAACTAACAGACACAAATCCAAGACCATCACTTGGTTCGCTTGATATTCAAGTAAGCGAAGAATGCAAGGAGGACTTGGGGTGAAATTGTCCTGGTAACTGGTTTTCAGAGAACTATGGATTAGATGTATATTTAAAAGCAGTGGAAATAATTCAGAGATACGTTACATAGACACTGGAATTTGTGTTGCTATATATCACACTGTGATACACTTGAAAAGAATGTGTTCTCATTACTATATCCATAGTCATTTTGGAAATTTCTAGTAATAAAAGCTCTGCATATACAATGTAAATGTAAATATGATTGGCAGTTGAGGTCTCGTGTCTCTTGTTTTTAAACACTGATACGGCGTTTCACCATGTCACACATGTAAGGAAATTCACTAAATAGCCAAACTAACAATAATCGCAATTTTGCCAAAATCTTCAGTGAATGTATAAATACAATGCTATACACTACGTAATCGGATCGCAGTGGCGAGAGGTTATGTCAATAATCATGTCAGGATGTTTACATAGGTATTCACTTGTAAAGATCATAGTCTTCAATTTTGCCAATTGCTGTCTAGTGTCTAAATTAGATTTTCACTGTCCAAATCGCATACGTCCGGTCGATTTTAAATTATTTGCTTTGCAAGTAGCGTCGTGATTGGGCAATGATACAGACACATCATTAGCTTTCAGTAAATAGTGAACAGTGGCATTCTGCTTGTGTCATAAATCCGTATTTTGAAATTGGCCATGACGCTTAAAGCTAAATGGTATAATTTCCGAATGGCTATTACATAGATTATGTAAACATCAGTCCTTTGCGAAGTCATTGAACAAAGTCGGATTGTAGATCAAGACACTGCCGTCATTACTGCCGACTGTACACTGGCGGTCTCTTCAACACGGCCATTTTGACACTTTAAGTGCATTAATTTGATATTGCCACATTCAATTTTATGTGACCATGAGGGTCACCTGTGAACTACATTGCACTAATTTCCCGTTGAACTTTCTCTATTTTGTGTCCCCTTGCAGCGGGTTTAAAATAACTAAAACTCCGCGAGTCGGATGTGTCGGGGCATAACTAAAGTACAACAAGAGGGTCATGATGGCCCAAAGCGCTCACCTGAGAAATGGTCCAGATGAAGAGCATACTGTTGTGACAGATTTGAAAATTACGGTATCTAAACAATATGCAAAGGCGGATAGGATCGATTTGATTTAAAACATCGGTTAGTGCAATGGGCTAACTAAAGTGAGAGTTGGGTAGTGGATGTGCAGTGTTTTTGATAATGGTTCTAAAGTCATTTTTCTCGATATTTTTACCTGGCCCTTTCTCATTTAGGCAGTGACAATTCTGGAAAATGCAGAAACAGTAGATTTTGATGTCTTTCGCAGACAGTTTTTGAGCGATGGCTGTGATATAAAGTCAAATTTTGCTTTTTCTTTGATAATTTTCTGTCCAATGCTGATAATTGATGTTAATGTTATCATTGATAATTTGTTGATGTTTCTTTCCAAACACAAGGGGCAAAAACTTTGGTGTTTCTGGCCCAAACATGCTTATATTCGATTCACCTGTTATCTTACGTTCATCGACAAACTGTGAACAATTGGTGACGATTGGATGAAAAATGAAGTCTCGATCCTGAATAATGTCCAATTTTGTATATTTTTTTCACAAACAAAGGGCTACAAATCTGGTGGTTCAGGTCCGATTTTGCTTATCCTTCCTTCCTATCTATTCGGCCACCTCTGTCTATTCGGCCACTTGCTTATGACGTAATAAACACTTAATCCGCGAATCCGCGCGTGTCCGAATTCTTAGCAAGTTAGAACATAATTCATCTCGCTGTCATTAGAAGAAGAATATGCGACAAAAACAGGTACAAACCGTTACGAATATACCAAAAACATTTACCGTAACATAAATTGCCTTAGATTTTCTGTAAATATTGGTCAAAATATTCTTGTTTGAGGTTGCTTTTCACATTTCCTTCTCTCGTCAGCGTTTCGATGTTTTCTGTTGTGTCACGTGACTTTTTCGCTTCACTATTACGGAAGCGCTTAGTTGATTTGAGGCCCGTATACGGGATTTTATGTCCGTTTGTTAGTATTAACGTTACCAATTAAAATCCAATTGACGTCAGTCATTTAATTATTTTCCCCCATTCTCTGTTAGGCAAATCCATCAAAGTACCATAGCAGGTACAGACAGTATTCGGCAGAAACTATGTTGAAGGCTGTCTCAGATGTACGATGTAACAAGAAATCCATACGCAAGACGGCTTTGGAGTACGGTATTCCATACCAGACGCTCCGAGACAGGATCAGTGGCATGATCGATCCTGATGACTTTGGTAGAGAAACCATCTTCACGGAAGAAGAAGAATTAGGCCTCGTAGAGTTCACTGAGGTGATGGCTAGGTTGGGGTACGGCGTTTCTAATGCAGCCATACAGATGTACGCCGATGAGATGGCCTTCCGATTTGGGAGACGACCAGTAGACAAGCCTTTAAGCATTTGCTGGCTGTATGGCTTTATGCAGAGGTCGCGTTCTAGGGTAGTGTCTAAAAAGCCGTCAGCTTTAGATAGCAACAGGGCCCGGAACTCGACCCCAGAGTCTGTAGAGTACTTCTACAGCAACCTTGAGAAGACACTTGCAGACTTGGGATTGCATGACCGTCCTCAGCATATATACAACATGGATGAGACGGGGATAAGTCCTGAACATCGCCCCCCGAACATAATTGCCCCCACAAAAGAGAAGCCACAGTCAGTGACGTCCCCGCGCTCTGCAACAACCACGCTCATAGCGTGTGCCAACGCTGCCGGGAACCACGTGCCCCCTTTCTTTGTCTTTAAAGGTGAACATAGTTAAAGGTGACTTTTAAAAACAAAGATATAGTGTAGCGTAATTAAAGCATAAAGTCAGTTTTTAAAAGTTCTTTTATTCATTCTGAATTTAATAGCTTTATTTTCACATTCGCCACTAAATAACTGCGTATGTCCCGTCATTAGCCTAAAATATTATGGCAATATAGTTAGTAAATTATTTAAACAAGAACATAAATTTAAATGTTGTAGTTTTTGAATCAGAAATTTCTTGATGAATATAAAAAAAATAAAAAATTATTTATAGTAATTTAACACACATCAGCTCTAAAATAAATTACATAAATGACCATTACATAGGCAAAAGAATGAACGAGGACCTCATGAAAGGTACAGCCGGATCTATGGCAACGGTGTCGGAGACTGGTTGGTCCAACGCAGACGTCTTCAAGGAGTTTATGGAGACCCATTTCCTGAAGTATGTCAACCGCTCCGACATTAGCCAGCCCGTGCTGCTGATTTTTGACGGCCACACCACACACACGTCGCCTGAGATGATTCGTTGGGCCAAGGACAGGAACATCCATTTGTTTCTGCTTCCTGCCCATACGTCGCATATTCTTCAGCCACTCGATGTTGCGGTTTTCGGCCCGTTCTAGCGCTATTACTACTCCGAATGTGCTACCTACATGCAGGCCAACATGGGGAAGGTGGTGACCAAATACGATATAGCAAGCATTGCGTGCAAAGCTTACTTGAAGTATGTCAGCCCCCTGAACATACTGTCCGCATTTAAGAAAGCTGGGATTTCCCCGTTCAACCACAACGCCATCTTACCAGAAAAACTCGTGCCGTGCGAAGCGTTCAGGGATGAAACTCCAGTGCAGAAAGCAAGCGCCATTCAAGGAGGGAAGGATGCCGTTCTGGAGTATCTGAACAATAAGGTTGCTGCCCCAAACACAGAAACTCCAGATGCACTGTTTGCAGAAGGAAGAACAGGAAGCGGAGCAAACCCAACCCAAGTGGTCGCGAGGTCACCGGACAAGAATACGTAGACGAAATCGAGGCCTATCAGGAGCAGAACAAAGGGAACGCACCGCCCACTGCTCACAAAAAAGCCAAGAAAACCGTGGAGAAGAAGATCCCCACTAGTCCCTAGCCGTCAACAAGCGGTCTACACATCTCCATTAATTAAGAGTCCGACTCGGAAAATGATGATGATGACGTGTGCTGCGTGTGCGCGCAAAGCCAGCCGCCGAATATGAACGACCGCCCACACTTAAAAATCCTGAGTTGGGGGCAGTGTGACGTTTGTGGACATTGGGTTCACCTTTCCTTCTGCCGCGAGAAGAGGGTTCTGAGACGCGGCGATGAATTCCTCTGCCACCACTGCCATTAAAATTCTAAATACTTTAATTGTTTGTTTTACTGTTAAAATGTTAACATATTTTAATTTATAGTGTTGAAAAAATGGCTGTTTACTTGTCACGTTATACTGTTTCTTGTGTGTGTGTGTTTTTTATTAATAAAGCAACGTTTTATTAATAAATTTATTTTTAAACTGTTACCAAAGAGACAAAAATTATCCACACAACTGCCTAAACACAACAGTAATGAAAATTAAGCACGCCTCTGCAGCAAACCTCATTCTTCACGCGCGAATGATTGACCAATCAGAGTGGCCGAATAGATAGGAAGCGCCGGAGTGATCCAGACTTCTAACTGTCAAATGTTAAACGAGGTAAATATTTGTAAACAAGCCGCTTTCGGTGAAAGTTAACATATAGTCGTGTTTCTGATATATTTTTCGTTAAATATTTAGTGTTATATTGTTTATTTTATTGTTCGTTAATCGTATACGGTTATTTATATTCTTAAATGGTCGAATAGACAGGAAAACAGGCTATATTCGACTTCACCTTTAATTTTATGGACACAGACTAACTGTACAAGATTGATGAAGATTGGATAAATATGAAGCCTCTATCCTGGATAATGTCCATTTTCGTATATTTTTTCACAAACAAAGAGCAATAACTCTAGTGTTTCTGACCCGATTTTGTTTACATTCAACTTGACCTGTAATCTTATGGTCATAAACCAACTGTGCAAGATAGATGAAGATTGGATGAAATATGAAGTCTTTACCAGAACAATTTCCATTTTTGCATATATTTTTTTCACAAAACAAAGGGCAATAACTCTGGTGTTCCTGGTCCGATCTTGCTTATATTCGACTTCAACTGTAATCTCATGGTCATATACAAACTGTGCAAGAGTGGTGAAGATTGGGTGAAAATGAAGTCTCTATCCTGAATAATGTCCATTTTTGTACAAGGGCAATAACTCCAGTGTATGAATCACGATCTGGTCCATTTTTGGCGTCTGCTGAGATCTGATGGTCATACACAAACAGTGAAAGTTTGGTTAAGATTGGATGGAAAATAAAGTCTATATATTGGAAAAAGGCATTTTTGCTCTTTTTCGCATGAAAAAGGGACCATAACTCTAGTGTTACTGGTGTGATCCGGCCCAATAACAATCCCGTCCGAGTTTTTTATGGTCATACACAAACTGTGCAAGTTTGGTTAAGATTGGATAAAAAGTGAAGTCTCTAGCATGAGAATAAAACAAATTGTTGACGGCAAACGGACGACATACGACGGACGACGCAGGAGAGGTCCTCTATACCTATAGCTCACCGAGCACTTCATGCTCAGGTGAGCTAATAAGAGAATGTATGCCAAAAAATCCAACTTAACCTTCCGTTTATGTCTTCTAACACTTTCTTAAAATTAATAATGATTGCACAAAAACTTCTAATGTCATTGTATGCACAAGCCTTATTTAAAGTATTTTTTTGTTAAAGTTCATAACTCAAGTACGATAAGATTTTCGATTTTCGGCATAATTACTATGCCGAAAATCGAACATATCCTTCCTTAAAGTTTCATAATGATTACACAAAAACTTCTCAAGTTAATGTCTGCAAAAACTGAATTGAACGCCGCTGCCGCCGCCAACAACGCCGCCCCCAAAAGTAACCGCTATATGTCGCCTTTTCAGGCGAGACAAAAACAAAACTGTAAATGTAAAGTTCTATATTGTAATTGAAAGAAAATAACAACACATGTCTCAACGAAATGAAATTATAATTCTTCACAAGAATTATTAAAATGCAAAAATTTAATGCAAAAATGAATAATGCATTATAAAAATTAACAAAGGGCTCACCTGAGAACTGGCAAAGATGAAAGCGTTACTGTTGTGAAAGGCTTGTGGGAATGTACGCCATAATGGCCTTAACTAATTTGTCTAGCTGATTTACTCTCATACATAGAACAAGTAAGGACCTGGATATATCTTCTTTACCCTGGTATCCAACTTTTCGCAGGCAATTTCAGAGGAATAGTGTTAATGCTGCAGTTCTAAAAAATAATGGCAAACGCTGCGCAAAGGTCATGTCATGCTTGCCAGCTTGTTTCAAAGAGTAGAGTGTATTCCCATTTACCCGTCCTATATTGACATTCGCTTTAGATTTTATGGTCATAGACAAATTGTGCAAGTTTGGATCAGACTGGTTGAAAATGAAGTCCCCGTCTTGCAACAAATTCATTTTTGCATTAATTTTCACAATTAAGTGGATATAATTGATGTGGCTTTTCTCATTTGCTGCTTGTGTTGCGATCTTATGGCCATACAAAACATGTGGAAGTTTTATCAAGATTGAATGAAAAATGCAATCTTGATGCACCAAAAAGGCAATTTTTGCTATTTTTTAATAACAAAGGGGCCATAACTCTGACGTTTGTTGCCCAATCTGACCAACTGTTGGCTTCTGCTGCAGTTGTATGATCACATACAAGCTGTAGAAGTTTGGTCAAGATTGGAAGGAAAATGAAATCTCTATGAACAAAAAAGGCACTGTTTGCATTTTTTCCACATACAAGGGGCCATAACTCCGGTGTCTGTGGTCTAACTTTACCCATTTTTTGCTCCTGCTGAAATCTTTTGATCACACGCAAACTGTGGAAGTTTGGTCAAGATTGGAAGAAAAAAAGTCTTGATCAAAGTAAAATGGTAATTTTTGCCTATTTTTCAACAAACAAGGGGGCATAACTCTGGTGTGTGTGGCCCAATCCGGCCAAATGTTGACTTCTACTGTGATGTTTTGATAATACACAAACCATGGAAGTTTGGTCAAGATTGGTAGAAAAATGAAGTCTCTATGAACGAAAACGACAATTTTTGCATTTTTTCACACAAACAAGGGGCCATAAGTCTAAGGTTTCTAGTCCAATTTGGCCAATATCAATACCAACCAAGATTTTATGCAGCCTGTTCTACATGGCGCCGCTTTGTCTATATGCATTCAAATTATTTTGCGAATTGTTCTGTTGTATTCTATTTTCTGCTATCAATAAAGGGTAATAATTAACATTTTTAGGCAATCGTGAGTTATGGTTCTTGTATGCTTTACTTTTTCTTGCTATCTCAAATCATTCTGTGAATCAGCAAAATGCCTTTTATCATTGTTTAATAATGCTTTTTGCATACTCATCAATAAAGGGAAGTAATTCACTAATTTCACAAGTCAGGTTCTTGCATGCGACACACCATCTGGTGATGGTGATCATTACTGCCAATTTATCAGAAAAAAACGTGCATGCATGACAATATTATGCTCTGGAATATTATTTGACATTGATTTAGTGACCTCGACCTTTCAACTACAGACCTGATTTTTGCATGTCACATGCTGTCTCATAATGCTAATCACTTCTGCCAAGTAATTTGAAAATTCTTCGATATCAGACAAAATTATATTTCACTTAAAGACAATGGCTTAAACTCTTATATTTGACCTGTGATCTTTAAGTGTGACGTGGACCTTGGGACCTGGTTGTTGCACGCCACATGCCGTCTCATAATGCTTAACACTTCTGTCAAGAAATTTGAAAATTCTTCCATGCTGGACAAAATTATGCTCCAGACAGAGTCAATGGTATTAATTCTTAAATTTGAGCGTTAAGTATGAACTTGACCTTGGACCAAGGCTCCTGGTTCTTGCACACGACACACCGCCTCATAATGCTTTTCACTTCTGCCAAGTTGCTTGAAAAGCTTTCCCTGCTGGACAAAATTATGCTCCAGACAGTGTCTATGGCTTAAATTCTTACATAAGACCTTTGACCTTTAAATGCCCCCACACCCTGGCAGCCATGTTTTTAACAAATTAAAATTATTTGAAGGAATTAAGTAAAGGGTCACCCAAGGGATATTCCTTTGAATTCAAGGACAATCTTGGGAACATTCCAGCTAATTTTTGTTAATAATTTGTTAGAGGGTCACACAAGGAATATTTCTGTGAAATTATTTTGAAATGGTTTTTGACATGAACATTGTCAAAATGGCCTATATAGCCACATATGGGCAAACTTCCCCACCCCCCTGGCAGACAAGTTTTTAAACAAATCAAAATTATTTAAAGGAAGTTGGTAGAGGAACACACAAGGAACATTATTTGAAGGAATTAAGTTAAGGGTTACCCAAGGGATATTCCTTTGAATTGAAGGAATTTGGTAAAGGACCATCTTGGGAACATTCCAGCCTATTTTTGTTAAAATCCACCAAGCAACTTTAGAGAAGAAGTTGTTTGAAGTAAATTGTGGAGGACAGATGGTGGCAGACCACAATAGCTCGCCCTTGAGCACAAAGAGCACTTTGTGCTCAGGTGAACTAAAAATTAGACAGCTTTAAAAGGACATGTTCACAGTTTGGCAAAATGTTTTAATTTACTTCTTTTTTCTTAATATAATTTTTGTTTTTGTTAGTCCTGATGCTTTTTACTCTACAATTAAGATGTTAAAGAGCATTTTCCAAAAATACGAAAATTTGTGGACATGTCCCTTTTAAAGTATCACATAAGAATTTGACAATGTTACAGAAAGAATCCTAACATTTTTTATAGCATCAACAATGACTATAGTGACGTCGGTGTATAGTGTCGTCACATTTATGTTGTGTACACACTGAACATTACATCACTTCTATATCTGTATATGGGAGGCAATAATAGCAATGGTATATATAAACAACCCATTAAACAAAGCTGTGCCGGAAGTGGATATTGTCTATTGGCACTCTAAACCCATAGTAGTAGTAGTATCGTAATAATAACCACTTAAGGCACGGCTTAGCCGTTTAATAAATTTTTAATCTTATTCCAATACAACACAATATGTGACATCCAGCAATAGTATATTATTTAGTAGCATTGCAGTATGTGACAAATACACTAAACAAATAATCATGTCCAGAGGAATACAAATAATTTCTCTAAAAAGCATGTCTTGCTTAACAATACAACAAATAAAAAGCTAGAAAATACATTTAATTGGTGGGTGCAAAACAACCCTTTGAAGAAATATACCTGCACTGCGCCACACGTAAAACTTAAAAGGTTGCAAGTGCTGTCACTATCAGGGGAATATGCCCCCAAATGCACTGCCAGTAAGTCTGACCTTTGACACCAATATAAATCTTTGTACCATTAAGTGAACAAATAATTTAAACTTAGTTGTTTCAGTCATTATGGCTGCTCTGGAAAAACTTATTAAAAACTTTAACCAAAATTTATAAGCTAAACAAATGGGCCATTAGGCCCTAGGTCGCTCACCTGAGGGGCTAGGGAACATTGCTGTTCCGAGCAAGTTTCATGAAGATTTAGCTAAAATTGTTGGCTCTAAAATGTTCACAAGTTTTTTGTTTTTCAATTTGACCTGGTGATCTAGTTTTTTACCCCACATGACCCAGTTTGGAACTCGACCGAGATATCATTAAAACAAATGTCCTGAGCAATTTACACGAAGATTGGGCAAAAAATGTGACTTCTAGAGTGTTCACAAGCTTTTTCTTCAATTTGCCCTCGTGACCTAGTTTTTGGCCCCACGTGACCCAGTTTTAAAACTTATCTGAGATATCATTAGGACATATGTTCTGAGCATGGTGATTGGGCTATAAATGTGGCATCTAGAGTGTTCACGAGCTTTTTTATTGAATTTGACCTAGTGACCTAGTTTTTGACTCCACATGAGCCAATTTTGACAATTTCAGAGATGTCATTAGAACAAATATTCTGAGCAAGTTTCATAAAGATCGGGCAATAAATGTGACCGCTAGAGTGGTAACAAGGTAAATGTTAAAACTAAGGACGAACAACAGACAAAAGGCGATCACAAATGCTCACCATGAGCACTTTGTCTATTGGCACTCTAAACCCATAGTAGTAGTAGTATCGTGCTAATAACCACTTAAGGCACGGCTTAGCCGTTTAATAAAACGGTATTTTAATTTTGAAGTAAATACCTTTGATAGTATTCATGATATTGGACTTCAACAACTTTAACCAAAAAAATCAAGTTAAAACAAGAAACGTAGAAATTCCAAGAAAACCTAATTTTTAGAACGAAATGCATCAAAGTCAGCACAATAATGAAAGAAAGTTCTGGGTGCCATATGCATTCCAAAGTCAGGTCTCGTTATAAGGTATCTATGTATGAAGTTTCATTAAATTTCGCAATGCATTCTCAAATTATTGAGCAGAAACTGTTCTTGTATTTTTAGTAACATTGATCTTGATCTCACCCACCCCATATGCAATCCCAAGCGTGGTCTAGATTTCTCCAAGCCTACACTTCAGTTTGAGTCCAGAAATGTCACTGGTAACCACAAAAGGTATGTGCAAAGGCATAGTAAAAAAAGTAATAAAAAAAAAAAAATCTTCAGTAGTTGGCAGGTGATTGGTAACTGATGGGCGAGTAATGTTTAATCTGTTGATGCATGTATTTGCTGTTGGTACAAAGCTTGCACTCTCAATGAAGTGTAGGCTTGGATATATATTGTAGCCCAGGACTGGTTCCTCCTCCGCACCTGTCACAAATCTCAGGATTTTACAAATGCTGACTTCAGCTCTCCTTCCCACTGAAATGTAAACAAGTGAAATAAACTTCTAGTGTTAACTTTCAAATGATGTTTTATAAAACTTGAACTGTGTCTAAACGACACGGATGCCCATACCTAAGTAGCCTTTTCTACATTGAACCGCTTTGTCGCTATGCATACCAATTATTTTCAAAAAGAAAATGGTCGTTTTATATTGTATTTTCTAATACATCTCTTTTCTCATTCTGAGAAGTTCAGGTACAAATAAATCCAATAATTTAAAACTGAGAGGCCTGACGAAAAATCTGAAAAGGAAGTTATTAAAACTTTATGGCAATAATGAGCTATGGTTCCTTTATGCTTTACTTTCTCTTACTTTGTTTAATCATTATCTTTAATCAGCACAATGGCTTGTATAACTCGTAAAATAATGAGTTGTATTTTGACACAATCAATAAAGGAAAGTAATTCATAAACTTCACAACTCAATATCTTGCATGCAACACTCAAACTCGTGATGGTGATCATTTCTGCAAACTTGTTTGAAAATCCCTGCATGCTTGAAATATTATGCTCTAGAAAATAATTAGAACTTTGACCTTGAAAAGTAACCTTGACCTCAGACATTGGGACTTGGTTCTTGAATGTGTCACACCATCCCATAATACTTATCACTTTTGTAAAAGTATTTGAATATCCTTTAATGCCAGCCAAAATTATGCTGTAGACATATGCAATATTTTCATTCTTATATTTGACCTTAGAGTGTGACCTTGACCTTGGATCTAGTTATTGCATGTGACACACCTTTTTACAACGCTTATCACTTTAGCCAAGTTATTTGAAAACCCTTCAATGCCAGACAAATTTATGCTTGGGCTATACTCAAAAGGCTTTCATTCCTATATTTAATCTTGACCTAGGACCTTGTTCCGCGTGACACACTGTCTCATGTTTGATACTTCTGCAAAGTTATTTCAAAACCCTTCAATAATCAACGAAATTATGCCCCGGAAAGCGCCCATGTTTTTTATGTTATATATTTGACTTTGACCTTCAAGTGTGACCTTCACCTACATACCTGGTTTTTGCGCCCCACACACAGTCTCATCATGCATGATACTTCTTTCAAGTTGTATGAAAATCCTTCAATGCAGGACAAAATTATGCTCCGGACAAGAATCCGAACATACCAATGTACATACATACGGACACTCGGACAGGGCAAACACTTTATGTCCACCCCACCATAGATGGTGGGGGCATAATAAATATATACATCAGCTGAATGGTGTTCAAATTATTTTTAAACTTTTTAGTCTTTTATCATTAACAAGCTGAATGAACAAAACTAAATATATCTTGTTGTATTGTTAATCTCTTAAAAATATTTGACATATGTATTTTTCTTGTTACACTGACTGGTTCAAAAACAAGCCTACTGACCGACCTCAGATATATTCTTGGACAACTTAGACTACTACACTTATAATTGTATAGTTTTGAAGATTAATTTACCAGCTGCTTCACGCAAGTATTTTATGAATTGCTGATAAACACTGTCTTCCATGAAGCGTTTATTTGAACCTTACTCAGAAAAATTTGGTCTCAATAAAGATATCAGTGAGCGAAAGGTCACTGAATTTCTGGGGTGTGAATAGGTGAACCATGGATGGAAGATGGCTCACAAGCTGAAATTCAAGAAAAAGTGTTGTTTCTGTAAACTTCTTCAGAACTAGAGAAATCAGAGAACTCGTGTGATACATAACACATGACTTGTCCAAACAACCAATATAATTGTTTTTTTTATAGTAATTTTCGATACATTTTGTCAGTAAAATAGAGGATATTTATTGGTTTCGGTGGAATATCGTATTTTATTTCATGAGTGGTCAAATAAAACATATTTTCATGAGTGCAAATATCAGTTTTCTATTACCACAAATGAATAAAATACGATCTTACACTAAAATAAACAATTTTTTCGTTTTATTTCATGCTTTTGGACGATAAATAAAAGCATGTGCGAGATATGATGAAGCGTCACAAGTTTGTTTATTCTTACATCATAAATATAACGTCATTAGGATTCCACAATTGTCGCTCACTGTTGTGGTTGGAAAATAGTGCCATACTTTCTGCATAGTTGACGCTCAATTGTATTGAATTGTACTATGTGGTTGCTGTTGTTTAAAAATGCCGATGTTTACACTGACTATTAGGTTATTCACATAGTTAAAAAAAAAGAAAAGAAACGTGGACACAAAAACCACAATTTTCTAACGAAATGCATAAAGTCATCACAATAATGAAAGAAAGTTCTGTGTGCAAGGTGCATACACCTATGGCTAGCAAATGGTGACCTTGACCTTGCAATTCAAAGCGAGGTCTATATATAAGGTATCTCCATATGAAGTTTCATTAAAATATCAAAATTCATTCTCAAGTTATTAAGCAGGAAACCGTTTTAAGATACTTTACTTACGGTGACCTTCATTACAAATATCTCAATTCGTTGTCTAGTTATTGAGCGGAAACTGTTTGTCTATTTTTAGTAATGGTGACCTGAACCCACCCACCCCATAAGCAATCCCAAGCAGGCTCTCAATATGAGATATCAACATAGGAAGTTTCATTAAAATATCTCAAAGCGTTCTCAAGTATGTAGCCAATTATGCAGAAAGTGCATCTACCTATTTTAAAATGTGCATGTAATACATGTGTCCATATTAAATCTTGATATATCACTTCTGGCATGCATTTTTGATAATACAACATTTTAATTGTCTTTTTCATCTTTGTTACGTCACAAGTCTACAGTTTTTCTACATTTCTTTGCAAATTCTTATTAATGTTTTAAAAGGAAAGACACTTTATGAGAACCACTTGTGATTTAAACTATTCTGCGTTAATAAAAATTCTTAACTTGTACTCTGATTTTGAGAAAAATCACTTCATAATATCCATTATTAAGCAAGTTGACCAACAATATAATCATCTGTTGTTACAACTGTATGCCTACTTAAACAGACTTTCCGAATTGATACTGTTGCGTTTGTACAATAATTATGAACAATATTTTATTAAGGACACAAACATGACAAAATTTAAGGCTGATCGAATGAACATGTAACACGTAGCCATTCAATTGTTGACCATGCACATCGCCCATCAATGGATAAAAGATAAATATTTGGTGTCAACTTACTTGATACAGACCCAAAGCATCCAATCCTCTTCGAATGTCTTCCACAAATTTTCTTCGAGTTTCACTGAAGAACACTTCAGTTACTAGCTCAGGTGACAGCAGTCTCGGCAGCCTTCCATTCTGCAGACTACTCAAGGCTGAAGGGAAAGAAGTCCCATTGCTTTATAATGGAAATGACTAATGAGCGTGAGCACTTTCGGTTAGATGTAAATGTGTACATTATTTCACGTTTAACTAACAAGAGGACCACAATCTCTCTCGGTTGCTCTCCTCAGCTTAATGAATCATAATGGCTTGTAGAATTTAAAAGCGAGTTTACAGATTTGTTTGAAAAATATTGACAACAGATGTCAAAATTGGAATCTCTCTGATCACTTCATGCCCGCCCGCCTATGGCTATAATTCCTGCACGCTTGCCAGGAACTGGGTTACATTATATGATCTTGGCATTACTTTCACGTAAGAAGTTTTGTAAATAGTCATATAATGAAAACTACACAAACTACACAAGCCACCTGGTGGTCATGTTGTATAAATAATCAAAATAATTGGAAGGAATTGGGTTAACCAAGAAACATTTATGTGAACTTATTTTGAAAACCCGCAAGTGGTTTTGGACAAGAAGATACTGGTGGCCATGTATAAATGCATAACTGATTTTAAGGAATTTGGTAGAGTCAACAGTGTTTTTTTCCATGTTTGGGGGAAAGGTTTGTTTGTTGAGATTGTTCGCCGTTTCTAACAGTATTTCAGTCATATAACGGCGGTCAGTTTACCTACCTACACTATTCCTGGGCAAGCTTAGCCGATCTAAGAGGTTTACCAGTACTAAGTGCACATACATACTGGTATGCCAGTTACTGACAACTACCCTACTTGAATCAGAAGTTCGTGTAGAATGTCCGTAGAAATTATTTCATGACCAATCCCCACACAAGTTATGTGGCCGAGCTGGGGTTCGAACTCACTCTTGACCACCTCGTGCTCAGGTGAGCAAAAAAGGTATATTTTTGATATTCGATGATGGGATGATTTGGCTGATTAGGCGTAACAAAAGTTATGTTTGTTTCAGGTTACATGCTTTAAAAAAATTAGGGTAGGTGGGTAGGGATGTATTTTTTTTTGGGGGGGGGGGGGGGTAAATGGTCAACTTCAAGATTCTAAAACTATATGAATATTCAAAGTATATCAGTAATATCATATTCCTTAAACATTGTTTTGAAGTGTATGCTGTCAAAACAAAACACTTATTTATCTAAAAAGAACATTTAATTATTGCAAAAAGGTAAATAAACAAAAAAATATCTGACAAACTCATTAACATGTTCTAGAGTCGGGGCATTTTTTAGGGTAGGTCGGGTAACCTGAAACAAACATATTTTTTTATGCCTTATCAAAATTGGTCGTGATACATCAATGATGTCCACAAATATTTGAATCAAGTTTGGTGAGAATCAGACAATTACTATTGGACTAAAAGAGTGGAAATGACATGGTCTACCAACAGACCTATGCAAAAGAATATACCCTACTCTCTTCGATGGGGAACATAAAATTAACAGCATTCTTTATCAAATTTTGAAAAAAGCTTACCCATTGTTTTACCTATTACAACATAGTCATCAGACCACTCCTTTTCGGGACTAAAGTACTCCTCTCCAAGCTTATGTAGAACTAGGGTGAAGAATTCCTTCCTTGGACCACCTAAATCAACCGCTTCCCAAAAATAAACAAGCAGTTGTCACTGTAAGCGACGAAAACCCCCGAAGATATATTCTGACAGAAGAAAGAGTTATGGTCCATGTACTATGCACTCCCTCCGAAAGGCCTCTATCATTTATATGAAGTATCATTTGAAACCCTTCACTACTTTTCGAGTTATGCTCTGCACAAGGAAAATACAATAATGTAATTATTATCAGCACAAGAAAAATAAGTCATCAGCTAAACTACAAAAATATTGAAGAAAAAGTTATGGTCCTTGTACTCTGCACCTCCTCTCAATGTTCTCTATCAATATATGTGGTTTTATTTTAAATCCCTTCAATAATAAGGGAGTAATGCTCTGCACAACAAAATTCGTGCTAGGGTGAGCTAAAAATATTAACCTAATTATCTCAGTCTGCTCTGGAAAAATGTAAAACAACATTTCTAAGTTAAACATTGGCATAAATCTGTTACAAAACAAATTTGAGTAATGGGGGTTGCTTTCCGTGGTGGAGACATGGACAGTAAAGAAGTATTTGAGGCGTGTCGTGGAAACACCGGGCTTAATGCATGTGCGTAAAGTTTTGTCGCGGATCAGCCTGTGCAGACATTTTCCGCTTTTATGGTATTTTCTGTTTCAAGGAAGTCTCTTCTAAACATAAATCCACTGCAGGCAGAAAGTGTCATTTCAGATTAGCCTGTGCGGACTGCACAGACCAATCAGGGACGATACTTGCACACATGCATTAAGCCCCGTTTTCCCACTACATGCCTCATTTTTAAGTTTCAAGAAAATACCTTTGATAGTATTAAAGATATTGGATTTTTGGAAAAACACATTTTCTAAGTTAAAAAGCAGTCATAAATCTTTGAAAATACAAAACAGCGTTATGGGGGTTGCTTTCCTGGTGGAGACATAGTAAAAAAGTTCAAGTTTCATTATGTGTACTAATATACTTATTTCAGAAATTTTAAAACTCCCATAACTCCGAGAAAAATAATTTAAACGGAACATCCTGCTTGTATACGCGCCTTCTCTCGGCAATAAAGTTTCACTTAAAATTTCAATGAAATCTGGGCAGTAGTTGCTAAGAAAGAGCCTGGATAAGAATTGCACACTATATATTTAATAAATTTTAAAAGTCCCATAACTCCCAAGAAAAGCATCGAAGCGGAACATCCTGCTAATACGCACAACACCTCTTGGCAATAAAGCTTCCCATACAATTTTGTTGACATCTGGCCAGTAGTTGCCGAGAAATAGCCCGGACACGAATTTATGCACTTCATACTAATTTGAGAAGTCCCATAAATAACTCTGAGATAAATCATTGAAGTGGAACATCCAGGTAATATGCAAACCTCCTCTTTTAAACGAAGCTTTCCCACATGGAGTTGTTTGGATTTTATCGTTAACTGTTAAACAGTTTTAAAGTAAATTTGATACTGGATAATTACTCCCATAAACAAAAACAAATTCAATGGCAATTCTTTTAAGGGGAATTTTGGCCTGAAATGGGGGAAAAAAATATACTTTTTCGTTGGGGGAATGATGCCGAATTTCGGCATCAAAAATCGGAGATCGAGACGTCTGAAGTGTGACCTTGAACTTGGACCTAGGGATCTGGTTTTTGCACACGACACACCGTCTTACAATGCTCAACACTTGTGCCAAGTTGTTTGGAATTCCTTCCATGCTGGACAAAATTATGCTCCAGACAGAGTCCATGGTATTAATTCTTAAATTTGACCCTTAAGTGTGACCTTGGCCTTGGACCAAGGAACCTGGTTCTTGCGCGCGACACACCGTCTCATTATGCTTAACATTTCTGCCAAGTTATTTGAAAATCCTCCAATGGTGGACAAAATTATTGTCCGGACAAGAATCCAAACATACGTACATATGTACGTACCCACGGACAGGGTAAAGTCTATATTATATTTACCTCATTGTAGAACTGAAAATCCAAGCAAAGCCTTAGGTCTGTCAGCATTCCAATCTCCTCTAATGCAGACTTTAAAATATCATTTCTATTCACTACGATAAAGTTTGTGTCGCCACTTTGTTGCAGATGTGTATCTTCTGCTTCTATGTTTAACATACGTCCTGTAACAATCTTCTTCTGGTACAGTCGTAAAATGTCGACTGGATTGTCAATATCATTTTGCTTACAGTAGCTTACTGTTTCTTTAACCAAGTCATCAATTTCAGGTTTTTAAGAGAGCTATGTCTGTGCATTGCGTGTTCTCTGTTGTTAAAAAGCATGTTTCCGCCCTCCAAAACATCCTGATACATATAAGCTACATCATCTTCTGTACTGCTTTCAATTGCATTGTCTGGCAAAACATAAAATGCTGTATGAACCTCCGAGGGGTTTTCTAGGTTTTCAGTTTGAAGCAGAACCTCTGGGTCTTTTTCAGTCGGAAGCAGAAACGGCGAGGGGTTTTCAATGTTTTCAGATTGAAGCAGAACCAGTGAGAGGATTTCAGTTTGAACCATGGAGGGGTTTTCAAATTCAAATTGACGACAATGACATTCTTCAACGTGTTTCCTGAGATTAACAGTGCAGATTTCTTGATTACATGACAAGCAGGTATTAACCAAAAGGTCATTATCACTGTCGCTTTTTACTGGCACATTGAGGTTCCTCTGGATTGGCCTATTTGTTTTAAATTACTTACATCCCATCTTCCATCAATTAATTGCAGCTGTCTACAGTCACTAGAGCAGCGCAATAGTGTTGAAGCCGCAGCAGTCTTCCAGGACTTTAAACTCAGTTGATAATTTTTCATGAACAGTTAAGTCATTGTCATCTGTAAAGAACTAAATTTTACGAATCCCTAAACCCAATTTCTGAAGCTGGATTTTTTCATCAGTAGTTGGCGTGGTTTGCTTATTTCTATCAACAAGACACACAAATCTTCCAGTCCACGTACGTTTTATGGAAATGTTCTTCCTTCCATTCCTGTTGCCCCACCTTGACCGTGATGCACAAAAAATGGATTTTAACTATGTGGCCGAACCTGACTGCAGTGAGGTTCCTAAAAATTAAAACAAGTACATTACTGAAGACTTTTTAAATAGTTTTGTGCTGAAACAATTCCTCCATGCCAAAAAGCAACCAGTTACCATACTTTTCAAAGCAAGTGGGTTGAATCACTCTAGCGGTTATACTTTTCGAGTTACACATGACACAAGTTCAAAAATGTCATTTTTTGCTCAAATTTAAACAAGAGGTAGCTCACCCTGAGGGGCTAAGGAACGAAACAGAAAAGGGCAATAAATGTGGCCTCTAGAATGTTCTCAAGCTTGTTATTCAATTTGGCCTGGTGACCTAGTTTTTTACCCCACATTACCCAGTTTTGAACTCGTCTGAGGTAAAATTGAGACAAATGTTCTGAGCAAGTTTAATGATGATTTGGCTACAAATGTGGCCACTAAGAGTGTTCACAAGATTTTTTTTTCTTCAATTTGGCCTTGTGACCTAGTTTTGACCCTCATGTGACCTAGTTTCGAACTCGTTTCAGATATCATTGAAACAAAATAATGTTCTGAGCAATTTTGAAGAATATTGGGCAAGAAATATGACGTCTAGGGTGTTCACAAGCTTTTTCCTCTGTTCCCTAGTGACCTAGATTTTGATCCCACATGACCCAGTTTCAAACACGTCCGACACACTGGGACAAATGTCCTGAGCAAGTTTCATGGTTATTGGGCTATAAACGTGGACTCTAGAGTGTTCACAAGCTTGTTCTTCAATTTGACCTAGTGACCTAGTTTTTTGACCCTTACATGACCTTACATGACCTTACATGACCCAGTTTCGAACTCGACCGAGATATCAATAACACCAGTATCTGATAAATTTGGAATTTTACTGGTTGCCCATGTGGAACGTTTGGAACATTTTATACGCAGTTAAACAAGAGCTGTCAGAGGACAGCGCGCTCGACTATTCGAAGTATTTCATATGGTACATAGTTTTGGATAGTGGCAAGGGGCATCCATTTGTTAAAATACAAAACTTTTAAGTGAAGCCTTGTATAGTTTATAAATTTTTGGAACAAACACTTTTACCACAAAGTCTATGTAAAAAGTGGGCTAACTCTGTAAAAATACAAAACAGAGTTATGGGTAATGTTGCCCCTGATACTAGATTTGATGACAAAGGGTTAGTTCCAAGTTTCAAGTGAATAATTTATGTAGTTTTGAAGTTACAAAACTTTTGAATATAAACTTTGACCAGAAAATCTATGTGAAAAGGGGCATAACTCTTTCAAAATACAAAATAGAGTTATGGTAATGTTGCCCCTGATACTAGAGTTTGATGACAAAGGTTTGTTCCAGCTTTCAAGTGAATAACTTTTGTAGTTTTGAAGTTACCAAACTTTTGAATATAAACTTTAAACAGAAAAAACTAAGTAAAAATGGGGCATAACTCTTTCAAAATACAAAATAGACTAATGGGTAATATTGCCCCTGATACTAGAGTTGATGACAAAGGTTATTTGCAAGTTTCAAGTGAATAACTTGTGCAGTTTTGAAGTTACAAAACTTTTGAATATAAACTTAACCAGAAAATCTGTGTGAAAAAGGATCACAACCCTGTAAAAAATACAAAATAGGGGGAATGTTCACCCTGATACTAGAGTTGATGACAAAGGTATATTCCAAGTTTCAAGTGAATAGCTTTTATTTAAGTTAGCAAACTTTTTAATATAAACTTTAACCACAATATCTATGTGAAAAAGGGGCATAACTCTGTCAAAATACAAAACAGAGTTATAGGGAATGTTGCTCTTAATACTGGAGTTGATGACAAAGGTTAGTTCCAAGTTTCAAGTGAAAAACTTATGTAGTTTTGAAGTAACAAAACTTGTGAATATAAACTTTAGCCAGAAAATCTAATAGAAAAAGGCACATACCTCTGTCAAATTACAAAACAGAGTTATGGAGAATGTTGCCCCTGACACTGGAGTTGATGACACAGGTATGTTCCAAGTTTCAAATGAATATCTTATGCAGTTTTGAAGTTACAAGACATTTTGAATAAAAACTTAAACCAAATTCAGACACCGAGGCTGACGCCGAGGGTAGTAGGAAAGCTAAATTATTCTTTGAATAGTCGAGCTAAAACGACAAGTGGACCATTTTGAATAGAAATTGTAAAGTGGAATACATATGTGTTAAGACTTCAACCGAACAAGAAATTTGTAAATTTAACAAGTAATGAAGATTATCACAGACTGAATATGAGTGGTAAATACATTCAATTCTACATTATTTTGATTAAACATGTTAACAAGAGCTGTCTCATGACAGCGCGCTCGACTATTCAACCGCTTTGTCAGAGTTATTGGCCTTTATCACTACAAAAAGGGGCATAATCCTGCTAAAATGCTGGTCACAGTTATGTGCCTGCGCCAGTGACCCTGATGACATGTGTGAAATTTTAATTGAATATCTGTAGAAGATATAGAGATATGAGGTTGTTGCACACAAGCTTTAACCTGAAATTTCTAAGTACAAAAAGGGGCATAAATCTGCTAAATTGCAGGTCAGAGTTATGGGCCTTGGTCAGTGACCTTATACAATGACCCTGAAGACATGTGTGAATTTCAATTGAATATCTATAGTAGTTATAGAGATATGGAGCTGTTGCACGCAAACTTTAACCTGAAATTTCTAAGTACAAAAAGGGGCATTTTTAAGTACAAAAAAGGGCATAATTCTGCTAAAATGCTGGTCACAGTTATGGGTCTTGGCCAGTGACCTCATATAATGATCCTGAAGGCATGTCCGAAAATTCAATTTTTATATCTGTAGTAGATAGAGATATGGTGTTGATGCACGCAAACTTTAACCTGATTTTCCAAGTACAAAAAGGGTCATTTTTTATAATTCAGCTAAATGGCATGTCAAAGTTATGGGCCTTGGTCAGTGACCTCACATAATGACCCCGAACACGTGTGAAGTTTCAATTGAGTATCTGTAGTAGTTACAGAGATATGGACTTGTTGCAAGCAAATTTTAACCAGAGCATAGGGCCAACACCGATGAATGGTTGAGGAGCATATCTGGAACTATTCGGTGAATAGTCAAGCTATAAATGTCTTTTTTGTGCTAAACAGAGCCACAACTCTGCTGATGTTCGAAAAAAATGCACCAGAATATCCAGGTGCACAAGTTCACGTGCTGATTTATATATTTATCAAGTTTCTACACTGGCAGTTATTCTTTTAAAGTTACTCGTGACACAAGTCCAAAAATGTCATTTTTTGCTAAAAAAGGCCATAACTCTGCTGATGTCGGAAAAAAAAAACGCACCATAATACAGAGGTGCACAAGTTCACATGCTGATGATTATGTTTATAAAGTTTCAACACTCTAGCAGTTATAAAAATCCATATCCCCCCGCCCCCCAAAAGTGGGGGCATAAAAAAATAGGGCAAAGTTGGATTTTTAAAGCCCCCAAAATAGGGATAAGAGGATATTATCCTTCTTTTGAAAGCATGAAGTAACTCATACCAAGCAGTGCCAGTTTGCAGTTGTGTTCTCTTGACTTGTCCATCCTTGACAGCTCAAAACTATTTGTAAACCTTCATCTAGCTATTGATGACAGTGACACAGTGCTGTCAAGGACACTTTAAGGCTAAAACTTATAAGGACTGAACTCTTTTTTTGTGTAAAATGTATGTCTATTTAATCTTTACTGGATATTGCAGTGTGAAATAATTTGACATTTCACTTTACATTTGACCACCATAAACAAAAAGCAAAGCAGAGAACATATTTAACCAACAAATTCACTCTGGCAAAGTTTGAAATTAAGAGCCCTCTACACAGTAAATCTATGTTTACAAAGCTTGAATTATTAATCAAAGTATACCATGTATATTTGTCTACTCTACTGTTTATAAACTTTTCTGGTGGGTGTACATAACATTCTTGGGATAGAGCATGTTCTTTAAACCTTGGAAGACCTGATTTATTATACAATTATAGCCCTGGTGGATAAAACTCCAAGGCAATTTGATATTGTTTGATAACATTTGCAGCTGTTTGTATGAAATCAACGTTCAACAATGGCTTTGTCTTGGAAGTCAAATGTTACTGACAAATGAATCTCTGTTCATAATTTGAATAAAGGTTTTTGAATGGCACAGGCTGACAGTCTCTTCCATATTCCAAGTGTCCAAGTTTATTTCAGAACAACCCAGTTCATTATAATATGACAACATGAGTACATAAACAAAATAGTTTAATACATATTGTAAACATTTGATCAAAAATCATCACAACAATTGTCACCGCTTATGTCGCTCGTGTGCTCACTGAAATTGGTTGTTTGACAGTTTGACAGGTCTTTGTTAAAATGTGAAAAATGAGTAATAAAACTGATAGAAATGAGTAATAAACTATAATATTAAATATGATTCCCTTTTAAGAGAGCCTGCTTATTATTTTATATAATGTATCTACCAATTTAGCACTCCACATTTGGTTTCCATTTATGATTTTGGGTTTAAAAGTCCAGAGAATGAACGGTGTTTTTATAACTGTAAATTGGACCATTTATGAAGTTCAAATTCATTTTGAGATGATCCCCGAAAATGTGTTTGTTTTGTCACAACCAAAATGGCCGACCATGACCAGGCGCAAAGGTTAAAAACAATGATATGGAAAGTACTGTAAATGTTTTGAAGATACCAGAAAAATAAGAATAGGATTTTACTATCATATTTTCGTGAATATATATCAAGAAACAAGATATTTAAAATGTGAAATAAATGAAAAAATTTATGATATAATTCACAGTTTTAGGTTAACTTAGCACTGTTAAGTTTATAATTTCAATGTAATTTTGCAATAAACGCAAAGATTGTAACACCTTACCTGACATGCATTACATACAAGGAATTATGAAATGCCAGTAATGAAAAACTAGATGTCTATTTCTATTCAATTAATGAAAATCAACAAAAGTCATTGATTGTGTTCATGCCAATCCGGGGCCGAAATAGGGCCCCATTCACAGAGCAAAGAAGAGCTGTCAGAGGACAACGCGCTCGACTATTCAAAGTATTTCAGTTGGTACGTATTTAGGAAAGAGGACGGGGCATAAATTTGTTTAAATACAAAACTGTGTTATTGCAGTTATTTAATCAAATTATTTCAAGTTTCAAGTGAAAACCTTATGTAATTAACACCGTGTGTAGTTTTGAAGTTGTAAGAGTTTTGAATAAAAACTTCAACCAGAAAATCTATGTGAAAAAGGGGCATAACTCTGACAAAATACAAAACAGAGTTATAGGGAATGTTGCCCCTGATACTGGAGTTGATGACAAAGGTATGTTCCTATTTTCAAGTGAAAACTTATGTACCGGTAGTTCTGAAGTTACAAAAGTTTTGAATATAAACTTTAACCAGAAAATTCTATGTGAAAAAGGGGCATAACTCTGTCAAAAACCAAAACAAGAGTTATAGGGAATGTAGCCCCTGACACTGGAGTTGATGAAAAAGGTATATTCAAAGTTTCAAGTGAATAACTTATGTAGTTCTGCAGTTACAATACTTTTGAATATAAACTTTAACCAGAAAATCTAGCAAAGAAGGGGCATAACTCTGTCAAAATACAAAGTGAATAACTTATGTAGTTCTGCAGTTACAATACTTTTGAATATAAACTTTAACCAGAAACTCTAGCAAAGAAGGGGCATAACTCTGTCAAAATACAAAACATACTTATGGGGACAAGGGCGCCGATGCAGGGGGCAGTAGGAAACTCACTTAATCTTCGAATAGTCGAGCAAAAAAGTACCCTTTTTCACAAATTTTAATCCAAAATTCACAACTGCTTACAAGTTTATGTTTGACTTTTTGTCGGCTTTATTTTTTTTCCAGGAAAAGGTTTTCTTCTTGACTGATTCAGATGTTTATGCATATAGATAAAAAAAAAATATGTTCAAATTCAATTAAAATTGTGTAATTTAATCTTGATAGAATAATTTCATATAATTGGTTGGAATGTTATTTTCACAAAATATGGTATTACGGCGCAAATTTTCAAAATTCAAAGGACCCCGCCCCATTCGTAAAGGACTGAAAAAAAAACACACTGCAAATATAAATCCCTACATACACCTATTTGGCTATAAATTGGCATTGTTCACACATGTTCTATACTATACACATATTGAGTTTTTCAAACCTTATCCATAGGCTGTTTAGTAATTGTTGTAAGAACACATTTATACTTCATCCTAAATTGGTACGATTGGGCACTGGTACGCTTCGTTCTGCACCCAAATTATTTGATTATACTAAATGTAGTTAATCGGAGTGAAACAACCATCAGCATCCTGGTGTTAACGGTTACCCAGCACATATTTATGTATATATTAGGATATGTCATAAGATATAATTAATTTGTTGTATAGCACACTCCATAGGCCTAAATTAGTACAATATTTTTTTTACTTACCAATACCTGCGTTCGCGCCACTCGAACTTGCTGTTTCACTTTCAGAATGCTTAACTGCTTCTTTAAATAAAAGCCTTTCTCCGATTGTTGTCAGTCCGAGCCGTATCAAATCAGTATCGTGTAAACTTTTGCATAGTTGTATTGATTCCATTCTTTCTTTGATACAGTTTCGTTTGTACGCAAGCAGACCGGCGTTTTCCAAAATGCGCTCCATTTTTTCGGCGTATCTGTCTAAGATCACTTTTGACCTAGATTTCTTGCGATAATTATGGAGCGAGAAAATTGAATGCCAATAGAATTGGGCAAATTTTAGGAATGCAAACTTCAAACAATGGTTTAACGTATACAAATAACTGTTGCATACATTTGGGGATTAAAAATTTACATAATTGTTTACATACGCGGTTAAAATGAAGTTATAAACATATCCTCGACATATACTCTAGAACTGTGGCTAATTATTAACGTATTTTCTCATTGTATGCCATAAACAGTATGCAATATTCATTCACGTAACGAAATAACTATTTTGTTTAGCCTACATTTATATAAGCAGTACGCTCTATAAATAGCAATTGTGCAATGTTCCCATTCATAAATCTCACTCACAGAGTTGCCGTTCCAGTAGCCCATTGATTCTAGCGAGTTCATCGCATTCCAGAAACAGTAGTGTCATTCTAAAAATAGCGCGCGTCGCTAGCAAACAGTTGTATAGCTGTGTTAATATATTTGTACATGCATCAATAATAGCGTTCAGAAAATCATAAACCTAAAAATGTCAATAAATGGGAAATTTATATTATAAACTTACTGTTACTTTGAATTAAAACTTGTGCTTACGATTTATTTACGATTATTTATAATTGCATCTTTCTATCAACTTCTCCAGTAGATGTTATTTAATCTGTAAAAAAAAGATGCTACATTTTATATAGATAAAATGTTATGAAAGAAGATGTGGAATACGTCGAATTGTTATTCGCGTAGCATGAATACACCATTTGCAATACTAATTATACACAGGAACCCTTGATATATCATATTTCTACTGATATAATTTTAAAATCGTCAAATAAAGTCTTAACATTTCAAAAATCGCTGAATATTCCCTGAATTTTGCTTTTTATTGGGATACACAGAATAAATGCTTATTTGACTACAAACCGTTATTATATTAGATAACTAACATGAATGGCATATTACCGGTACTATAAATAACTATATAGACTCGTCTGATACATACTAATTTGTATTCATTCCCGAAATTGTTTTCTTACATTGTTAATGTGTTAAATTGGCTTGACAAATTCAGATAACAATTATGTTAATCTCAATTATTTTGGTTATTCATATACCACTGGTGGAAACATGGAGTTGTATGATTGGTTTATTCACGGCATAGATATTAATTATAATTTTATTTAATTTTTTAATCTATAAATTTATCTCAAATTAACTTTTGGGTCCGAGAAGTTTTTCTTATATAGTGTCCGAAAAATTCAGTCCAATAAGTCTCCTAATATTGGTGGGGACCAACAAATCTGGGGTCCGAGAAGTCACGTAACCGATCATCTTGGCCGTTTTTTTAGGTAATTTTTAAATGACATGTCAATATTAATTTCAACGCAGATTGTCTTTTTTAAAGACATTTCTTGTTCGTTATACGGTGAATATGTATCCTTTTGCCCGCATAATTTATCCGCACATCACAACGATGTTTTCACATCACGAAATGAATTGCACACGAGACGTAGTGTAGATACGGAATAACGTAATGCAGTATTGACATGATATAATGGGGTTTACTAATTACGATACTGTTAACACCTATTACAATGATTTAATTACATAACATACAGTTATGCATGCTTTACATGATTTTGATTTGACCAAATGTATACATTTGTAAATTAAAAACAATGACGCTATCGCACGAGATAGTGTCTGACTCGCCGAATGGAACGATGTCTAAATTTAAGGATTTGTTGTTTGTAGGTAACATCACTATACTTGAACATAATAAAACCACTCACCCACATACTGCACTGACATATATAAAAAATGACGGGATTTATATGGATAACATGATGACACAAACACGTTACAGTGCTGATACACATACATAGAGCGACTTGCATGTATGGTAGATGCGGATTGTGTATTGATGTGTATACACGAAACAAAGGCACATACACCATACAGATTGACATAAACACTGATTACAACACTGCATACGCATGATGTAATGATCAACACACATCACATAAAGACGTAGACACATCACACAATGACGATCACTCATAACCGCATGGTACCTACAAATAATGTGCTGATGAATACACCAAACAAAATCACCAAGACACATCACATAATGACAAAGACACAACACACAATGACGATCACACATAACAGCATGACACATGCCAAGAATGTAATGATGAATACACCAAACATAATGACGAGTACATCCCATAATAACTTACGTACATCACATAATGACATAGACACATCACATCATGACAAAGACACAACACATAATGACATACACACATCCCATACTGACATACACACATCCCATACTGACATACACACATCCCATAATTATATACACACATCACATAATGACATAGACATAGCACGTTATGACATAGACACATCTCAGAATAACATACACACATAACATAATAACATATACACACCACATAATGACGATCACACATCACAACATGGTTCATGCAAAGAATGTAATGATGTGTAGGCATCACAAAATGACATCTGCATGTTACATACTGACATGCACACCTAACACGTTGATAATGATGCATGACACTAAGAAAGTAAAACCAAATATAATAGACCACGGGCAAGATACAACCACTTTTTGTACATTAAGGCAGTTTTGGCGTTTCATTCTTGCTTGCAGAGGTTGTTATCACGGGCGTTTGATATACACTGAGGTCTTACAGACGAAACATTGCACTCCAAAAAAGTATCTTGATAAAACTACGTACAGTCAACAAAATCCTCGCGATAAAGGGCAATAAAATATACCCAGTATTTTGATAAGGTCTCTATTGAAACACAACCCGACTCTTAAAGACATTAACGAGTTGATACACGTTAAAGTAAACATTACAAGTTTATGATCAGATAACAAACATATAAAATAATGCATTATGAGATAAACACTTAATACACATTTTCATAAAATAAAAGGAATTTGAACAGTTTGAAGTTCAGTTGTGTATTTACTTTTCCAACACTACGAAACTAGCCGAAGTTCTCCTGTTTTATGTAGAATATCGTGCAGCTCGCCGAATATTAGCGGTAAATAGTCGGATTTAATCCGCATCGCCACGAAATTCGGCAGTAAATAAAGCTAGTGTTTGTAAACAGTGTTTACTTGGAGGATCAGTGTTTGTGCAATGAACAGTATCCATTAAACAAAATGTTTGTGACGTATAAGACGGACAATAAGATAACCGTTTTATTGTAGAGTCTGAATTTGGCCATGTTCACCTTTTGCGCGGCTTTAACTGACCTAGAAAATGATTGTTGAGTTAAAGCCGCAGTCCATAGAATATTGTCCAATACATCTTAAATTGGCATTAGTTATAATGAACGATAATGACGTTCATTCGACTGAAAACTGTTTCTTATTTACGAATGGCATTTTAGAATATCTGTGTTCGAAAACGCTTGGTACGAACGGAATATACACAAATGTACATGCTGATTTACTCCAGAGGCATCACTAGCTATCGCCTACAGATAAACAGTTACCAAAACGTTATTATTTTACCGATTTCAATGCGGGTTTCTGTATTTTGATCGGAAAGATCCATTTTGATCTATTAGAAACGATTTCTGCAAAGTTTTATTGTTATTCACATATTTGTGGACTGCTGCTTGAAATCTGATGGCTATGTAAGTGCCGCATTGAGACATGGCTGTTTTTTGTTAATATATATCGTTTACAAGTAGTGGAATTGAAATTAGTGAGTACGAATAAATGAAAGATAATAAACAGGAAGTGAATGAATTCGTTGTGTGGTAGTTGAACAAGTTCTCGCGTTCTTGGTCCACAGTTCAAAAACTGGATACATACATTTAATAGATAAGCATTGACATGTATATATCACTCCCGGTGAGGGACTACTTTTTTAGTACAGTAAATGAAACGGACCGTCATCGATGCCGGGCTCAAAACTGTGAAATGACGTCATTATTTTGACGTCATGACCTTATGATTCCCGCGTTATTTTCCAATAAAATGTAAAACAAAGCGTAATACAGCATAAAATAAAAACGGAGACAATTTACGTATTTTCACTCGCGCTAGCGCTCGTGAAAATATTAATTGTCTCCCTTTCCTGTGATGATATCACGCGTTATCACACCGAAAAAACCACATATTCTCTATTTATTCAGTAGAAGTTGTATCTGTAAATTGTAATCGCAAATTGAATTATGCAAAGTCAAACCCAACAGCTTAGCAAATGGTCGCTGCTAATTAAGCTGAAATCACCTACCATGCAATAAGCGTTCTGAAGTTCATTCTAAAGTTTAGTATTCAATATTTTCATTGTTACCATGTGAAAACACATTCAAGTTTACTGTTTCGTTCTGTGTTCATTATATATCTTAATGTTCTCAACCATAATTATCTTTGCACTACTTCACTACAACAATATCGTAACCAGCGCATCGTCAAATTCTTGTTAGTCTAAACTTACTTGCATTTTTATTGAAAATAATACAAGAATTAACCATTTTAAAAACAATAAATATAATATGTGTATTCTGCCACCCAAACTTCTGTATCCGTTGCTTTATCATTGAAAGTGGCCTATCGAGGGTTGAGTATGAAACTATTGTATCTGCTTAACATTCAATATCAGATACAATACATTGTAGTTTCACGCTCAACCCTCGCTATATTTATGGGAAACTCCATCGACATGCCCTTTTAAGAGTTAAATCCATTGCCATCATGCGAGAGTTCGCTGATTAATATAACTGGGTCTATATTCCAGAAACATACTAAGTGTTTGTAAAATATTTTCACTTAAGTAAAAAATTTCAAAATGTTATATTTTAATAACTACATATAATTTTGGAATCTTTTTATGTTTATATAAACGAACAATAATACTATAGGTGGTAATTAATAAACATTAGACACAATGCACTGTACAAAGGAAATAAAACGTTAAATAAAATGTTGATGTTAAGGTTTAGAATAAGATATTACTTAAGATGTTTCTGGAATACCACCCCTGCTGTGTTCATCTATATTATAAAAGCCCTGGGGTGATATGAGTTAAGATACACTAGCAACACACACATTACAACTATAGTTTTATTTGTCAAATTGTCAAACGTGTAACCAGCTTTTGTAAGAAAGACAACTCCTGAAAGTCAAAGTTGTTAAAATGTTTTGCAGTTACCTCCCTCGATATTAAAAAATGCTTCGAATTAGGGATTCGGATCTCAGTGGTTTTCATTAAAATTAACAAATAAATAACAATAGAAAAAAAAGTAAGAACGAAACCAAATTACCGGTATTTTTGTTAATGGTAAAGTTCCACGTGTACTATCGTTCAAATGTAGCCTCAGGGGGAATAAAGAAGGAAACACATCCACGATCTTATCTAAAAAAAGGAGCTATAATTGGACTTAGACGTCTAGAAATAAACAGTGAATACAGATGTATTATCATGCTCGCACTTAAAATCCCCATTTGTTTGTACCGCAGCGTTTTTTGACATGACATCAAGTTTGGACGTAAATTGCTTTCGGACGATCTATGACCACGTTTGTAATAGTGATAAATGAATAAATATAAAAGTAATATGTTTCATAGATTATTACATTGTTTTACAGAGGCATATTATTTTATTTCAAAATATTAAAAAATCCTAGTTTATAGTCCCCCTCATCGAAGTTAATGTCACCAGAATAATTTACTAAAACATCCGATTTTGACCAATTACGCTTCCGGAGTTTGACGGAAATCTACCAAGTGCGACGATTGATAAAAATGGCGGACTGTGGCGGGAATGCGTGTGAATTAGCTACAGCAGGCCATGAATTCATCCAACGTAACAGATCCGTCATCATTCTTGTCTGCGCTCGCAAAGACCTCCGCCGTCGCGTCTTCGACCTCATCAGGTTCAAAGCAGTTGGAGTCCCGGATGACAGCCTCGATTTCAGAACGAGACAACGAACCACTCCCGTCCTTGTCGTACGTCTGAAAGGTTTCCCGGAGCGTTTGTCTGTAAATGAAAAATACAGGCACGAATAAATAATGGTGAGGCTTATTTGTCATCCCTTGAAAGCCACAAGGTGTCATCAGCATATGTGCCAAAAATGCTGGGGCCATATTCCAGAAACATCTTAAGTTTATCCTAAAATATTTTCACTTAAGTTCCGATTTGGGTAAGACAATAGTTTTAAAACTACATATAAATTAGTGAATCAAGTTACAGTTAAGTAAATAGTAGTCAATAATAAGTTGATAATTAGTGAACACTAAGCTGAATTCCACGTATAAATGAAATAAAATGCTAAAGACTATTTTAAGGCTAAGGATAAAATTTCACTTAAAATGTTTCTGAAATATGGACCCTGACAACCCCTTCTGGCATTTTAAGCAACGATTAGCTTTTATAGTCTCACGGTCAAGTAGCTCTGCATTCCCCATCATTTCCTATCTATGACTGCGATGAGTTTGCTATTTTAGCATAAGTGTTTACAAAAATTGTTTCACTTGATTAACCGAGCAAATACATCCCATAAAAGTAACTTCCTGTCAAAAACAAAGGTGGAGGTAAGTTTTCTGCAGGTTCGCTTGTAAAGGACTAGTTTCCATACAATAGCCAATAAATAAATTAATTGTGTGTTTCGGGCAACGGTTTCAAAAAGTTAGGTATTGTCGGGATTTAGGTTTTTTTATATATTTTTTTAAAGACACATTTCGGTCAAAAAACATTTAAAATTATATAAAATCTGACGAATACGGATTTCACGGAAACAATCGTCGCTAAAAACTTGACGATCGGGGGGGCGGGAGGGGCAGGGTGGGGAGGGGTTCGCTAGGTAGGGTCGAGTTGCCCGAAACACAGAGAATTGTTCTTTTTTAGGATAAAATAAAATACTACATACGAGCGAGGAGGTTTCAACATTTCATCTACGAACTCCTGCTTGGAAATCTTGTTGTCTCCACTCTTGTCGACGGAATGGAACATGTGCTGAAATGCAATGAAAGGTTTACTTTGGACTTAACCAATATCATTTTCTGTGTAGCTAGGGCTATATATAGAATGTCATTTGGGAATGTACGCCTTTTCTTTGACTTAAAATATTGGCTATTTATAGAATGTCACAAAGGACATTTGACCTTGCACTTATACCAATGTCAGTGTCAGTGACATGACTGCTATATATAGAATAGCCTCTTGAACAGTCACTTGTAAATTTACGGCGATGCCATTGTTTGTGACGTGATTGTTACGTGAATAACGATATAACGGAAAGGCGACATTGAACTTACAGCAATGTCCTTATCCGTGGGGGGACCACTCGGGGACCGGATCTTCCGAAGGCCCGCAGCCAGTTCCTGGATGGTCAAGAAGCCGTCCCCGTTCTTGTCGGTCTTGCTCCAGAATTCATCACACTTTTCCTGTGTCATGGACATTTTGCAAGGTCAGAGAGAAGCACCTGAAAATGTAAATGGTGCATACCGGTAATTTTCAAATTGAAGTAACCATCGCGTTTCAAGTCTCGATTAACACTGGAAAAAACATTGCTATTTTAAATTCTTACATGATACTCGCAGTGTTTTCTATATACAAAGAACACAATTTATCGTTCTTAAACTACCAATAAATAACCCGAAAAATGAGTTCCAAAACTATAAATTTAGTTCGGATTGTATAATTTCGGAATAAGTTGTCAGGTCATACAGTGCATATCCCTTCAGAGATCGAAATAATTTTCGCATTTGCGTTGTTTATCGGCTAATAAACAGCGACGTGTCGTTCTGATGCGGTATATTAAACCGGTGGGGCAACGCCCTCGTTGTTTAATTCCTAAGCATGAGAACTCCAAATCGTTGTTTATTAGCCAATAAAAAAAATTCTAAATCGAAAATTATTTCTTAAATGAATTGATTGTTCAGTCATGTCACGAAAAATCAAAACAACACTAAAATGCATTTTTTTTAATTTGGTGCCTAAACATGAAAACAATGCAGAAACTGTTTTTATATGTTTTCAGTGTCGCATTATAATTTTGTACTACGAAAACAAAACATAAAGAGCCGTTGTAAATTATGTATGTGTCATTTTGGGCCTGATCCTAACATATCACACTCAAGTCTTATTCCAAAACATCAGACCCACATGTTTTGTGAACGCGGGGCAAGGAATATTCTGTACATACGTACGTATAACATACGCTTGGACCGGTATTCAAAAAGCTCCCAAGGCATATCTTAATTAAAGTTGTACTTAAGTGAACATTTTAGACCAATTTTCTATGTGAAATCCAGTGATTTCTATTGATAAAATAGTAAAATACCAAACATGTAAGCAATACTTACTAGATTAAAGCGTTTTATTGTAAAAAGACATTCCGTGAAACAGCCACGGACTTAAAAAATTTCATGAATATAAGAATTTTACTACGAAGCTATGTAGGATCTTATTTTTTACAAATAATAATTTTCACAAACCGGTAAAGAATAGGATCTCATTTGTCACAAGTCTGAAGAATGTGATTGGCCAAAAACGCGGTGTGCGTGAGGATCACAGAAAATTATGATTTCATTGCATATCAAAAACTGAATGCGATCACGAGCTTCACAGAAAATGTGAAGAATACGACTGTGAACTGTGAAGAATAAGATCTTAATTTTTACGCCAGTGAAGAATGAGATCCTATATTTCACAGATGTGAAAAATATTATTTGTGAAAAATATGGTCCTACAGAGCTGTATGAAGATGGGCCTTGGTCTTTACATTCAGCAAGATGTCGGACCTATATGATTTTGATAACGAGTTTTAACCAGCTTTATCTCGTATAATTAGTTCAAATCAAATACTGGCCTTCGCTGTTCTCTGTGAAGCAAATGATTTAGTACTGTCGTAAAACATTGCGTCTCACTCATTTATACATTTCCGGTACTTGACTTCATAGCTCGTTTATTGAACACTTTGAATAAGTTGACCTTATTAACATAAAAACTATCACATTAATAAAGACGCCGACGTATAAGGTTAGATACCAGTAAATCATTGTGTAACCCTCCGTGGTTCATTCGAACGTAGTGCCTATTACTAAAGAGTTCCTCTTCTCTTCTGGCATACAACCATTTAGGTATCTCAGACATGCCTTTTGTGGTTATTTCATATATCATATGCGTGTCTGCAACATTTTGGTGAATTTCATTGGAGGCTTACTTAAAAGGTGAACTTTTGGGGTGTGTTTACTGCGGTATGGTGCTTTCGTCGAAATATGACTGCCGAAACCCTGTTTTCTACCGGTGCCTGCATTCAAGTGAGATGCATTTTCTTGGAAGTAACATGACATATCTTTTTTATTGCACATTTTGGAAGAGGACAAATTTATCTTTGAATTGATACCAGGCTTGACCTATCTTAATAAAGAAAAATGCTTGGAAAGTTTGCCGTTTTATAATGGGACACTATGGGAATTGGAATTACTGGTATCTAACCATAATGTAGAACGTAATCGACTGAATGCTTCATTCAAATCGCGTAAAACATTTGAGCTTAAAGCGAGAACCTTTTAAACTAATGACACAAACACGAAATAAAATTTATTGCAATAAGTATTAGAGTTTAAAGTTTAAGTATGCTAAAGTTGAAATAATACGTTGATATAACTTTGAGATCGTGGAAACAATTTAAATTTTTATTTAAATTAAAAAAAAAAACAACCTAAAACGGACCCTTCTATTAGCATTTGTAAATACTGTGCTTAAACGTAACATAAATTGCTTGTATTATATCTCAGAAACAATTTGCAAAAAAACCTATGTAAAAATGTCTTAGTTACCTCCCCTGCTGCGCCTTAGTTACCTCCCTTGCTGCCCCTCTTTGATATTAGACGGACTTGTTCACATATGTTTGAATTTTTTTTAAGTATGCCATAAAATGTCTTAACCTGACAGATTTAGGTATCGGAACTAAAGAACCCATGTGTAATAGATCACAAAAAGGATAAAAGAAAAGAAAAAAAATTGCTCCCACTGGGGTTCGAACTTCAGACCACCGGATTAGTAGGATAACCATTTAGCCACTCGGCCTCATTTGTTTTACTTTATAAGAATGATCCATGTGTTGTCATCAATTTTAACGAAAACAAAAACGGTCTGTAATCACTGGTGTCACCTCGTTTTTAAGATGCATTGGAAAAAAAAATCAAATGATAAGTAGTCTTGGGGAAAAGTAAACACTGATCGAATTTGAGTTGCTTTTATATTGATTTTAGACACAACCCTTAGTTTTTTTTCATACACTTCCAAAAAGAGGTGGCGCCAGTAATTACAGGCCGTAATTACAGTTCTTTCCGAGAGTTATACAGAAATCTTCCAGACAAATTCATTTGAGCAAGGTTACATACCACCAAAGGCTGTGATAGTACACAATAGCAGTTCTTGATATATAAAGAAAATAAGTTTCGTCTAAAATGGATTCTATCGATAGTAAAACAGGCCTATTTTAACCGTCCAATGAAATATCAATCGATATTTGAGTAATCATGATCTACCTAATGGAGTTTTCTTTTGAGATCAAACGTTTACTACATAATGCATGCGTGATGTTTACTTTGGTAATATTGATAGGAATGTTGAAATACGGTTGGGACAAACCTGTTTTTATTATGCACTTAAGTAGCATTCTGACCCCCTACCATTGGTTGAACATTAATCGGTTAACTATTTGAGTCATTCAATTTAATACAAATTGGTCAAAATGTTTGTTCTGTCAATATATAGGTGTATTTGAATATGAATTAAATTCTGTCAAAGATTTGGTCACTAGGTCGATTCTTGTCTACATAATGAAAACAACGTTTTCATATACGTTTATAAAATATACGAGGGGCGTCGTGAGGAAACCGGTCTTAATGCATATGCGTAAAGTGTCGTCCCGGATTAGCATGTGCAGTACACACAGGCTAATCCAGGACGGCACTTTCCGCCTACAGTGGATTTATGTTTAGAAGAGACTTTCTTGAAACAGAAAATACCTTAAAAGCGAAAAGTGTCGTCCTGGATTAGCCTGTGCGGACTGCACAGGCTAATCCGGACGACACTTTACGCACACGCATTAAGCCCGGTTTTCCCACGACTAGCCTCATAGTAATAATCCCGAAACATGATTTGGAGTTATTATAAAACCTGCAAGTTGCACGTTTATTAACACAATACCATAACAAATGCTTTTACTAGAAAATAAAACAAAAACTTACGTACAGCACAGAGACCACTAGACTAAACACACACAACGCCTCGTTTAAACATGTACTGAACTTGAAACAGGTAACAGGTATTTATGTACATCAATCCGGGACGACACTTTATGCACATGCATTAAGGCCGGTTACTATAATTATTACCTTTTTAGGTGTCCCTATTCCCTTGAAGGATATCCTATAACGTATATGGTTTATTATCTACCTAATATGTCAGTCAATGATAAGTAACTTTGTTGGTACCTCTTAAGTCTTTATTAATTGTTTTAATCATTTTATTTGGTTATTTTATTTTAAGTAAACTAGTAAGATTGTAAATACGATCACAATTTTTCACTGTTATCATTACTTTGTATCAATAAGTAGTTTTAATGAGATACCTTCGGAAAATAAAGAGATTATTATTATTGTTATTGTTATTATTATTATTATTATCGTTAATATTATTATCATTATTATTATTATTATTATTATTATTATCATTATTATTATTATTACTATTATCATTATTTTTATCATTATTATAAGGGAAAATGAGTCATGTCAAAGAGTCGTCGATGTTGGTTAAATACCCACATGAACCTTTTTATAAATAGTTTTCTATAGTCATTATTTATCTCAAATTTCAATATGGGTACTGCAGTATTACAAACTGGATCATCAGCATTAGCACTCCGGTAAAAATATGTTGCTGTTGTTTTTTTGAAAATTTGTCTTACTTACAAACTGACAAAAATAAAAACATGTTATTATGCTAGTCAGTTCGTTATGTTGCTCATTTTAATAAACATTTTTCCTTATGCAATCATCTCTTGTTCTTTTTACTCGTTAATCTGCAACCTATTGCTCGCGTCTTTGATGCTTCGCATCAATATTCAATCATGGCTTCGTGTTTGTGTAATAGTTGGACTTAAAATACACAATAGTACTACTGTTAACTATACTGGCTGATATTTATTCATGCATGTCGCAGTTGCCTTGTGATTTTGGAAAGGTTTTGTCCCATGAAATGTCCAGCGTTGTCTACGGTGCATATCCCCTGGGGTATATATAATAACATAACATCCTTCGAAATTAACCCATGCGCACTTCAGAGATGTTTTGTCGCGCTCAAATGTTTAACTGGCAACGAGCCAACAATTGTACATCATCAGTAATACTATACACGAGAATATTTCAGCTTACAAGCCTGAACAACTTCATAGTCCAACCTTCTAAATAATGCGAATTAAAGGGGCATGTATTGAATTATATTCTATGGACTGCGGCTCTAAGCACAATTTGTAACACATGATACATTTGAAATATATTTAGGTTATTAATAACCAATCTGACGCTACGCTTTAGGAAGATCGTGTATTTAAGTTACTTTGATGTGATTGATAACATAATTTTATTTAGAAACAAGTTACGTTTTCGTGGTTAAGCGCATCACTAAATTAAGGAGTTTTTCGTTCAGACAAGTGACTTGAATGAATCCAATTGTATTTATTTCAATGCAAAAGACGAAACTTTAAATGGACCTGTTCACAGATTCACGAATTGACAATTTTCCAACTTTTTGTCACAGATTCTAAAAATAAAAGAATATTGTATATTAAGGAGCGAAAAAACACTTCGGACATAAAAATATATTGTAGATAATATTTCGTTTATGAGTAATCATCAGTTGAAATTGATAAAATTATAAAGCGTTTTGTCACGCCGAACGATCGAATAAATAACAGTGTTTTTGTTGTTGTCGTTATAATTGTCGACACCACGTTCATCCCTTATATAAAGTAAAACGTTCACAAATAAATATACAAGTCGGAAAGGCCGTGTGGTGATGGCGTTAGACTTTTCATCTGGAGATCTAAAGTTTCGGACCCTGGTGAAAGCAACATTTTGTTTTCTTTTTTTAAAATCCGTTTCTTGTTATTATACTTTAGTTCCAATGGTAAAATCTGTCAAGTTAAGACATTTAAGGGCATACTTCAAAAAACGAAGAAAAAATCCGTGAACAAGTCCCTTTAACGAACATCAGCAACTAATCCGAACAAATACTTGCCTAAATTATAAAGAATTGTGCTCAGCTTTTAAGATCCTACACAACCCGAAGTTTTATGTTCATGGGCATCACTGTGAATTGACGAAATCGTAAAAAGTTGATCGTGTACATTTTGCGCAATTTACTGCTTTCAGGCGTTACATGTGAATGCTTGTTTCGATCATTTATTACAAGTTTACGATGTACAATAAAACACATCTTCAATGCGTATTATTGTTGATAATTTTTATAATCTTGAAAATGAATTTGTGCGATGATCTTTTTGAGGAATATGAATACTTGTATTGGTTAGTTTGTGGTGTCAAACAACACGAGTAGCTCATAACAAGAGGCATTAGACCAGTCTTGTTGAGGTGCTAACATTTAAAACTCCTCCCCAGCTATTGTTTGAAACGGATTAATGCACGTGATATGTGGGGTGGTTGCCATCAAAACATTTTAGATATCTACGATAACGATGATGATAATGATGATGTTGCTGATGATGATAACGATGATGAAGAAGATGATGATAATAATGATGATGATGATAATAATGATGATGATGATGATGATGATGATGATGATGATGATGATGATGATGATGATGATGATGATGATGATAATAATAATGATGATGATGATGATGATGATATGGAATGAAATTATTACTATAACTAACAATTTGCCCGGTGTTCACAAAATATGAACTGTATTATCATGTTAATAATGCTATTTTGAATGGTATAGTTCCTTTAAATATTCAGCGTTGAGTTCCTCCCGCGAGACAGACATTACATATCCCCTGGGGTACATTATAGCAAAGTATCCCATGTATACCTCATAGAATGTTGTGTCGCGCTCCAATGTTTTTTTTTCCTTGCAACCAGCCGACATTTTTACATCATTAGTAATACTGTAGACTAGAACAGTTCAGCAAGCAATCCTGAACATAACGTTATGTTATTAACCTCGAAATAATGCATATTAATGACACATATAATAGTCATAAGATAGAACTATTTGGTATAATCTTTTTATCATATTTAATTAAAACTAATTATGCATCCACTAAGTGGGAGGCAAGAAGCATTGAACTTGTCCAACATCTATACGTCCCGTAATTTGGTGGACTCAACTCCTCTTTAACCGCTGGGCGGATTTCGCTCAAAATTTCACAGCTGAATACTATTAAAGTGTACGTGATCGTAAAGGAAGGAATTTGGATGCGACCAATTTTGGCAGAGTTATGGCTCTTTGTAATTTTTTTCGACTATAGAATATGTGCTTCTTAAAATTGTATGGACTCAACTCCTCTTTAACTGCTGGGCGGATTTCGCTCAAACTTTCACAGCGGAAGAACCTTAATGTTTAGGTGATCGTAAAGGAAGAAATCTTGGCCTTGTCCAACATTAGCCCTTTATCATGTACAATTATGTGTCGTGGGGGCATCCAATTTGATAATTTATTTCATTTTATAAGGTGTTCTGACTTTTTGTCAAGGACATTTAAGAATGTTTTCTAAGAGGGTTTTGAGATTTAGATAAAAATGTGTTTTTGAACAAAGAATAGTTTTCTTCTTTAAGGCTTAATACGCGATTTCTTCGAACACCAACGACTTGTCAATAACGATACCTGGGCTGGTATACACAAAGCTCATTACGAAAATCTTAACTTTTAAGTTGTACTTAAGTGAAAATACCCACATGAACCTTTTTATAAATAGTTTTCTATAGTCATTATTTATCTCAAATTTCAATATGGGTACTGCAGTATTACAAACTGGATCATCAGCATTAGCACTCCGGTAAAAATATGTTGCTGTTGTTTTTTTGAAAATTTGTCTTACTTACAAACTGACAAAAATAAAAACATGTTATTATGCTAGTCAGTTCGTTATGTTGCTCATTTTAATAAACATTTTTCCTTATGCAATCATCTCTTGTTCTTTTTACTCGTTAATCTGCAACCTATTGCTCGCGTCTTTGATGCTTCGCATCAATATTCAATCATGGCTTCGTGTTTGTGTAATAGTTGGACTTAAAATACACAATAGTACTACTGTTAACTATACTGGCTGATATTTATTCATGCATGTCGCAGTTGCCTTGTGATTTTGGAAAGGTTTTGTCCCATGAAATGTCCAGCGTTGTCTACGGTGCATATCCCCTGGGGTATATATAATAACATAACATCCTTCGAAATTAACCCATGCGCACTTCAGAGATGTTTTGTCGCGCTCAAATGTTTAACTGGCAACGAGCCAACAATTGTACATCATCAGTAATACTATACACGAGAATATTTCAGCTTACAAGCCTGAACAACTTCATAGTCCAACCTTCTAAATAATGCGAATTAAAGGGGCATGTATTGAATTATATTCTATGGACTGCGGCTCTAAGCACAATTTGTAACACATGATACATTTGAAATATATTTAGGTTATTAATAACCAATCTGACGCTACGCTTTAGGAAGATCGTGTATTTAAGTTACTTTGATGTGATTGATAACATAATTTTATTTAGAAACAAGTTACGTTTTCGTGGTTAAGCGCATCACTAAATTAAGGAGTTTTTCGTTCAGACAAGTGACTTGAATGAATCCAATTGTATTTATTTCAATGCAAAAGACGAAACTTTAAATGGACCTGTTCACAGATTCACGAATTGACAATTTTCCAACTTTTTGTCACAGATTCTAAAAATAAAAGAATATTGTATATTAAGGAGCGAAAAAACACTTCGGACATAAAAATATATTGTAGATAATATTTCGTTTATGAGTAATCATCAGTTGAAATTGATAAAATTATAAAGCGTTTTGTCACGCCGAACGATCGAATAAATAACAGTGTTTTTGTTGTTGTCGTTATAATTGTCGACACCACGTTCATCCCTTATATAAAGTAAAACGTTCACAAATAAATATACAAGTCGGAAAGGCCGTGTGGTGATGGCGTTAGACTTTTCATCTGGAGATCTAAAGTTTCGGACCCTGGTGAAAGCAACATTTTGTTTTCTTTTTTTAAAATCCGTTTCTTGTTATTATACTTTAGTTCCAATGGTAAAATCTGTCAAGTTAAGACATTTAAGGGCATACTTCAAAAAACGAAGAAAAAATCCGTGAACAAGTCCCTTTAACGAACATCAGCAACTAATCCGAACAAATACTTGCCTAAATTATAAAGAATTGTGCTCAGCTTTTAAGATCCTACACAACCCGAAGTTTTATGTTCATGGGCATCACTGTGAATTGACGAAATCGTAAAAAGTTGATCGTGTACATTTTGCGCAATTTACTGCTTTCAGGCGTTACATGTGAATGCTTGTTTCGATCATTTATTACAAGTTTACGATGTACAATAAAACACATCTTCAATGCGTATTATTGTTGATAATTTTTATAATCTTGAAAATGAATTTGTGCGATGATCTTTTTGAGGAATATGAATACTTGTATTGGTTAGTTTGTGGTGTCAAACAACACGAGTAGCTCATAACAAGAGGCATTAGACCAGTCTTGTTGAGGTGCTAACATTTAAAACTCCTCCCCAGCTATTGTTTGAAACGGATTAATGCACGTGATATGTGGGGTGGTTGCCATCAAAACATTTTAGATATCTACGATAACGATGATGATAATGATGATGTTGCTGATGATGATAACGATGATGAAGAAGATGATGATAATAATGATGATGATGATAATAATGATGATGATGATGATGATGATGATGATGATGATGATGATGATGATGATGATGATGATGATGATGATGATAATAATAATGATGATGATGATGATGATGATATGGAATGAAATTATTACTATAACTAACAATTTGCCCGGTGTTCACAAAATATGAACTGTATTATCATGTTAATAATGCTATTTTGAATGGTATAGTTCCTTTAAATATTCAGCGTTGAGTTCCTCCCGCGAGACAGACATTACATATCCCCTGGGGTACATTATAGCAAAGTATCCCATGTATACCTCATAGAATGTTGTGTCGCGCTCCAATGTTTTTTTTTCCTTGCAACCAGCCGACATTTTTACATCATTAGTAATACTGTAGACTAGAACAGTTCAGCAAGCAATCCTGAACATAACGTTATGTTATTAACCTCGAAATAATGCATATTAATGACACATATAATAGTCATAAGATAGAACTATTTGGTATAATCTTTTTATCATATTTAATTAAAACTAATTATGCATCCACTAAGTGGGAGGCAAGAAGCATTGAACTTGTCCAACATCTATACGTCCCGTAATTTGGTGGACTCAACTCCTCTTTAACCGCTGGGCGGATTTCGCTCAAAATTTCACAGCTGAATACTATTAAAGTGTACGTGATCGTAAAGGAAGGAATTTGGATGCGACCAATTTTGGCAGAGTTATGGCTCTTTGTAATTTTTTTCGACTATAGAATATGTGCTTCTTAAAATTGTATGGACTCAACTCCTCTTTAACTGCTGGGCGGATTTCGCTCAAACTTTCACAGCGGAAGAACCTTAATGTTTAGGTGATCGTAAAGGAAGAAATCTTGGCCTTGTCCAACATTAGCCCTTTATCATGTACAATTATGTGTCGTGGGGGCATCCAATTTGATAATTTATTTCATTTTATAAGGTGTTCTGACTTTTTGTCAAGGACATTTAAGAATGTTTTCTAAGAGGGTTTTGAGATTTAGATAAAAATGTGTTTTTGAACAAAGAATAGTTTTCTTCTTTAAGGCTTAATACGCGATTTCTTCGAACACCAACGACTTGTCAATAACGATACCTGGGCTGGTATACACAAAGCTCATTACGAAAATCTTAACTTTTAAGTTGTACTTAAGTGAAAATTTCGCATCAATTTTTCTATGTGAAACAATTTGAATACGTGATTTTCTGTTCATAAAATGGTAAAAAACATCTAAGCCATAAAAGTCTACAAGTTTTAAAAAGATTTTACTATTAGACGACCTATACATGAAACAGCCACAGACCTAAGGAGTTTTATGATTTTAAGAAATTTACTTACGATTTGCCTAAGGACCTTTGTGAATACGGCCCCTGTCCTAACATGTTTAGACCAAAAAACACTCCGAAACCTTTATTTTCCTGGGCATCGCATCCAATTCGTAAACATGTGTATAGCATAAAATTATACACAATGTATTGTTTTCATGCGTAACATGTTAATGCTTGTTTCGCCATGTTCGATCATTTATGACTGTTTTACGATTCACAATAAATACTTAGAGGGTCTCTCTGATTTTATAATACCTATTTATCCCAAAAAATATTCAATGATTGGAATAAAGTAAATAACACAAAAAAATATCTGACAAACTCAATAAAATATTCTAGGGTGGGGGCATTTTTAAGGATAGGTCTGGTAACCTAAAACAAACATATTTTTACGCCTAATTTGCGTATGATCGCCATTTGTGGAAACCTCTATTAGAACTGTGTCGTACACCATTTTGGTCAGTTCTCTTGACCATATGCTGTTAAAGACTCGTGTAAAGAGTCCCACAGCTGTAGCGTAGCAGTGTAATACTTTTATTTATGCATGGTGTAATTATTATATTCGTTTCTTTGAAATTTTTAATGTCGATAACCTCATGTTTAATAAAATTAGTTGATATCCTGTTTTCTCATTTTAAGTTTCCTGTTTGAAAGATCTTATTCTCCTCAAAGCACATCGATAGGTCCTTGGTTTAGTTATACGCCATCGGTCTTATATAAATTTGTTTAATTCAAGAGGCGTTTTATTGTTGTTTGTGTGTTCGGTGTGCACAATAATAAATGTAGACGCTTTCGAAATTATATTACGTTAATTGATGTAATGCAATCCTAAATAAAGAATGCAGACGCAAAAAGTAATTTCGAAAAAAAATCGCGCTCGTGTTTCATTCAATTATGTGTACAGTGCAGTTCTTCCTGTCTGTTCTGCCTACAGTTCAGTTCTACCGTCTGTTCTGCCTACAGTTCAGTTCTACCTGTCTGTTCCGCCTACAGTTCAGTTCTATCGTCTGTTCTGTATACAGTTCAGTTCTACCTGTCTGTTCTGTCTACAGTTCAGTTCTGCCGTCTGTTCTGTATACAGTTCAGTTCTACCGTCTGTTCTGTCTACATTTCAATTCTGCCTGTCCAGTATTTTTCAAGAATCTTAATGTAACGTTAAGAAAAATCTTAAAATTCTAAAAAGTTTTGGATTTTCTGACAAAGAAACGCACTGATTTTGACACAGAAGTTGCAATAGAATTAAGTGTATTAAAATAAAGTTCCAAAACATAGTGTTTTAAAAACAAATTCTACTTTTAACTTATTTTCAACTTAAAGCCGCAGTCCGTAGAATATAATTATACATTTTAAATTGGCATTAGTTCTAATGAGCGTTAATGACGTTTAATCGACTGAAAACTGTTTCTTATTTACGAAAAGCATTTTATAATGTCCATGTTCGAAAACGCTTGGTACAAACGGAATATACACGAATGTACATGCTGATTTACTCCAGAGGCATCACCAGCTATCGCATACAGATAACTATACGATAAAAAGTTACCAAAGCGTTATTATTCTACAGATTTCAAAGCTGTTTTTGAATTTTGATCGGTAAGATGTCCATTCGAAATTATTTCTGCAACGTTTCATTTTTATTAAAATTTCTGGACTGCTGCTTTAAGTTAAGAATAGCTTAAAAATCTTTGTAAATATGGGCCCACCTGTTACTGTATTGAATAATCTGCAAGCTTGTATCTTAATGCATATAACCCTTCGACATACATGCATAAGTCATTCTGTCAAATGTTCAAGAAAAAAATAAGGCGGCATACTTCTACACAATGTTCAGGAAAAATGTGTTTGACCACTCGATCACTTACGGTCAGCATTTTAAACGGAAAACCATGCTAGAGCCATGAGCTGACAGGGGCGTAGCTTGGGTTCAAAAAATGTATAGGCCCCCAACCCCCCTCTTGTTTTTATTGCATTTTTTGGCATATTAAAAATTTTCATCTCTGAAAAAAATGTATAGGCACGTGCCTATAGTGGCTTAAGGAAGCTACGCCCCTCTCTGAACACAATAACAAGTTGGAGACCGTGTTTATTTGCAGTTTGATAATTTCTCGAAACGTTTCATTAATGTCGTGATAAGTTGCCGTTTTTCGCAAAAAAATCCGATTATATTCCAGTAGTAGGCACTTATAAGACTATTATTGTTATTAACGAGTTACTGTTTTTACAATACGTCATAAATGTGGGGTTTTTTCAGGTTTTTGTGATATTTGCTTAACATTTCATAGAAAATTAACAGGTTATCTTAAGCAATGCATTTGAGTCTCCGGTCCTTTCACGAACCATTAATCTACAGATGTTTCTGTGCCCTTTGGCTACAAGGTACAATAAATTCCTCAATAAGTTATCTAAAAATCTTCTCGTCACTAGTAAAACACTTAAATCTTGTTTTTCCCATCATGTCATATTTGTAGTTCATTAACCGCGGCACGAAATTACACATTGGACAACAGACTTGAAGTTTTGTTCTACGTTTTGATAGTTTCCTTCTCTCACGTTTTTGAACAGCTGTTTGATGCTGCTTTGCAGTTTTTTTTGTTTTTTTTATTATTCGATTTGTAACGCTTGTTTTTCATGATTTTCGGTTCGTTTGTTTCGAACTCACTACAATAATCACTACTATAATCGTCATAGTCATGTTCATCGATTTGGTCATGTTTTGTTTGAAAGCATGTTATTGGTTTGAGTGTAGTAAAACATCAGCAGATAGCGCATCGATAATTGTCATGAATTTCGCTATTTTCACTGTCATATCCTTCTTCCATTCTGCCAAAACAAATGAAAAAGTCAATCTGACCTATGGAGTTGAAATACAACACAAACGTTTGTCTGTGCATTTCCAACGTATAACAGTACAGCTTCCCCCATTGCGATTGAACGGTTTAACGCTGAATGAGACAGTATATATCCTGAAATGGCTGAAAAACATAATAATTTTGCCGATAGAAAATCGACACCCGGCAAATTAGCGGGGGGTCTTTTTCAAAACACCGCCCCCCTATTTTCTGCCCACTAACATTTTGCTAGGCATATAATATAGGCCGAACCCCTGGCAAAACAGTGCACAATAAAAACGTGGCTGTGGTGCTTTGAAATGATATTACGATTGTTTCCCTTAGCGCCGAACCCCTGGCAAAACAGTGCACAATAAAAACGTGGCTGTGGTGCTTTGAAATGATATTACGATTGTTTCCATTACAAAAAAAATACGTCAATAAAATACATTGACATTAGTTTTGTCATTTGGTCTGTCATTCTTCGTTGTTAATGTTTCATTTATTTAAAAAAAAATATGTGCATCTAAGTTTCCGCTGTGTTTGTTTCGGTTTGTTTGTTTGAATTTTTCGCCTCTTTTAAAGTATTTCAGTCCTATCACGGCGGTCAGTTAACCTACTCACACCGTTTTCTGGGTAAGCTTAGCAGATCTAAGCGGTTTACCAGTACTAGGTGCACATACATATGCCAGTAACTGACAACTGCCCTACTTGAATCAGAGGTAGAGGGAGAATGGCCGTAGAAATAATTTCATGACCAATGCCCACACAAGTTATGTGGCGGGGCTGGGGCTAAGTTTCCGGTCTACGAAAACGTAGAAGGATCTCCATTTGGTGAAGTGTTTTTCGCTGAGACGAATTGTTGAAAGTTTAATATAAATCATCTCACTTGTCGAAATGTTCTTTTTCGAAAGGTATAATGCATTAATCCTTTTGACAAATATTTGTCAAAAAGACTGAATGATTTCATGTGGGCGAAAACATATACCGGTATATTCGCCTTCACAAAGAAAACTTCAAAGCGTATGAAGAATAGTCGTAGTGCAATGTCTATAAAATATAAAATTCTCATGTTTGTGAATCAAATTAATTGACTTGCGTTAACATATCTGATCAAAGTGAAGAAAACAATCGACTTAGCGAAAAATATATCGCCAAATGGGGGCACTTCCACGTGTCCGTACCTGTCGTTACACGAACAAATAATTACACTTAATACATACATCGCCAAATGGGGGCATTCCACGTTTCCGTACCTGTCGGTACACGAACAAATAAATACACTTAATACATGCATCTCAGTTATTTATCAAAATCATCTCGCCTCTGGTAATACACAGAAGACTTGCCACAGTTTCTCGTCACATCATACCGGCAAAGAGTTAAGCTTTCAAAAAGACGATTGTATTCATAAGAAAACAAATCGATAAATACAAAAGTAATACATAACATACATGACTCTGTGAGAAACGAAGACGATTCAGCTAAATCAAAATAATTGTCATGAAGTGAATTACAAACGTGTATAAAATAATTCGTGTATGGTTAAAACCGTCATTTTGTCGATAATGCCATGCGAAATCACTCGATTAATACAAAGTACGAATCAAGCAACATAAACAGAGATTTAGAGACTTAATTAGGAGAACAGATAATAAGGAATGCAGCAAAAGAAGAAATTCGGCTTGAATTAGTACGTCATTATATGAGGTGTGTCGTGGGAAAAACGGGCTTAATGCATGTGCGTAAAGTGTCGTCCCGGATTAGCCTGTGCAGTCCGCACAGGCAATCCGGGACGACATTTTTGTCTACAGGGCATTTATGTTTAGAAGAGACTTCATTGAAACAGAAAATACCATAAAAGCGGAAAGTGCCGTCCTGGATTAGCCTGTGCGGACTGCACAGGCTACTCCGGGACGACACTTTACGCACACGCATTAAGCCCGGTTTTCCCACGACTAGCCTCATATTAATAATCCCGAAACATGATTTGGAGTTATTATAAAACCTGCAAGTTGCACGTTTATTAACACAATACCATAACAAATGCTTTTACTAGAAAATAAAACAAAAACTTACGTATAGCACAGAGACCACTAGACTAAACACACACAACGCCTCGTTTAAACATGTACTGAACTTGAAACAGGTAACAGGTATTTATGTACACCAGCTTATTGGTCACTTAAGTATCAACCGCAACAATAGACTTCACTTACTATTGTGCGGGCTGGGCGGGGAATGAAAATACATTTGACAACTGGTGTGTTGCTTAACTACCGTTACACATGCATCAACAATGCGATATAAACCTTACTATTCTTGCCTGTATACGGGCGATGTTATTAGGATGACGAATTAAGCGAATTAAGGTCAACAAACGAAACAGTTTCTTGCATTAGTGTTCAAAGAGTGAATTTTAGTTTAAGCTCAATGAACACTTATGGCTTGGTTATTTAATGTATTGTATTCACATCTCATATCAGTAAATAAGGGTCGCAGGTCTGTAACTAGGGTATCACTTTTAATCTAATTCCTTCATAAGAGTCTTTGTCGTTAATTCATTCATTCATTCATTCATTGATAACCGGTTAAATGAGTATCGTGTGCTGCAAAACATTCGTTACAAGGCTGGTTTTAGTCTTCACCTCAATATCTATCAAATGTTAAGCAGCATAGATTGTTCCCAGGCTTCAGAAATTGGTCAATGTGATAGGAATTTTGTCTTCGGTTTTCGGAATTCTTTCACTCCAATAGGGAAAACCGCCATGTTAAGACTGTTGGCGGAAGCCAACGGTCTTTTGAGAGGGTTATTTCCAAATCAGGTATCTCGGAAATCTACTTCTTTTCATTGCAGGCTATTAGTAAATCGAAACCCGAAAGGGTCCTTCTTCAAAATAGCAAAAGTTCGTACCTTTTTTCTTACATTTTAATTATTTCAGATAATGTATGTAATATGTATTATTAGGTGTATATAGCATGTGATAACTACAATTACAGTTTATTTTTAAAAAATCTATTTATTTAAAAAGTAACTTTAAACTAGCGACAAAATTACTTTCGCTATTTACTAGTATGTAACTAACATATTCATCTGAGTGTCGTGGAATAAGACCACTAAATTAATGCGCTACACCGGTTATTTTTGACTCGTTGCGATATTGATTTTTCTTGTTACCGATTCTAAATCTGAATATTTTGACAACAAATTACTGCAATGTATTAATTGTAAACAGTAGTATTGAAAATCGAGAGCACGCATCGAATGACCTACAGTTGACTCAATAGGCTACGAAGCACTAACAATCGGTGCCCCTATTTATTACGCTTCATCGATTGTTCTGGTCGGTTGCGGACTGACTTGTTAACTGGCATGTATATAATTCTGTTTGCATAAGATAATTAGCTCGAACAAAATATTTTGTATATGATGTCGTATATTATTGAATAAGAAGCCACATTATAACGTTTAACGGTGGGAAATCGAACTTTTTAGCACAAAAGCACGCACAATTCATATGCGTTTATTTTCTTTTTGTCGCCAACGTTCTTTCTACGCTGTCAGCGTTTTGATTTTCCATATGATATGGTCCTTTCACATGACCCTGCAAAGAATGAATAAGCAAAAACTGGTATGATGATAAACACTGAAAGCAAATAATACAAATATATTTTATTCAAATAATGACAATTTAATACAAAATCGTATGTTATAACACAGTTTTGATTCTGAGTTATATACAGATTTAAATCAGCAGTATTATCCAAAACCTGTCGACGTGAAACCAACAATTCAATAGTACAAAAAAGTATTTACGATGCCGAACTTTGCTTTCTTCTTAGTAATGTTCCACAAGCATGACATGTTAGTTTAACACCAAAGAGATTCACTCCGGTTTGAATAACCTTAAGAACTCACCAGAAATAGTAATAAGACCCACTACAAATACACTTTGAATATATTATGTGCAATAATATTGATATAACAAATCCCTATTGTTCACACCGCATTTCTGTTCTGTATTTCTTCGTAATGAACGGAAAAATGCGGGTCTGACCGATTGTGGTTCCCGATTATGACGGAGATCTACGAAGTAAAACATGTGACCAAACTGGCGGACTTTCGCGGAAATTCGTGCGAGTTAGCTACAGCAAGCCATGAATTCTTCCAAACTGACAGATCCGTCGTTATTTTTGTCTGCGCTCGCGAATATCTCCGCCGTCGCATCTGCGATTTCTTCCGGTTTGAAGCATTTTGAGTCCCGGATGACAGCACTGATTTCAGAACGAGACAACGTACCACTTCTGTCCTTGTCGTACTTCTGAAAAGTTTTTCGGAGCGTTTGTCTGTTGAAGAAAAACGAAAATTATGGTAAAATTTGGAAGAAGAATAGTGACGGCAAGTTCGATTCAAAAAGATTGTAAAAATGTATTGGTATGTTCTATGTTTCGCGAAACATTTCGGCAGGATATAGTTGACGCATTGTCAGCTCGTCCGTCCTTCCGTCCATTTTTCTTATCCGGGCTATTTCTCAGCAAAGAAAATACATGGAGAGCTTCCTTAACAGGACCAGGATGTTGCGTTTTTCATCATGTTTCTGGGAGTTATGAGAGTTCATAAATTGGTATACAGTGCACAATTCGGAGGTGAGCATAGTACAGGACGTTTTGATTCAACGATATTTCTTGGAGTTACGGGCCTTTGAAGATTGCTGAAATAAGGATATCGTGCACAATTCATGTCCGGGCTATTTCTCAGCAACTACTGGCCGGAATTGAATGAAACGTTTCATGTCCGGGCTATTTCTCAGCGACTACTGGCCGGAATTGAATGAAACTTTTTATGTCCGGGCTATTTCTCAGCAACTACTGGCCGGAATTGAATGAAACCATTTATGTCCGGGCTATTTCTCAGCAACTACTGGCCGGAATTGAATGTAACTTTATGGGAAGTTTCATTACCAAGACGTAAGGGTCTTTGCTTACAACCGTTTGTATGAAATTAAACGATGTGATGGAAAATTAAATAACTAGGATGAAATAACCGTGTAACAGTGATGTTTCAACACTTTGGTTTATGTTACAGCTATGGATTTTTGTTTTACAATTTTTCTTCCTCTTAATGTTAATATGTATCGGTCATTTTCATTGCAATCCGATTTTCCCATCACTGGACGAAGCACATTATTTGGGTGCATCCATCTGTGCATTGATATCCTTGTACTTTTTATAGTGTTGGGGATAAAATAGTTTCAAATCTGAACGCAGATATGAAGTCGGCCGCAGTCTTAATGTTATAATTCATTTTAAAGTTTTGCTTTTTTTTTAATTCTCTTTACGCATGGCGAACACGTTATTGTGTTTATCCTGTTGTCATACTTTCTATTCCGATATAAATGCATATTACCTCTATTCAACGTTATATCATGCAACATATTTATGTCGGTTTTTTATTAACCCATGTATTTCAAACATGATGGTTTACGTTCATTTACCATTTTACATAGCTCACAAAACATATCAACTATTGAATATCAAAATAGTTCACGCTTGACAAAACTTTACAAACATCTGCATACAATATGTATTATAGTAATATAGCGCACTTAACCATACAGGCAAAACAGCATACAACATAACTTGTTGAAAACGAGCCAGGATGAGCTGAGGTTATTTTGGATAAATGGTAGAATTACTTTACTATACAAGGTGTCTTATTAAATAAAACCTACGAGCGAGGAGGTTTCAACATTTCATCTACAAACTCCTGCTTCGATATCTTGTTGTCCCCACTCTTGTCGATGGAATTGAACATGTACTAAAATGAAAGAATTGACGGCTACACAAATATCAGTCATTTTCAAGTATACGAGTAGCTGAACGATAGGCTTGCAATGATGGCTTGGGCACTAACTAATTAACTGTCACAAAGTATGGAATTACGAAGATTTACCAGAATGGTATTTCATTTTCGAATACAATGTTTTAACAATGATCTAAAATTGTTAGTTTGGCAAAGACTGGTAAACTGCTCTAGCTCCGTTTTCAGACCGGATTAAATACGTGATCAAGAAACACATTTTCGCTGACACCCTCAGAGTAGTAGACAGTAACATAATGTGTAGGCTTTATTTAAAAATGTTGCACGGAACATTTGACCTTGAACTTTCGTCAATTTCCTTGTATGACTAACGTGATGGTTATATGTGAAACACTAATAGGAGTCTTTTAAACTTGAACTAAGAGCAATGGATATTTATAAAACTGCAATAAGGGACATTTGACCTTGAACTTTCTTCAAAGTTTGCGTGACTAACGTGGTGGCTATTCATACAACTCCAATACAGGACATTTGACATTTTATATTGCTGACATGACATGTATTTATAGACCTGCAACAAGGGGCATTTGATCGTGAACTTGAGTCGATGTTCTGGAATGATCATATAATAGCTTTTTATAGAACTAAAATAACCTTGAACTTACGGCAATATCCTTGTCTGTGGGAACACCTTCCGGGGACCGGAAATGCTTGAGGGCCGCGGCCAGTTCCTGGATGGTCAGGAGGCCGTCCCCGTTCTTGTCTGCAGAGTTCCAGAAGTCATCACACTGTTTCTGGGTCAAGGGCATCTCGCAGGGTCAATGTGAAGGTCACCTGAAAAGAAACGTGGTGCGTAAATCTCTGCTACTGTTTCATCAATATTTAGTTTTAGAGGTATGCGTTCAAAAGTAATTCTTTTTTAGATGATTTAGTGTTCAAGGCTGTGATGAACATTCTTTATTTATATGGTTTTGACGCAATCAGAAAATAAAATAATAAATTCAAAATAGTACATTGGGTAGTTTAACAACGATGATTGTGTTCTTTGTCTATAGAAAAATTAACGAGTATCATGTTAGAATACTTTTAAAGTACACAGAGTAATGTGGCGTTGTGATACGAACACTATGTCTTTATTATAAATGAGGCGTGTGGTAGGAAAACCGGGCCTACTGCATGTGCGTAAAGTGTCGTCCCGGATTAGCCTGTGCAGTCCGCACAGGCTAATCCAGGACGGTACTTTCCGCCTACATTGGATTTATGTTTAGAAAAGACTTCGATGAAACAGACAGTACCATAAAAGCGGAACTTGTCGTCATGGATTAGCCTTTGCGGACTCCGGGACGACACTTTCCGCAAATGCATTAAGGCCGGGCTTCCCACGACAAGCCTCAAATGATTTATTTCTACGTTAAAAACCATACTAAAATGTGTTATTTACAACACTTTTATTTTGAAAAACGATCAAGACACGGAATCTGATGATCAGTACATTTTAATAATAAGGACGAAAATGTGCGCCACCCCAATAACAGCATTATTATGTGGACTGACGTCATTTTATAACGTCTTAAGGCCCTGTCAAATTATGGCGAATTTAAGCTACGAGTTCTGGCGAGTTATAACTCGCCAGAACTCGCCTGGTGTCGTGTAGATCTTATACACATGTCGTTCTTTGTCGCAATGATGTCTACAATTGTCTTCTTATGTCCTCAGAACACGCCAAGTAGTGGAGATAATTTTAAACCGTTTATAATTCTCGCCGCTTCTCGGCGACTTTTTATTCTCGTACACGTGTCGAAGACATGTCGAAGGAATCTCGCGCACTCTCAAACACACTCGAACACATTCCGTAGACATGTCTTCCCTTGTCGTAGCGTGACACGTCGCAGTGTATTATCGGTCTACGACATAACACGAGTTTGCTGCGAGTTTGGAAGACTTGCCAACGACATCTGCCCATTCGTTTCTTGTAAAATGTCGTCATAAACTCGTGCTCATGTCCTCACAAGTCGTACAGACTCGTCCACACTCGTACATTCTCGAAGACAAGTCTTCAAAGGTCGAAACATCTCGTAGGCATATCTCGGCTAAACTCGTGATAAAATGTGATCGTACTTGTGTCGTGTCAATGTCGTGTCAAGGTTGAAGAGAACTCGAACAAATGCCGACTTGAAACAATTCCGCGACCAACTCGTCCAGTTTACGGCGAGTTATAACTCGCCAGAACTCGTACAGAAATCGAAACTCGCGTTCGCCACAGTGTGACGGGGCGTTTTATGTTGGATAGGTAAGTAAGGCACATTCTGCGTCTTTAAAGCCTCCAATTACAATTTGAACTACAAAACATATGAGTCTTCTTATGATTTTGTATAGTTATAACGGTTGTTATGAAACAACATTTTTCACTTTTAAAGTACATTTATATTAAAGTATTTGCCATACTCGACTGCTATAAATGTTAGTGTGTTTTTTTTATTATTACAACCTAAGCCTCATGCGCTCTTTTGCGCATCTAAGTGTGCACATATAAGAGTAAGATCAGATAAACGAGGCGTGTCGTGGGAAAATCGGGCTTAATGCATGTGCGTAAAGTGTCGCACAGGCTAATCCGGGACGTCCCTTTCTTACATGCATTAAGCACGGGTTTCTGGCACGAAACGCCTCATGTAATTACTATCACACCAGTCTTGCTGCATTTTTAATTAGATAACTGCATTTTTAGTGTAACCCCGTGAAGTAAATGCACTCTTATGATCAAAACAAACATACTTTTAATAACTGCCACTACAGGCGAAATGATGGAAAGATAATTGCAAATTTAGTGGAATGCAACCAAGAATGACAGTATAATAACGGTTTGGAAACGATATAACTTTGATGCATTTACTTGTATCACAATTTATGTAATGCCATTTTGTGAAAAATCAACCAGATAGCGAAACTGTGTCTCGTGTATACTTTTCGCTTTTTACTTGAACAATGCTGAACAATTTCATAAACGTGATACGTGTGTATTTCGAAATCAAATACTATCACACCAGTCTTGTCGCATTTCTCATCAAACGGCGAAAATATTAATACCGTACTCTGGTTGTTTCAACGGAAGCAGTTTCAAAATTAACTTAACATTCAAACCACTGTCGACAGAATAATTATTTTAAGATAGTATAACAAGAACAGAAGATAGCGTGATAACCTCCGTATCTGAGGCGTGGCGAGTGAAACCCGGGCTTAATGCATCTGCGTAAAGTTTCGTACCGAATCAGCCTGTGCAGTCCGCACAGGCTAATCCAGGACGGCACCTTCCGCCTACAGTGGATTAATGTTTAGAAGAGACGTCCTTGAAACAGAAAAATACCATAAAAGCGTAAAGTGTCGTCCCGGGTCCACACAGGTTGCTCCGGGCGACACTTAACGCACATCCATTTAGTCCTGTTTTCCCACGACACGTCTCACGTACTCTTAACAACGGAATGGAAGGATTCGTGCCAAAGCTTGCCATGCAGGATTGTTTAATTTCGTCAACATGTTTCTTTTTTTTGGTATTGTTACTGGTGTAAAAATGTTGGGATGTTGCCAATAAAATGTTCGAATGAGACAAGCGAAACTCTGAAGCATGAGTCAATTGTCGTACGATACTATTTTGTTACGATATAACTTACGGGGACGCTGTCATCTAGACAGATGGTAGACACCGTAGAACATTTATTTTGAAACGTTAAACGCAAAATAATTTACAGAAGAATATGGTCTCAATGCATATCAAAAACAGGATGCGATCACAAACTTCACAGTAAATAAGACTGTTATGTGTGAAGAATAAGAACTCAATTTCCACACCTTTGAAGAATGAGAGTTCTGTTATTAGAGTTCATAATTCTGCTAAAATTGCAGGTCAAAGTTATGGGCCTTGGTCAGTGACCTTACATAATGACCCCGAAGACATGTGTGAAGTTTCAATTAAATAGTCGAAGTAGTTACAGAGATATGTACTTATTGCACGCAAACCTTAACCTGATTTTTTTCTTGCACGCAAACCTTAACCTGACTTTTCTAAGAACAAAAAGGGGCATAATTCTGCAAAAATCCTTGTCAAAGTTATGGATCTTGGCCAGTGACCTTTTTATAGTGACCCTGAAGGCATGTGTGAGGTTTCAATTGAATATCTGTAACAGATATTGAGATATGGAGTTGTTGCACGCAAACTTTAACCTGATTTTTTAAGTACAAAAAGGGGCAAAATTCTGCTAAATTGCATGTCAGTGTTATGGGCCATGGTCAGTGACCTCACACAATAACCCCGAATACATGTCTGAAGTTTCTATTGAATATCTGTAGTACTTACAGAGATATGGACTTGTTGCACGCTAACCTTAACTAGAGCATTACGCCGACGCCGACGAAGGGGAGAGTAGTATAGCTCGAACTATTCGGTGAATAGTCGAACTAAAAATCAAGCGAATAATGGTCGAAAAAATTCTCTCTATACAGGATTAAAGATTAAAAGTGGTAAATGGTAATGAATATTAAACCTCCTGATACGAAGAGTCATTGTGCTTTAACATTCCATAATTTAATCTGTAACATCATAAAATCGGTAAAAATACCCTATAAAGTGTATTGCAAATCGAGCAGTAGTGAAAGCAATGCACTACAATATCAAAGAGGGTACCAGTGAAGAAAACTTTCGTTTCACACAGGTGAGCGCCTGGTGAAATTATATTAAAACAAAGAATGAATTCAGAAGCAACCATTATCAAATTAGAATGCACAACACACATAAGGTATTTAAAAATAGTACTTACCATGCCTGAAACCATAAAACAAATAATGCTGCCGAAAAATATACGATTATTAAATACAAGAAATGTAGCTGTAGTTGCTAAACAATGGCATTGATAATTAAAACGTAAAGCAAGTAAATAAATGAACTTACGATTCCAAACAACCTGCTAGACTTAATGCACATTTATTCAAACCTGCACTGAAATCGAAACAGGTGAAAGCTGTTTATATACACAATGGTCACATACGCGTAAACCACTCCAAAAAAAACAACGTTTCTTCGATTGCATCCGTCGGAAATAGGCGAAGTATGAAATTAATATGACAACTTGCGGTAACTCAAGCATCAAATATTGGCATAAACCTTACTATACCTGTTAATTACACGGTATAAAGGTTGTCAGTAGGTCCATGTATAAATTGAATTTAGGTCAACAATGTATTGAAAACAGGTTTAAATTTTAGGGCATGCTATAAATAGTCGATGATGTGTTTTATTCAGTGTGCAAACACAACATTAAATAGTTTACAGGTCGCGATGGCGTAGTGGATATGGTGTCCGCCTTTAAATCAGGAGGTCCCGGGTTCGATCACCACTCTGGGGGGCGTTCTCAAGATCTCCCCCGCAGACACCAAGTACAGGTTCTACCCACGAAACGGACTCGAGAGTGTTTAAATAAGCCCTAGGCTTTCGATGCAATCGAGCTAAAATGAAAGTATTTAAAGTAAATAGTTCAGAGTGCACGCCAAATGTTGACAGCGTCGTGAGCCCGAATTCACCAACTAATTCTTAAACTAAAGAATCCAGTACATACTTAGATTAAGGAAAAATATTTGTGCGTTTGTAAATAGTTTGGTTACCAATGTCAGCTATATAGATTTCATTAAAGCAGCAGTCAAGAAATATGTAATAAAATTAAAACTTTGCAGAAATCGTTTATAATGGACATCTTTCCGATCAAAATACAAAAGCAGCATTGAAATCGGTAAAATAATAACGTTTTGGTACCATTTCTAACGCAAAGTTTCTGTATGCGATAGCTTGCGATGCCGTTGGAGTAAATTAGCATGTACATTAGTGTAGATTCCGTTCGTTACAATCGTTTTCGAACATAGACATTCTTAAATCCCTTTTGTAAATCAGAAACAGCTTTCAGTCGAAAAAACGTTATTTACGTTCATTAGAACTAATGCCAATTTAAGATGTGTTGAATTATATTCAATGGACTGCGGCTTTTACAAATCGTTTTTAATAAAGAATGCTGTAATTAGAGTTGTTGAATACCATGTATGATTTAGATTGGCAGCGTTCTGAGAATAGAATTGCACACTGTAACATTGACCTTGTTAAGGCCGCTAAGCACAATGTGAAGGTCGGGTCAGGTGATCACAAGTGATATCAGACCATATCTGAATGGACAATAACGTACACTTCATCACAAAAGGTAAATTCATAGTCGGATTGTCTGAAAAACTGACGTAGGGATAAATCTTCGTTAATATTTCCAAAAACACATCGAGTGTCCGGAAATAAGAACTGTTTTAGATATATGTACTGTTCCTTGGCTAACAGGATGGTGGTGTTCGCGTTTGTCGTGTTCCTTGGCTAACAGGATGGTGGTGTTCGCGTTTGTCGTGGAACTTTCACGACAGATATATTGCTGATTTGTCCGCCAAAAATCACGGTGTTACAAGTGATATTATTCGCAACCGTGTAGGCTTTTTCTGATTGGTCCGCCAACGATCACGGCGTTTCAATTGATATTATCTGCAAGGCTGTGGGCCTTTTAGACTGTTAGCGGAAGCAATCGATAACCCCAAATGTATACGCTCCATCGGCTTTTTCGGCCCGTTCGGGATTATTCGACACGTAGACTGTTATGCATAGTATAGCCTTTGCATTAAGGTTTGTGCATTCAAACCTATTTATAATAAGGAGTATAAAAATGAGTGATTCGATTTGTGCCCCGTAAATTGGCATTCTAGAAATTAAATTTCATAGAAATAAATGTTTTTCTACGTAGCTGTCTAAGATCACGTTTGACCTAGATTTCTTGCGATAATAATGCAGCGGGAAAACTGATTGCAAATAGAATCGGGCAAAATTCTAATTTTAGGAATGCAAACTTACAATAATGGTTTAATGTATACCAATAAATGTTGAATACGTTTGGGGATTAAAATTTACATAATTGTTTACATAAGCGGTTAAATTGAAGTTATAAACATATCTTCAACATACACTCTAGAACTGAACATAATTATGAACATATCTTCAACATACACTCTAGAACTGAACATAATTATGAACATATCTTCAACATACACTCTAGAACTGAACATAATTATGAACAAGTTTACTCATTGTATATCTTGATGAGAATGTTATATTCATTAACTTAATGAAATAACTTTTTTGTTTAGCCTACTTAATCGGCGCGCTCTATAAATCGCAATTACAATGCTACAATTCATGGGGACCACAGTCGGTCACAATGTTGCCTGTGGAGCTCGCGTCACGTCTGCTTGTCAATAGTGTTAAGGTTCTTGTGACAAGCACAAAATATAAAGTGGTAAATTTCTGGTATTTTTCTGATAAATAAGCAAACAAATATTAGCAAATATGACGAAGCGTATATTTCCTATTATTTTATCACTGTGTAAAAATACTATTGTACGTTGTAACCGACTTGGGTCCATGTGAATTAATTCTAGCGAGTACAACACACTCCAGCAGGAGTGATCGTTCTTTAAAAAAGCACAATAGGTTCAGCATACTTTTACTGAAATCTGTTAATTATTTAACGAGCCCGCAGGGCGAGTTGAAATAAATTACATCCTGAGGTAAAAGTATGCTACAAGTGTTTTATACCATATTTAGCGTGCGGTATATTGAAAGTTAGTTTTAATTTATACGCACGCTACTTAATGCACGGTTAGGCTCCGCCATTATATCACAGTTATTGAACACCGCTTAACAAAGAACACTCTCTGAAATATGGTATAAAGCTGTGTTAATACACACGATCAATTAACGTCCGGAGTATCCTTAACCCGAGAATTTCAATTAATTGGGAATTAATATTTATAAACTTACTGTTCATGTTAATTTATATTTGAATTTTGGTTACGTTTTATTAAGAATTATTTTAATTGCACCTTTCTATCAACTTATCCAGCAGATAGGTCTGTGAAGTTGGCTGTTAGATGTTAGATATTCACCCGCTGTTCAAACTAGAATGCACAGCTATGCATCAGGTGTTCGCCAGATGTTCAAAGGCAAATGCATAGCTATGCATCAGGTGTTCGCCAGATGTTCAAAGGCAAATGTATAGCTATGCATTAGGTGTTCGCCAGATGTTCAAATGCAAATGCATAGCTATGCGTCAGGTGTTCTCCAGATGTTCAAAGGCAAATGTATAGCTATGCACCAGATGTTCGTCATATGTTCAAAGGCAAATGAATAGCTATGCATCAAGTGTTCGCCAGATGTTCAAAGGCAAATGCATAGCTATGCACCAGGTGTTCGCCAGACGTTCAAAGGCATATGCATAGCTATGCATCAGGTGTTCGCAAGATGTTCAAAGGCAAATACATAGCTATGCATCAGGTGTTCGCCAGATGTTCAAAGGCAAATGCATAGCTATGCACCAGGTGTTCGGCAGATGTTCAAAGGCGAATGCATAGCTATGCACCAGGTGTTCTTCAGATGTTCAAACGCAAATGTATAGATATACATCAGGTTTTTATTAGATGTCGCCAGATGTTCAAAGGCAAATGCATAGCTATGCATCAGGTGTTCGCCAGATGTTCAAAGGCAAATGCATAGCTATGCACCAGGTGTTCGTCAGATGTTCAAACGCAAATGTATAGATATACATCAGGTTTTTACTAGGTGTCGCCAGATGTTAAAAGGCAAATGCATAGCTATGCATCAGGTGTTCGCAAGATGTTCAAAGGCAAATGCATAGCTATGCACCAGGTGTTCGTCAGATGTTCAAACGCAAATGTATAGATATACATCAGGTTTTTACTAGGTGTCACCAGATGTTCAAAGGCAAATGTATAGCTATGCATCAGGTGTTCGCCAGATGTTCAAAGGCAAATGTATAGATATACATCAGGTTTTTACTAGGTGTCGCCAGATGTTCAAAGGCAAATGCATAGCTATGCATCAGGTGTTCGCCAGATGTTCAAAGGCAAATGCATAGCTATGCACCAGGTGTTCGTCAGATGTTCAAAGGCAAATGTATAGATATACATCAGGTTTTTACTAGATGTCGCCAGATGTTCAAAGGCAAATGCATAGCTATGCATCAGGTGTTCGCCAGATGTTCAAAGGCAAATGCATAGCTATGCATCAGGTGTTCGCCAGATGTTCAAAGGAAAATGTATAGATATACATCAGGTTTTTACAAGGTGTCGCCAGATGTTCAAAGGCAAATGCATAGCCATGCATCAGGTGTTCGCCAGATGTTCAAAGGCAAATGCATTGCTATGCACCAGGTGTTCCTCAGATGTTCAAACGCAAATGTATAGGTATACATCAGATTTTTACTAGGTGTCGCCAGATGTTCAAAGGCAAATGCATAGCTATGCATCAGGTGTTCGCCAGATGTTCAAAGGCAAATGCATTGCTATGCATCAGGTGTTCGCCAGATGGTCAAAAGAAAATGTATAGATATACATCAGGTTTTTACTAGGTGTCGCCAGATGATCAAAGGCAGATGCATAGCTATGCATCAGGTGTTCGCCAGATGTTCAAAGGCAAATGCATAGCTATGCACCAGGTGTTCGTCAGATGTTCAAACGCAAACGTATAGATATGCATCAGGTTTTTACTAAGTGTCGCCAGATGTTCAAAGGCAAATGCATAGCTATGCATCAGGTGTTCGCCTGATGTTCAAAGGCAAATCCATAGCTATGCACCAGGTGTTTGCCAGATGTTCAAAGGCAAATGCATAGATATACATCAGGTTTTTACTAGGTGCCGCCAGATGTTCAAAGGCAAATGCATAGTTATGTATCAGGTGTTCGCCAGATGTTCAAAGGAAAATGTATAGATATACATCAGGTTTTTACTAGGTGTCGACAGATGTTCAAAGGCAAATGCATAGCTATGCCTCAAGTGTTCGCCAGAAGTTCAAAGGCAAATGTATAGATATACATCAGGTTTTTACTAGGTAATCACTTCGGAATGTATAGCTATGCACCAGATGTTCGTCAAATGTTCAAAGGCAAATGCATAGCTATGTATCAGGTTTTTGCCAGATGTTCAAACGCAAATGTATAGATATACATCAGGTTTTTACTAGGTGTCGCCAGATGTTCAAAGGCAAATGCATAGCTATGCATTTGCCTTTGAACATCTGGCGGACACCTGAGGCATAGCTATGCATATGCCTTTGAACATCTGGCGACACCTAGTAAAAACCTGATGTATATCTATACATTTTCCTTTGAACATCTGACGAACACCTGGTGCATAGCTGTGCATTTGCCTTTGAACATCTGACGAACACTTGGTGCATAGCTTTGAATTTGTCTTTGAAAATTTGACGAACATCTTGTGCATAGCTATACATTCCGAAGTGATTACTTAGTAAAACCTGTTGTATATCTATACATTTGCGTTGGAACATCTGACCAACACCTGGTGCATAGCTATGCATTTGCCTTTGAACATCTGGCGAACACCTGGTGCATAGCTATGCATTTGTCTTTAAACATCTGGCAAACACCTGATGCATAGCTATGCATTTGCCTTTCCAGCTAGGTATTCATCCCTGGCTCGATATTCGGTATATTTTGAATACCGAATACCGAGCCGGGTATTGGAGGCTGGCTAGATACTCGCCATCATGTATTTCGCGAATACCCTATACGCAGCTAGGTATTCATCCCTGGCTCGATATTCGGTATATTTTGAATACCGAATACCGAGCCGGGTATTGGAGGCTGGCTAGATACTCGCCATCATGTATTTCGCGAATACCCAATACCAAGCTAGGTATTCAGCTCTGGCTCGATATTCGGTATATTTTGAATACCCAATACCGAGCTGGGTATTGGAGGCTGGCAAGATATTGAATACCCAATACCCATTACCTAGCCAACTTCATGGACCTTACACTACAGATATTATCTGTTAATGACCTACGACGTAGCACCATGTTGAAGCTAATTTGAATCGCGTCCTTGAAAAATAGCATGAAACAGATTTGAGGCGTGTCGTGAAAAACCCGGACTTAATGCATTTGCGTAAAGTGTTGTTCTGGATTAGCCTGTGCAGTCCGCAACAGGCTAATCCGGGACAACACTTTCCGCCTACAGTGGATTTACGTTTAGAAGAGACTTCCTTGAAGCAGAAAATACCCTAAAAGCGGAAAGTGCCGTCCTGGATTAGCCTGTGTGGACTGCACAGGATAATCCAGGACAACACTTGACGCACATTCATTAAGCCCGGTTTTCTCACAACACGCCCCATTTGTATAACCATCGTTCTCATCGTGAACTCTTTCGTGGCTACATATATCTGTACGTATATATAGAGAATAACGGGTTACTGCCTGGTCTTGTGTAATATATCAGGTGAGGCTTAGAATAATATAACGGCGAGGCTTGCCGAGCCGTTATTTTATTCGTGCCGAACCTGATATATTACACAAGTCCGGGCAGTAACGTTCACGTACATGTAGTTATGGATTTCTAAAAGTTGACTGGAAAATACCTTATTATTAACATTTCGTAATGATAAGCGAACTGTTTTCACTATGAATACATAGATTACACGCATGCTCATTCATTGAATAGTGAACTGAATTAAATGCAAACTGAAATGGATTGCAACGATCAATTTCATCGGAGAACACATAACGCCGAATTGTTTGGAGAGGCCATTTTGGAGTTGTGCATTGAAATTGACATTTCTAGGATCGTGTCAATATTGACAGTATTTGACTATAGTGTGTTCAGTTTTTGGTAATAATGTTTTTGGTTCAACATAAAACTGATGTTTTGTAGTGACTTTTAGTGCATTTATCATAGATGTATTGAAATAAATTTGTTTGGATGATTTATTGTGTTCCATAGATGACGTCATCTCATTACCAAAGTGCGGATTTTTGTGAATATTTAAAAAAAATAACGCGTTTCGTGTTTTAGGACGATTAAAAATAATAAACTATACACGTTCTTGGTATCAAATTGTTTGTTTTGTTGAATCTGATTCATTTTTACTGAAACTGTTGACTTTATAGTTGATTCCGAATAATATGACGTACCTCCAAACATTGACTGATATAAACGCTAGTGACCTGATATAAAAACATATATCAGGCACCTTTGTATCAGCATAGTGGTATGATAAATAATTATATATGCATATCAGTACACTCGACCCCCAAGGGAACACATTAAACACCGGCGTAAAAAAAATGAGTGTTTCAATATATACGAATATAAAATGCAAGGTCGCTGCTTGACGTACGTTAAGCCTAATTGTTATTAATGCCCCGGTCTTCAGGGCAGACAAATGAGCCGTTCCCCTAGACTCGACATGGTGACTAATGCATTCCCGTCCGCGCATTCATAACGTACGGCTACGCTCCCTCTACACGTCCGTCACGCTCAACGTAGCTGGGAGGTAGGCAACGTCAGACATGCGTCGCTCAGGGCCTTTGGAGCTTTTACCTCGCCAACGTCGTGAGGTGAAATACGGCCTGCATCACCAAAGTGATATACATGTACCATTGTCTTTATAAAATTCAGTTGTACAATATTCCCGCTACTGTGTCTAATATATTCTGGGGCTTTATATGTCTCCCGAAAACTTTCGGGGGAGCATATAGTCATCGCTTCGTCCTTCCGTCCTTCCATCCGTCCGTCCTTCCGTCCGTCCGTCTGTCCCACGTTCTTATCCGGGCTGTTCCTTAGCAACTAATGGCCGGAATTCAACCAAACTTTATGGGAAGCTTCATTGCCAAGAGGAGGTATGCATACTACCAGGACGTTCCGCTTCCGCCAACAATCTTTTATAAGGCCAATTTACAAAACAGGTATCGCGGAAAACTATTTTTTGTCTTTGCGGGCTACGAGTCATTAAATCGAATCATGAAAGGGTTTTTCTTCAAAACTCAAAATTTACGCCTGTTTTCTTACCTTTTACTTGTTTAAGACAATGCATGTCATGTGTATTATAATATGCATAATGTGATTTATTTCTAATTATTTCTAAAATGTCTATTTATTAAATTGTTACTTCGGTTATTTTTGACTCGTTATTATACAGTGTTATTTCTTGTTACCGATCATTATTCTGAACACTTTTATTATGTATGTTTGTATCTGTAGCATCCATATTTTCACACTTCACTGGTATGTTTGTTTGAATATGTGATCTGAAAATTTGTGTATAGGCCGGTGGCACTCATAATTCACATGCTTTTAGTTTCGTTTGTCGCAATCAGATTTCTAAAATTAGTATATAGTGCGCAATTCTTGTCGGAGCTATTTCTCAGCAACGGCTGCCTGGATTTCAATGTACCTTTGAGCGAAGCATCATTACCAAGAGGTGTGATCAGTACAAGGTCATTCCACTTCAATTAATTTTCTCAGAGTCATGGGACTTGGAAGAAGACTGAAATTAGTACTTGGTATATAGTGCACAATTCTTGCACTGGATATTTATCAGCAACTACTGGCCAGGTTTCAATGAAACTTTGTGGAAAGCATCATCATCACGAAGTGGTGTACATTTCACCAGGACACTCCGCTTCGATGATTTTTCTTAGAGTTATGGGACTTTGAAAATTTCTTAAATCAGTATACAGTGCGAAATGTTTGTCCAGGCTATTTCTCAGCAATTACTGGCCAGATTTAAATGAAACTTTATTGATGAGCATCATTACCAAAAGGAGGTGTGCACACTACCAGGACGTTCCGCTTCGATGATTTTTGTTGGAGTTATGGGGCTTTGAATATTTCTGAAATTAGTTTATAGTGCACAATTATTGTCTGTGCTTCGGCAGTAGAAGTGATTTTAATCTTTCTAACATCTCTGCCCTTCTCATTGCATTTATATTGCTTGTCAAAGCGCATTGGGGAGCATCCACCAGTAATACTGATATCCTTGTTATTGTTCTTGTTGTTAAAGAAGTTACATCCGATGTTGCAGTGTTCGGGTGACGTACGTTATTTCCGAACCATCTAGGCATTCCTGGATCAATTGAAGATTGGACACGTGGAAACCATTTTGCATTTAACTAACAGAGCGCTGTAATTTGAGTTTGTTTATTTGCTTATTGAAGTTATTGAAATGCATGTTGTCTAATTCATGTAAGCCAGTTGTTTATATAAAAGAAATAAGTTTAGATTTATAGTTGTTCATCGGCTAATAAACAACAATTTGGAGTTCTGATGCGAAGGAATTGAACCACGAGGGCGTTAGTCCAATTGGTTTAATATACCGCATCAGAACGACAAATCGTTGTTTATTAGCCGATAAACAACGATAATAAAAAAAAATATTTCGATTCTAACATGACCTGACAACATTTTCCGCAATTTCAATGCGAACTGTATTTTACAGTTTCGGAACTATTTTTTCGGGTTGTTTATTGGTAGTTTAACAATGGTGAATTTATTTCTTTTTTTATAGAAAACTGTGCGCGTGTCTTGTTAGAATATATAGTGACATCTGGACATACCGGTACAAACACAGCATTCATTTATTTATACAAGCGAATCGCGCCTGAACATTAAAATCCAACCTGAAACCATAACACAAGAGCATAAAAAATATCATATTTTACGAATAGTACAAAAACTTTATGATAAATACTAAACGAATAATACGAATGCGACAAATTATATTTAGGATCTGACACGAGTTGTCATTTCATACCATAATTAATTAAACGAGTTCAGGAATTTTGTTAGTAAGCGAGTTTGGCGAGCTTACTAACGAATTTACTGGACGAATTTAATAAAATATGGTATGAAATGAAAACGAGTGTCAGATCTTTTTTATCACACGAAATAAAACCCTTCTAATTTAACCAAAATAAATTGGTAAATTCTCCAAGTTGTGTACTGACGTGACGTTATTTCATGTTGACGACGTCATTTCACCAAAATAACGTCATCGGATTGGTCAGTCAAAGAATATGTTGCCAATGAAAACGCTCAAAATGTTATCTTACACATATGTAAGACAGAAATATTCGTAATGGCTGTATTACTCGGGAAACAAGGCATAGCATGTGATAAATAACCATTTCGTTATTGTTTATTTATGTTATTAATACGTTTTACTTTTGAATGAATTAAATCATTTAAATTCACGCATTAAATGATTGTATAGTTTTATTAAACGATAAATTATGTCTAAAACAGTTTTCTTTAAAATAAAGTACACATTGTAATAACACGAATTAATTTAAAGACATTTGGTGTCCTACTTTCCCGTAAAATGAATGAAGATGAAACTTGGAATTGTTCCCATGCATGATATTGAATGAAGAAATCCTGTCGTTTTGGTCAGTAAAGTATTTCAATTTCGAGGGTTGTCTAATAAACCTATTCTAGAGTGGTATCAGTAATACAGACTTCGGGACAACACATTGAGAAAACATACGTAATTATGAACAAAGAAACATGGTTTTACCGTGCACATTTACTTATTAGTGGTCAGAAACTTACCAAGTGATTTTGAGTTTATATTGTCCGTTTTTTCTCAACTGTCAAACCTTGAATAATTTCACGGTGGTTGAATGCGTTATTTATATCCTTGGCCAGCGTTCGTGGTTTTACACAGAGTTCAGCTGTAAGATAGGATGTTTAGCTAGAACAGACCACGTGACTGCTTGTTACCTAGAACAGACCACGTGACTGCTGGTCGATATGGTCTATAGCGTGCTTCGGGTATCAGGTAGAAATTACTACCTGCCATGTATGATATTTAATGCAGGGTTTTCAACAGAGCAGTAATTTCTACCTGTATAATATTGGAGAGCGAATAGCTTAGTGGTATATTGCTCGTCACGACAACTTAGCTTTTGCTGGTTAGAGTCATGTCATTAAACGTATTTTGAGCAAAGAGGTAATATTTTAAATGTTAAATTACATTTTTATAAACATTAGATTTTTTATTTACATAAAATTGTAATGTCATTTTCTGTTCTCTTTTTATCTTTGCTTGTTTTTTTTAATGTTCATTAAAATAAATACAGTCGAGCCTCTTTACAACGACATTCGTCCCAACGGAATATTCGACTTCCGACACCATTTTGTTGGGAACGGATTATCTTTCATTAAACTGGTACCCGTTATAACGGAATATTTGGTTTCCGACTCCGACGCAAAATATGCGGAAACCAATCAATAGAACGTGCGCTAATCTGATTTGTTATAAAGACAATCGGAACCGACGACTCACAAACCGTGTTAATTTGTCACAGGTCCTATTTTTGAGTAAATCAGTTTTTATCAGCATGTGTTACAGGATTAGCCGAATAAGGTGTGATAATCTATTTTACAACGTAAGCTTAATTGACACAACAGTGAATGTCATACGTGTACCAAAGACAAGGTTGTTGTTGTTTTTTAAGTTGGTCTCGTTGATATTTTTAAACAAATTTTAAGAAAAACAAACAACAATTTTATTCGCACATGTGTTTTTTAATTTGCTAATTAATCCCCGTGATAATAATAAGAAATGCTTGCTTATGGTGCCAAATATAGTAACACAAGTTCACATAATCGGAATGTCTTATTTTGCCCTTTATTCTATAGCTATATTGCCGGAATTCGCTATAACGGAAATTCGATATAACGACATTCTAGCGGTAACGGATTGCGTTTGTAACGAGGTCTGACTGTAATTCATAAAATAACAATTTAAAAACAAAATCAGATAAGCGCTTCTTCGTCTTCGTCTGCCGTGTCCGTCTCTGTGGTGTTTTTAAAGACGCAGTCCATAGAATATAATTCAATATATCTTAAATTGGCATTAGTTCTAATCAACGTTAATGATTGTTTATTATTTACGAAAGGCATTTTATAATGTCTGTGTTCGAAAATGCTTGGTTCGAACGGAATATACATTAATGTACATGCTGATTTACTCCAGAGGCATCACCAAATAACATACGATAAAAGTTACCAGAAATTTATTATTTTCCCGATTTCAATGCGTTTTTTTTTTTTTTTTGATCGTTAAGATGTCTATTAGAAACGATTTCTGCAAACTTCTATTTTTATTAACATATTTTTGGACTGCTGCTTTAATATTATTTTAATCTTGTAAATCACGATTTACTATAAGCAATCGTATGAAAACAAGGTACTTGTGTACAATGATAAAAAAAATCCACTGTAGGCGTTAAATAAAGAAATAAAAAGTAAACCTTTCTTGGATTTGAACCCGGGCCGCTCGGTTAACAACCGACGTTCTTTTTCTTAAAACCACTAGGCCATTCCGACTGCTGTTCAGTGCAGAATTGCGTAATATGTTAACATATTTATCATGTATGGTGCATATCACAAAAGGCGAATCAATACCCGTAAATACGATGGAAAACTGCCACGAAAGTGAAATGCTAAAAATAACACATTCAACCACCGTGAAATTATTTATGATTTGACAGTTCAGAAAAAAACGGACTATAAATTGTTGAATAGATTATATATTTCAACTTTTAAGTACTTTAAAACATGTTTCATAGACGTCCCTCAAATTGACTTGTTCAGTTAATGACAATTGATATTACTGTAAGAAGTAAAGTGATTTATAACAAGCATGGGAATTGTGTAAATTTAGCACAGTGTTTGTATGAATAGTCTGACTTCTGTCTTTCAATATTTAACAAGTCTCTCAATAATGTCCGCTAGTGCAGGATAAAGCTTTACAACGTCAAATATTTATGAATACAAAGCATCAACCAGCGTATGCAAGTTCATACCAGAATAAATCAGCATATCGATTAGAAAACCTGTTCAAACGCAATTATTTTGTCCGATTTTCTTTTAGTCCTAGTGTTTGCACCGTGTAATTTATGATTGCAAATAAAATATAAATTATTTTATTACCTCAGTCAGTTTGTTGTTAATGTAATTTTCGACATACAGTAATGCAGGATATGCAAAGGTAAGTACAATAATGTACACTTTTAATTATTTTTCTTTTATTGTTTTTCGTAAACAAAGAAAAGAAATAATATTGCAATAGTATACCCTTGATTTTACAGAACAGATAATTATACTTCACAACTGATTTAAACATATTTTATTTGCACAATATTGACAAAATTACATACAATCACGATTTACCATAAGTACATATTGGAAAAAGGGTTAGACCTAAAGTTCTACGATGTTATCGAGGGTCTTTCCCTGGGAGTGTTAGTTACATATTGTAATGGTGACAAGCGTACTTTGAACAATTGTTGTCATTTAGGAAATCAAAAGTATATTATGATAATAATAATAATAATAAAAACAATAATAATAATAATAATGATGTTGATAATAATAATAACATTTGAAAACACAATATGAACAAATTAGTGATTTAAATATATAGTAAATAGACAATCATATGCAAATATAGATAGTTGTAACTCCTGTCCAGCAAGCAGTTAAGTTTTAACGTTAAGTTTTAAAACAAAACGCTTTTTGTCGTAACAATATATCTTTGAACTTCTGAACTAATTGTATTGTCTTCATTATTAAATGAGGGTTTACCGTAGAGGAGCAAATAACCAATTAAGGGATGAAATGAGCGAAGTGCATTAAACAGAGATATTTGTTGCATGCGGTAATTAGGGCATTGAAAGAAGTAATGTGTAATATTTTCACCATCATTTCCACATGAACAAAGGGGTGAGTTTGCAAGGTGGTTTAGGAATAGGTCGGAGTTTAGGTTGCTGCAGTTATTTTTTAGTCTAGCATGTAAAATCGATGTTTTTCTATCCCCAGTGTAGAAATATTGGGGGTTATCTTCGCATAAAAGTAACATTTGTTTCAAGGAAGCTGTAAATTGTGAAAGGGTTTCACTGTTGCGGATATCGATATGTAAGGAGTTCCATAGATCTATGGCAGATGGCAAGAACGAACGTGAATATAATAATGTTCGCCTTGATAGACTGGTATAGTCTTGTGTATTTCTAAGATTACGAGATGACTGTTCTTGAACTGTTTGTGGAAGAAGGTTAGACAAGTAATTAGGACACTGTCCGTTATGCATCTTGTAGATGCTAATCAGTTTTAAAAATCGCCGTCGTTTGTCTAGACTAGGCCAATTAACTTCAGTATAAAGATTTCTAAGAGATACAGATCTAGTTAGGCCTGCAACAATACGCGCGGCTTCATTTTGGAATTTTTCTAATAATTTCTTATCATACAAAGAACAACCATCCCAAACAACGCACGCGTATTCTAGTATTGGCCGCATATGACTGACGTATATTTTGTAATGACCGAGACATAGCGGAACCCACAAATACTGTTTGGGTTAGACAAATAACATTCTATCCATTGTAATATGTTTCCACTGATACCAGTTTGCTTAAGTCGGTCAAAGGCCTTGGAAATGTCACAAAAAATGACGCAGTTAAATTTCTTGTCATCAATAGAACGAGCTATTAGATCAACTATATCAATCAGTTGGTAGACAGTTGAGTGACCCCTGAGAAATCCCGATTGCTTGCAATACATTAAGTTATGCGAAATAAAGTGATAATAGAGGTGTTTGTATGCTACTCGCTCCATACGTTTTCCTAGACAGCTCAATAGGAATATGGGACGATAATTGGAGGGTATATGTGAGTCACCTTTTTTAAATAGGGGCATGACAATTGCATTTTTCCGTAATGAGGGATATGTGCATTCTTGTATTGATTTATTAAACAGTAAGCATAACAGTTTGGCAATAGACAAGCAAGTACGCTTAAGAACAAGATGACGGATTAAATCTTCACCAACCGCTTTATTAGTTATTAAAATTTTAATTACGTCTATTATTTCTGATTCAGTTATAGACACGTTTTGCAAATATTCAAAAGAAATGTCATTTGGGGCAAGGAGGACTCCAAAAGATGTATCTAAAGTTGATATGGAAACAAAGTAATTGTTTAAGCAAGTTGCTTTTTCTTCATCAGACATGTATATACTTACGTGTCCATGAGTATCAACCGATTTCAAGGGCGGTATCACATCAGAATGAGAGTGTGTATGTATTAGATGCTTCAACAGCTTCCAATATTTTTTAGAGTTAGTGGAATGTAAATCGTTTAATGTAGTTTTCAATATTGGAGAAAAATTGTTCTTTTGCGTGTTTAATCATATGATTGACCCTGTTACGAGCGTGTTTGAACTTTGCCCAATTGTTTTGAGATGGATATTTGATAGCGTTCTATTTACGTCGGTCGCGTTTTCGCGCAAATGTACGTATCATAGAGTCATACCATGGTTTGTCATTTGAACGTACGGTAACAAGTTTGTACGGAATACATGATTTCATCAATTCTAGTAATTTGTTAGTGAATAATACGGTCGCGTCTTCAACATTAACATACTAATAAAGCTCCAATTTTCGTTGTCAATTGAGTCATATAGACGTTGAACATCTGCACGTTTGTAAAGCCAAACATGTCTTTGCATCGGTTTACTAATCACTGTTGGGACTTTAATGTGTACGGCCGTAGCACGATGATCACTGACTGAAACATCAATTGAAATTATTTCACTGTCCAATAAATACAGATTATCGGAGACAATAATTGGGTCAATTAAAGTAGCAGTGTTGGCCGTGACTCTGGTTGCTTCCGTAATGACATTACCTAAATTAAAAAGAGTCATGGACTAGTTTAAGCGGGTGTATTTTTTTAACTGGTCTTCATTTATGTCACCGAGCATGATTAAATTTTGGTTCATGTCCAAGGCTTTATCGATACTAACTTCAAGGTCTTTCCAAAAAGATACACTGGCGTTAGGCGGACGATAACAGCAGCATATTAAAGCAGTGAAGTTTCCTGTTTGAATTTCGATCCAGATTGAATGCAAGTTAGAACATTCTAACTCAAGTACACGACGCGACAATATAGACTGATTTACATATATTAATAAGCCGCTTGAGTGAGGGTATAGTCTTTCCGGTGGAGAGCTATATTAAAACCATCAATTCGTAAAACATTATCGGGAACGACATCAGTAAGATGAGTCTCCGTAAAACATAGTATATCAAAATCACACAAATTACTTTTAATATAGTCTAATTTGTTTCGTATTGACCGCACGTTTAGATGCAGAACACTTAGAGCACAGCTATCTGGCCCCGGGTTAAGCTCAATATCCCCTGACAAGATTAATATAAATCTAAGTATATCAATGAGTAAAAGATTAGCTCGAAGACAAACGGTCGCATAATGTATTCTGAGAATAACGCACGCGAGAGTCGGAAAAAGAAAGTAAGGAGCAATACAAATTCGCGTGTTGCACTCCACACGTAGACATATTTTTGACGACAAATGCATCTAATTGAGTTAAATAATCCCACGGTCATTCTGTAAGCAGCAATATCGTTACCCATTAGGTAGAAGATGAACATACATACATATATGACAGCATGGCCGTGAAATAAGAGAAAAATAATTCACGTTTCATGAAACTGCTTGACGAGCACTGGACAGGACTAGTACGAGACATAAAATAACAAACGTAAAGAAAACAAAATGGAGCATATTGAAATAATAGCAAATGGTAGCAAATGGATGATCTAGTTTTAGCAAGAATACAAAGCATTGTTGTTAATTGTTAAGCAGTGCATAATTATGTTCTCACACAATAAAAAAAATGCGAACACAACTAAGCGTAAAATAAGATAAAGATGTAAAAAATGCTTAAATGCATCAATGTTGCCTATGGAAATGTTTACAAAATGTAGTCTTAATACCGAGGGGATCGACAGGCATATAGATGTATGCATTTACATAAATAGTTTATCCCTAGCACATCATATTTTTCATGACGCAAGGTAAAAGATAAATCAGAAATGTGTTTACTGACAAGTACTTTCGCACTTAGTGCGATAAATCGCAAACACAACTGTAATAAACAAAAAAGCACATACATGTTAGCAGTTAACTTAATGATACCACAGACGAATAAAAAGTACTTATTAATTGTGTACTGAGAGCAAAATACCTAAGGTGACTGTCTATAAAAATCGGAAATAATAGCTAGTCAAGGATTTTACAGTATAATTGGTAGTAGTGACAGTGATATAACAATATCGTCAGTACATTTTACAATTGACAAAGTAATAATGTTTATAGTATATTTAGATAAACAATATCGAACACTTATTATGTAAATGTATAGAAACCTCATATATGACCGTCTATTCAAAACGAAATAATAGAAGGCCAAACAGGTTAAAAGTGCATAATGGTATTGTACATGTACGTATAAAAACTGCATAGAACAGAACAGAAACAGACAACATTAATAGCAACTTGTACAATGTACATCGTCAACAAAAATTCAATACAAATAAGCAGATGTCATGTGTGATATGTGGAAAAGTCATAGCGCTGAAAAAATATAATTAACAATTTATACCATATTTCAGATTGTTTTCTTTGTTTTGCGGTATTCAATAACCTTGACATTAGAACAGAAACTGGTGGGCGAAGCCTTATATGCCTGCTTATATTGTAATAAGTAGCGCGCAGTATATTGAAATTTTGTTTTAATTTATACGCACGCTACTTATTGCACGGTAAGCTTCTACACTTGACAACGCGACACACGTGCTTGGCATGTCAGACATCACATGACGTCTAGGAACTGCCCCTTGGGATCAGCATCGTAGAAAGTTGCGATGTGATTGGTAAATATGGTATATAACACTTGTAGAACCCTTTGACCTCAATATGTTAATTATTTAATCTTGCCCTGAGGGCTCGTTAAATAACTAACATATTTCGGTCAAAGTATGCTACAACTATTACATAATCTTCAAAAATATCACAAACAATTTGTGTTTAGAGAGTGAACCAATCAAACATGAAACTGATGGAAGTTGAAACAATGGGATACATTTGAGGCGTGTCGTGGGAAACCCGGGCTTAATGCATGTACGTAAAGTGTCGTCCCGGATTAGCCTTTGCACTCCGCACAGGCTAATCCAGGACGACACTTTCCGCTTATATGGTATTTTCTGTTTCGATGTAGTCTCTTCTAAACATAAATCCACTGTATTCGGAAAGTGGCGTCATGGATTAGAGTCATGAATTAGATTGCACAGGCTAATCCGGGACAACATTTAACGTACATGTATTAAGCCCAGTTTTCCCACGACACGCCTCATTTATAAGAGGCTATACCGCGCAAGGCGTTCATATTTTTCCTTTCTGCATGTTTAACCAAACGAATATGTTTAGTGTTACATCTTCGTGGTAATTATATTTATACCCTAAAAAATCCGATTCCGCGTTGAGACTAAAACACAAACAAATAAATACGTGTATTTCTATGCATTAAAGTGACGTGTTCACAGATTTTTTATTCTCCCCGAAAAATTGTCGGGGGAGCATATAGTCGCCGCTTTGTCCGTCCGTCCGTCCTTCCGTCTGTCCTTCCGTCCGTCCGTCCGTCCATTTTTCTTGTCCAGAGTATTTCTCAGCAACTAATGATTAGAATTTAATGAAACTTCATGGGAAGCTTCATTACCAAGAAGAGGCTTGCACTGAACCAGTAGGTTCGGCTTCATTACTTTTTCTCAGAGTTATGGGACTTTGAAGATTTCTGAAATAATTTAGTACACAATTCTTGTCTTTTTCTACGCAACTACTGGTCAGAATTCAATAAAACTTTATAGGAAGCTTCATTACCAAGATGAGGTGTGCACTGAAACAGGGCGTTCCGCTTCAAATTATTTGTATCAGAGTTAAGGGATTTTGAAGAATTCTGACATTAGCATTTAGTGCACAATTCTTGTCTAGTCTATTTCTACGCAACTACTGGCCGGAATTCAATGAAACTTTACAGAAAGCTTCATTACCACTCTTCACTGTAGTTTATGTCTATGTCTATTAACATGATTGTATTTGTATTGTACTGATGCACTTTGACTATATGTTGTTTACTTGTATGTTAATGGTCAAAGGCGTTTTGCCGATGTTCCAATAAAAAACTTGAAACTTGAACCCAGAGGAGGTGTGCACTGAACCAGAACGTTCCACGTCAGTGATTTTTCTGATAGTTATGGGATTTCTGAAATTAGTATTTAGTGCTCAATTAACTCTAGAACGGATTGAGGTATTGTAATGAAACTTCATACATAGATACCTTATAGCGAGACCTCGCATGGGATTGCCTATGGGGTCGGTGGGGTCAAGGTCAAGGTCACCCTTCCTAAACGAGAAACGGGTTTCACTCAATAACTTGAGAACGCATTGAGATATTTTAATGAAACTTCATACATAGATACCTTATATTGAGACCTCGCTTGGTATTGCATATGGGGTGGGTGGGATCAAGGTCACCATTACTAAAAATAGAAAAATGGTTTCCGCTCAATAACTTGAGAATTGCATCGAGATATTATAATGAAAATTTCATACATATATATCTTATATCGAGGCCTCCCTTGGAATTGCATATGGGGTGGGTGGGGTCAAGGTCAAGGTCACTGTTACTAAAAATAGAAAAACCGGCTTCCGCTCAATAACTCAATATGTGATATTTTAATGAAACTTTTTATGTAGATACCTTATATTGAGACCTCTTTTGGATTGCTGATGGGGTGGGTGGGGTCAAGGTCAAAGTCACCGTAACTAAAAAAAGTTTCCGCTCAATAACTTGAACGCATTGCGATATTTTGTGAAACTTCATATGTAGACACCTTAAATTGAGACCTCGCTTGGGATTGCTGATGGGACGGGTGGGGGGATTACTGATGGGGTGGATGGGGTCAAGGTCAAGGTCACCATTTACTAAACAATAGAAAAACAGTTTCTGCTCAATAACTTTAGAACGCATTGAGATATTTTAATGAAACTTCATATGTATACATTTTATATTAAGACCTCGCTTGGGATTGCATATGGGGTGGGTGGGGTCAAGGTCAAGGTCCCCGTTAGTAAAATTAGAAAATCGGTTTCTGTTCAAGAACGACAGAACTAATTGAGATATTTTAATGAAACTTCATACATAGATACCTTATATCAAGGTCTCACTTGGGATTGCATATGATGTGGATGGGTTCAAGATCAAGGGCACCGTTACTAAAAATAGAAAAACAGATTCCGCTCAATATCTAAAAGACAAATTCAGATATTTCAATAAAACTTCATAATTTGTGTAGATACCTTATTATCTAGAACTCGTTTGCGAATGCGTATGGGGTTGGTGGGGTCATGGTCATCGTCACTAAATATAGAAGAAGGGTTTCCACTCAATAACTTTAGGACGAATTTAGATATTTTAATGAAACTTCATATGTAGATACATTATATTGAGACCTCGCTTGGGATTTCATATGGGGTGGGTGGGGTCAAGGTCACCATGACCAAAATAAAACAACCGGTTTACGCTCAACAGCTCAAGTATGAATGAAGGTAGTGTAATGTTACTTCGAATGTAGATATATTATGTTGAAATCTCACATGCGATTGCATATGGGATAGGTGGGGGTCAAGGTTACCGTTTCTTTTCACTTACATAAACATACTTCTGTTCAGGGTCAGTATTCTTAAATGTCCTAATGAATAACTAAAAAGGCAATTTCTTAACTTAAGTTGTACTTAATTGCAATTCCTAGCCATGACCTTCACCTTGCATCCAAACTTTCTTTTATTATTGTGCTGACTTTTATGCATTTCATTCGAAAATTTGGTTTTCGTGGAATTTCCACGTTTCTTGTCTTACAGTTATGGGACTTTGATGATTGCTGAAATTAATATATGGAGCACAATCTTGTCTGGAGTCTGCTCTTCTCCTCTGATTGCTTTCCCATTACTTGGCAAAGCGCATTGGGGAGCATCCATCAGTTCACTGATATCCTTGTTTGATATGCCGTTAAACATCTTAACTCTGTGTATGTATCGTGAAGGCCGAGGTAATGATATTCATGTACATCTTGTTTACAGGGTAAGCTGGTCCAGGGCCCAGTGGCGCGCACTGTCCCTGATATTATGGGACCTGCTCATCTACCAGTGCTTTCCAGTAGCCAAACTTACCAACAGTCCCAACGTCATCAAGGTGTAACTGGTCCGCTCGAGTCTGCCACTGGTGAAAGAGGCTCTAGCTCAACACCATCAGCCAGACTGGAGTAGCATCAAAATCGAAATTAATATAAATCTACGTATCCAGCAAGACGTTTTCAATCAGACAAAGAACAGTTTTTACAGTGATTCTGACAGCAAACAATCAAACGATACAGAACTTGATACACTAAATATTGTCAGTGATGACAATTTCAGCTATAACGACACTGAAAGCGATATTGGTGAGCAAGATAATGCCGATAACGGAGAACAACTTAATGAGGTGGTTAAAGACAGTGAAAACGTGATTAAAAGTGGTGAAAACGTGAATGAAATCAAGGACGCACTTGGCGCTGCGTATGAACAGAAAGCAGCCGCGACAGGAGAGGTTTCTGGTAGGACTGAAGGTGCTAACGTAACCATTTCAAGTCCAGCATCCAGTCCCGTAGATGACTATGGGCGGCCAGTGGTGGGAGATGGCTATGGGCGGCCAGTGGTGGGAGATGACTATGGGCGGCCAGTGGTGGGAGATGACTATGGGCGGCCAGTGGTGGGAGATGACTCTCCCGAGGAGTATGACGCGGACAAACGACGCATTTTTTTATTTCATGAAATGTAATGAAAGTGTGGAGAATAACATCGACTGATACCCCGATCATTTCATTGTTGATCGTATTTGATCATTTCGTTCTGGGTAATATTGAGCTACTTTTTTTAATTTATATTATACTTTACAAAAGTACGTAATTTGATTAAATACAGCATAGGTTTTGGTAAGCAGAATCAGACAAAATATAAACTCAAATAACATATTTAGTCTATGTATTGACGACAATGCTACGCCACTCATGAAATATAGTAAATCTTAAACTTAACTCAACAAATAGCATCTTGTGTTTATTTAAGTCTCCTTACCCACCATTCATTTTCAACTCAAAGCAAGGCAAACAAACGTGTTTATTCGTGTAACATGTTTAACATGAAGATTACGAGCGTAAAGTGTCGTCCTGGATTAGCCTGTGCGGACTGCTCTGGCTGATCCAGGGCGAAACTTTACGCAGATGCATTAAGTCCGGGTTTCCCTCGACACGCCTCTCATTGGATTCTAGACTTAACTGAGATCGGAAATTCATTCATCCCTTAACTTCTAGAATCAACATGTATGTTACTTTTTTGATTCACCATTTTTGACAGTTATTAGGTCTGCCTTATCATTTTTTCTTTTACTTGACCTGGGTTTGCTGTTTTCCCTGAAGTTTCAACACTTGTTATAGACTTTACTATTACTACATTGAGTTCTTTGGTAGCATTTGTTAATAATTTAATATATACATGTACTTCGGAGGCAATGTCACTGCAGTTATATATAATTTGTTGTTGTTGTTGTTGTTTTTGTTTTAATTTAATTTGGGAACCTGGTTGCAATTCAAAATTGGATATGCTACCTGATTGTGTACTTATTGTGTTCTCCAAATAGCGCATTCGTCTTAACCATGTATTAGGACTGTCATACAGATGAATGCGAAGTTTTATATTGATTAAAGGAACTATGTCAACGAAAAATTGGTTTCCTATTGCACTATAAATTATATTAAAGTCATATACATTAAACAAATAATATATAATATAATACATAATGAGATATTTGACAAAAACAAATCAGCAAAATTGGTTGCAAAAATTAAAAACCCTAACAGGTATCGAACTCACGACTGAAGAGCCATACGAAGAAATGACAGAAAGCAGCGCTTAAACCAACTGCGCCATTCTGCTTTGTAAGGTTACATCTGTAAACAATGGTTCTAGAAAATACACACAACTCTGACGTCAAAATGTAAACATAAAAAGGGCCAAACAAACAAACACAACCCATATTATAAATTGATTTTTTATCTCAGAATGCGTAAAATCTTTACCCATGATATACACCTTATTTTAACCGTTATTATATGCTAGTTTTAATATTTTTATTTCATTTATCTTAATTAAATGATTATTATATTGTAACTTCATTACCAGTTGGAACCAGTTGTAACATACATAACAACAATTATCAAAAGTTCTATTATTTATGTCTTTTACTATTCAAAACACGTTATAGACCGTTTTCACGACGAGGTATTATTTTACCGTAACACCGGTTGGCGGCCATATTGGAGGTATTCCCCAGACTATCTAAAAATATAGTTATATGACTCAACAAGAAAAATGCCAATGTTTTCTGAAGCGTAAAATGACTAAAAATAACCGATAGATATCCTACAAGTGTGTTCATATTCTGACTGTGTATACGAACGGCGATCAGAAAAACTATACAAGTTTTGATGCTGTGAATAACGTTGAATGTGTATGGACATCTGGCGTTTAGTTTTTATTGACAAGAAACATGTGATTAGCCTCATTTAATATGAAACTGTAAGTGTGTGCCTATGAAATATCTGTTTTGTAATTTATCGGTAGTTGGTACTTAAATTTAAAACCAGTGTTTTTTGACAATGATATGTTACTTTATGTAGCTGGCAGTCAGTGAGTCACTCCTTTCATGCTTGATTTAGTACAATAAGGGACATGGTCAATGAGGTCTATAAATTATAATACAAAATGCTAAAATTATATATTTAAACTCTTCATGTAATATTGTTATTTTATTTAAGATATCCACTCCCAGCCTGACAAAGCCCTAAACCCGGGTTAATCGCAGAGAAGATGGGCACATCCTAAGCCAGCCACTGCGACTGCAAGGTTGTGGCGAAACGTGTACACATGAAGCAGCTTTTGTTTTCGGTGTTGGTCACCATTAAACTGTAATGATTACTGCTGTAATTAAATTTATTAATGCATTTTGGAATATTTTATTTTTTTTAACTTTCAGATCTCCAATGTTGTTATTCATGTACAGTATCTATAAATTTAAGATTTCTCTAATTATTTGTATTACTTATTTTAATGTGTATTATATTATTAATATTGTATAAAAAAAAAAAAAAACTCAAGTAACAATTAAATATTGGTATTACATATATTAATGTGCATTATATTATTTGCAAAATTTCATATTCAACAACAACAACAACATTTATTCAGCAATAAAGCTTATACAAGCTCATAGCCTACATAGTATGAATAAGTATAAATATTTACAAGTAATGGCAGAAGTGGAACGTATAATTGTCTAATAAAATGGTTAAACACAATTATATTTTTATTGACAGAAGTAAAGAGAAGAAATCTTTAATTGGAGAGAAACAAACATCATTGCTCATATATTATTTAAATACTAATAGGAGGAAGTATTTAATGATTAAAAAATCAAACATGTTTGCGTGAAATAAAAATCAGTAGTTCCGTAGTTTATGACTAGGATACTTAAAATTTTACTGGTAAACGATGTTTTAATTACGTTCTAATTGGCGTCTTAAATTAGTTTCTTCATACATGAACTTCGCTACACTTATTATTTCATTTTTATTTTCGCTGGATATTAATCTTTTAAACGTTGAAATTGTTGGCCACCCGCAAAAATGTTGTTTTAGGAGTTTTTTTCTAACGTGTGTATATATTGGACAGACTAACAAGAAATGATATTCATTTTCTATTGCGTTCATGTTGCAAAATTTACACTTACGATTTTCTCTGTCAATATTATGATATCGTCCTCTTTCTATTTCTAGATTATGTGATGATAACCGGAACCTACTTAAGGCGATTTTATATTTTGTTTCATTTACATTGTCTAACTACGTTTCTAGTGTTAAGTTTTGTTTAAATAAGCAATAAGAAGATAGGCGTGGAGAATTGTTTACCTCGCTATGCCAGGTTTGTGTACAACTGTCTAGTATTCTTTCTTTGCATTGTATTAAATGCGCTTCGGTTATGTTTTGGTTAATCCATAAGTCAGACATGCCAATGTTTTCGAGAATGGTTTTCACGTGACAAGCCCGGTTTTGATTGTTATATGTATGGCCGTTATTCGCATCGTTTTTCAGCATGTTATATATGGTTTTAATTACGCTGTTTTCATTTGACGAAATCAGTTTAAACCAATATTTAATAATATTTATTTTCTGTATTTCTTTGAATGGCATTCGTCCTAATTATCCATATAACGCGCTAAGATTTGTTGACTTATTGACGCATAGTATTTTTCTTAAAAATTTTGTATGCACGGCTTCTATATCGTTTGCCCGCGCAGTTCCCCAGATTTCGGATGAGTAATTTAATACGGACGCAACAAGGATGTCGAAAAGTTTTAGTTTGCTTTTTGTGCTAAACTCGTAACTATTGAACACTGAGAATAGTCGGTGCATTGATTTCGAGGCGTGGTCTGCTATACATTTTTGTGTTCTATTTAAATTACCATTTTTAAAGAAGTATACTCACAGATATTTGAAAGAAGTAACTACTTCCAGTTTTTCACCGTATAGGAAGATATCAACATTCGTGTAGCGTGTTCCTTTTTCAAAAATTAAAACTTTTGTTTTGGCTGTATTAATTTTCAATGTCCACGTGTTACAGTATGTCTCTATGTCCGTAAGCATGGTTTGTAGTGCTGTTGGTGAGGTTGGAAAAAGAATCTAGTAGTCAGCATATAGTATTAGAAATAACTTTAGTTCGTTAATAGTGAATAAGTCATCTATGTCTTCTGGGTACTAACTATTGTATGCTGATAGAGCTGTTGCATTAACATCAAGTATAAATAAAATTCGGTATTCTGTGTATTACTAAAATTTTATTATGATTCAATTTGCACTACCTTTTGTTCTTAAAAAGATATTGATTTATTTTATGGATCATGTTGTGTAACCATTGTATGTTGATGGAGTTGTTGCATTAACATTAAGAAATACATAAAATTCGGTATTCTGTGTACTACTCACATTTGACGGTGATTCAAATGGTATTATTTTTTATTCTTTACATAGATATTGATTTATTTTATGGATACAACGACATATTAAAGCAGTTATATATATAGCCAGATACTCTGTTATCATGTTTGTCTAAAATATCTGTATAGTTCATCCATTACCAATTTATTATTTATCTGTAAGAAAAACAACGACTTACTATATTCATGTATTTTGTATTATCATTTTGTTTAACACTAGAAACTGTAAAGTTTATGTGTAATAAAATCCTGTTCTGTTCTGTTCTGATAAAATGAAGAAACAAACAAACCTGTTCTGTGTTTATGTGGTTCAATATGTCATTTACGAACATCATGAACAGCAATGATGAACTAGAGTCACCCTGTTTCACACCTTGGTGTATAAGGATAGGGTCAGACAAGTTGTGATTAAATTTAATTGGGATTTAACGACACTGTACATTGCCTTTAGGGCATTTATCATTTTTGAACTTACATTTTCTGACATTAATTTTTGCCAAAGCAGTGTGTGATTGATTTTATCATAGCATTGTTGATAATCAATAAAAACAGTGTATAATTTTTGTCCTGAATTAATTATTTTTGATATTATTGCGTGGAGTATAAATATGCAGTCTGTCGTACTTTTTCCCTTTTGATAACCAAACTGACAGTTCATGATTTTTTCGTGTTTATTTGTCCAATTTGTTAGACGATTAAGTAGTAGTTATGAGTATATCTTTGCTAAAATGTTATTTAAGGTTATACCTCTATAGTTGTTTGCTTCGTTTGATTTCCCGCCTTTAAATATAGCAACTATATACCCCAGACCCCAGCTTTCCGGATATTCGGCATTTTTAAATAGTTTATTGTATATTAAAAGTAAATGTGGTGCTAATATATTAAATGATGACTTAATTATTTCTGCAGTTATATTAATCTGGACCACATGACTTATTATTGTTTTGATGGAAAACAGCAGCTTTTACTTCGTTCATGGTGAATTCTTTGTCTAAATCATTATCTGTTGTTTCAGTGAAATTTATATTGTCGTTTATTTTTGTGGGCTGTTCGCCTAATAAATTATTAAAATGTGTATACAGGTCATCTAATTTTGGACTGTCATCAGTGTTTGACGTCTGTTTATAGCATTTTTTAAAGAGATTTCCAGAATTGTTTTGGATTTGATTTAGCGGTATTTTCAAGCTTTTTTCCTTCTGATAGTTTGTATTTAGCTTTAGCTTTTTTTATTGTTTTGTTGTACAGAGTTCTCATTTTTACAAAATGATTTCTATTTTCATCAGTTTTAGATTTGTTGAACACGTTTCGCGCGCGTTTCAAATTTTTCTTCGTCGTGTAACAATTATTATCAAACCATTTTGGAGAACGTGATTTGTTGTGGTTATTTTGATTGTGATTCGAACTGATTGTTTTTCCGAATATTTTGACCGCATTATCATATATACAGTCTGTGATACATTTTATTTCACGGTTTATATTTTCGTTATGTAAGTCATTTAGTGAACTGATATTTTCTTTTAAAGATTCTTGAAATTGTTCAACCAAACTCGCGTTGAAAACAAGCTTAGTTTCTTCTGTATATTCGTCAGGTGGTATAGTTCTAGTTTTTGTATTACATTTTATTGAGAAATAAATAGCTGCGTGATCGGAAAAGTTTTTCCAGTCGAGTATTTGAAATTAATTTACGAGATCGACATCGTTTGTATTTACAATAAAATAGTCAGTTATACTCGTGCCTCGGGTTGACGAGAATGTAAATTGATTTTCTTGCTCATTGTTAAGACGTCCATTTACAATTATATGGTTAGTGGATTTGCATAGGTTAATCAGTATTTTTCCATTGTTATCAATGACCTTGTCTGGATTGTTGCGTAATATTGAAAAAAAGTTATTGGTATTTTCTGTATCTAGATCTTTCAACGAGTCAAGATATTTATCAAATTCAAGAATATCTGACAAATTACCTGGTCTGGAATTAATGTCACCTGTAATGCATGGTTTACCAAGTTGTCCATATGTTTCAATTCCTTTTTCTATTTCATCAAAGAAATCAAAATCTTGGTTAATTAGAACTTTGAATTAACAGGTGGAATATAAACATGACACAAATATATATCTGACTCTAGAGCAAACAACGTATTGTCTAGTTTTAACCACCTATTCCATTTTGGTTGGTTTGTACAACGGATATATTATCTGTCAACTCTTTACTGTAATATATTGCAAGTCCTCCGCTATAGCGACCTTTTTTGGTACCAAAATGTTTATTTCTGTGCAGATGGAAACTAGAGTATCCATCTATATCGAGATTTATTGATTGTTTGCTATTTGTCCAGGTTTCAGATATTAAAATTAGATCATAATTTTGAACATATTCTAAAAAGTCAGCATCATTGATTTTTCTTACAAGTCCATTAATATTCCATGCTAAAATGCGTAACTTCCCTTCCTTGTCCTAGTTCGTGACCTCTCTGAACTGGCTGCTTGCGTTGTCACGGGATAGCAGTTTTGCGCCGGCCCATTTCACCTGTTTTCCGGCGCCTTTTTCACGGTTGAATAAAGCGCTTTTTTCTCGTCTTTGTTGTTGTAACGCTTTGGTCTGTTGGATGCCGATGCCCATTCCGGCTGTTTTGAGCTCGCGTGTTTTGGTAATTGCTGTTGTTCGTACCAATTCTCTTTGCTGGTAATAGTGGAATGTGGCCACTATCGGTCTGTGTTTACCGTTGTTTGGTTTACCAAGACGATGAACTCTTTCTAAGGTGATGTTCTCCTCAATTCCGAGCTTTTCTGACATCATAGTCTTTACGATTTCTTCGCACTTTTCATAGGTGTTTCATTAAATCCGTAAAACAAGAGATTTTCTCTCATGCTTCTGGCTTCTAAGTCGTTCGTCTTTTGTTCATTCTCGTTCGTTTGGATTTTGATGTTTTGTACCGTTGCTTCTAATTCTTTGTAATGTTTGTTTATTTTCTGTAGCTCTTTCTCAGTTGATTGCATTTGCTGTTTCGTGTCTTCTAGTTCATTGCTAATAAACTGAGAAGCTGTCTCTACCTCTTGTGTACGGGTTTCGATGGACTTAACACTTAGCTCTAATGCTTCTACTCTTATGCTCAGTTTGTTCAGTAAGTTTTCAATTCCGTCCATTTTTGACACTGATATTTTTATGCTTTTGATGTCCTCCGTCAATCCAGTTGCCCACTGGGGTGGTTGCTGACAAATTACCTGGTCTGGAATTAAGATCACCTGTAATGCATGTTTTACCAAGTTGTCCACATTTTTCAATTTGCATTTGGTTTTCTGTTGGTGTTTGCGGTGAATCTGGATATGGTGTTGTGCTTTGATACCCCTGGAAAGCCCCATGTTGTGGCGTTATGAATTGGAGGTGCGGTGGAAAGTATTGTCCTCCGTAAACCGTTTGTATTGGAGGCACTGTACCGCTCATCTGCACACTGCTGGAACTTCCGGTGACTGGCTTTACATTATCATGCACTTATCTGGTTGAGCACTTGAAAAGTTAGGGGAAGCTTCGTCTTGTGTGCGTTTCTGCCCCCCTTTAGTGTTCTTATCCTGTTTTGACATGTGGTATAAAAATTTACTGCTAGGATCTTTAATCCAGTTTAAAACTGAATTGATTGTACTCTTTAATTGCTGTGCTGTTCGGTTCATGGTATGGGTAGTATACAAATTATCCACTTACTGGATTAAGTTGACGGTGGTGAAAACATCTCACGAATTCGCACATAGGATTTGGATACGTTGTTAGTGTCACGTGCTTTCAGTCTAAACGGACGTGTTTTTTTGCTGTGTCGGAATTTGAAATAAAATTTTATTTTAAACTAAGACCGTGGTGTTTTGAATATTCGAACTATATGGATTACTATTCCTCGTTGTAAGTTCTGATGGGTCGAAATAGAAATAAGAAAAGGAAAGAAAGAAATAGCAGTGAAAATGATAGTGTGAATCCGAACAATAACAAAATACCAAAACAAAGAGGCCCGTCCAGTGAGATCCAGAATTCGGACACTTCTTTCTCAGTAAGTGATTTGTTTGGTTTTACAAACTCTCTGTGTTGTATGGCGATGAAGATGACAATATAACAAATACTAGCGTTTTTCTAAACAATCACGAACTCTGCAATTCATCAAAGGAAAACACCATGGCGGCAGCGCAGCCAACACTACAGGACGTCATGAGTTTATTAGAAAACATAAGTGGGCGACTTACTGCAGTCGAACACAAACTACAATGTCTAGACAAGATGGACCAGCGTATGACGACATTTGAAAAGGACATTAAAACCCTTTGGTTGGCTCTTGACGATCGAGTCAAAAAGGTTGACGAGCGCGTTTCGAAACTCGAACACGTCACTGAGGGGGCGGACATAGCAGCGGCACAGGTCTCAAGCAGGTTAGACGACCTTGAACGCGAACGAGAAAGCCTTCTTGAGGATATGGTATATCTCAAATCGCAAAGTATGCGGAACAATTTAGTATTTACAGGCGTGTCGGAAGTGGAGAACGAGTCACCTGAGACCACGGAACGCATACTGAGAAAACATCTACACGATGCACTCAAGATTGCACAGGAAACGGCGGACGCTATCAAGTTCGAGAGGGTCCATCGATCGCCGGGGGAACCTACACGTGGAAAAATTCGCCCTATCATTGCGAAGTTTACCTTTTTCAAGGACAGGGAGACAGTGAGACGCCAGTGGAAACATCTGAATGGTACCGGATTTAATGTATTCGAACAGTTTCCGCCGGAAGTGGTTTCCAAACGACGCAAGCTGTTACCTAAGATGAGAGAGGCCAGAGCCAAAGGTAAGCGATCATGGATCGCGTACGATACCCTCTACGTAGATGGGCGACCAGTGCGCGATTAGGGGTACGATGGGGGAGAACTCTGCATTCTTTCGTGGAATGTGAATGGACTCACAAACTGTAAGAAAAGCAATCCTTCTTTTGTAAATATTCTCACAAAGTTCGATATTGTTTTTATATATGAATCGTGGACCAATTCTGCTAGCAATGTTTTGTTAAATGGTTACATTTCTCACAACTTTTTCAGAAAATTTCAAAATAGAAATGCTAAACGGTGTAGTGGTGGCATTGTCTTGTATTATAAAGAATGTTTTAAAGATGGTATCGAAATTATTAAAAATCACCATGATTCTATTATTTGGTTAAAACTTGATCGTAATTTCTTTGGTGTTGAAGAAGATATTTATCGATGTGGCTGCTATATTTGGTGTGAAGATTCCCCTGCTTATAACGTTGTAAGTGCAGATTTCTTTGATATTTTAGAAAACGATACATCGCTGTATAATAATCATGGTAAAGTGTTATTATTTGGGGATTTTAATAGCAGAACCGGAGCCAAATATGATTTTATTACACATGATACGGTGAATAAATTAACTGATGACATTGATTATAACCCCGATGTACACTCAGTCCGGGCCTCCGTTGATAAGTCGCACAATAATCACGGGATAAAACTTCTTGATCTATGTAAATCCTCGAGTTACCGTATTGTGAACGGTAGGATAGGTGATACTTGTAAATACACATATTTCTCACGTAACGGATTATCTACAATCGACTATTTGCTTTGCCAAGAACGATATTTTTCCTTGATTAAGGATTTTACTGTGAACGATTTTTTAACGAGTTCAGTGATCATGCTATGTTGTCATTTTCGATCTATTGTAACAATTATTCAAGCGATGTACCTTCTTATGAGGAACATAAATTTAAATGGGACGAATCGTTACGAAATGAGTTTCGCTCAGGTATTATTGCCAAACTACCAGTTTTTAACAGAATTGTGAATGATATTGATTGTGGCAGTTATGACTCAATTAATATCGCGCTAAATAATTTCACCCATCTCTTTCGCAGTGTAGCGGACCCGTTATTTTCAAAAACGATTTTTATTTCAAATAAATCGGAATTTGAGGAAAGCGAAAGCATTAAGCATAAAGATTGGTTCGATATCGACTGTAAAATTGCCCATTCAAACTATATAAGAATGTTGAATATATTTAATGCTGACAAAAACGAAAACAACAGATTTCAAGTTTTAGAATACAAACAAATTTATAAAACATTAATTAACAAAAAGAAGAAATGCTATTATCGAACAATGGTAAATGAGTTAGAGAATTTAAAAAAACGAACGCCTAGGGACTTTTGGAAATTTTTTAAAGCTAAAAAGAAACATAAAAATGAAATTTTATCTTTAGGTGATTTTCGCACATTTTTCTCATATATAAGCAGTGGCATTTTTGACTGTGAAAACGAAGAGGCTGAAACATTTTGCTCTAGTAATGATTTTGACTTGCCAAATACGCGTTTTCCGGAACTTGATCGGCCGTTTACTGTACACGAAATCATTAATGGTATTAAATCATTGAAACGTGGTAAAGCTTATGGTAGTGATTGTGTATTAAATGAATATTTATTAGAATGTAAAGATATTATTTCTGCGCATATTTGTGACTTATTCAATTCTATTTTAAGTTCAGGATTTTATCCAGAAAAGTGGACAGAGGGTATTATAATTCCTATACATAAAAAAGGAAGTGCTTCGGATGTAAATAACTATAGGGGTATTACACTTCTTAGCTGCTTATCTAAGCTTTTTACAACAGTTGTTAATACTCGCATCGAAACATTCTGTAATAACTTTAACATTATTTCGGACGCACAATTTGGTTTTAGGAAAGGGCGGTCCACTGTTGATGCAATATTTATATTAATGTCTTTAGTACAAAAATATATTAATGAAAATAAAAGATTATATGTTATATATGTTGATATGATGAAATGTTTTGATACTATCTATAGAAATGCACTATGGTTGAAATTATATAAATGTGGCATAGAAGGTAAATTACTGAGAATTATAAAAAATATGTACGAAAATGTTAAATCTTGTGTTAAACATTGCTCAAATTTTTCTGAATAATTTAGCTATGCAGTTGGACTATGTCAAGGGGAAGTATTGTCACCTTTATTATTTTCATTGTTTGTAGAGGATTTAGAACTGTTTTTGCAAGAAAACAATTCATCTGGTTTGAATATTGACGATATAACATTGATTTTGTTGCTTTTTGCCGATGATATGGCAATTGTAGGTAAAACACCTGAAGAAGTTCAAAACCATTTAGATCGCTTGCTTGAATATTGCAAAACTTGGGGGCTTAAAGTTAATATCAATAAGACAAAAATCATGGTATTTCGAAAACGTGGTCGATTGTTACCTGCCGAAAATTGGACGTATGATGGACAACCAATAGAAGTTGTAAATGATTTCAATTATCTAGGAACAGTTTTTAATTATACCGGCAACTTTAATTTGAACCAAGAATATCTATCTGGTAAAGCACTTAAAGCCGCGAATATTTTATTCAACAAATGTAAGGAATTTGATTTAAAACCTGAAACCATTTGTCAGTTGTTTGACGCTTTCGTGGGATCAATGTTAAACTATGCATGTGAAGTGTGGGGAAACACAAAGTCTAAAGAAATAGAACGAATCCACCTAAAATTTTGCAAAAGATTACTGAACGTTAAACAAAACACGTGCAATGCAGCGGTTTATGGCGATTTAGGTAGATATCCTCTTTTTATAAATCGTTATATTAGAATTGTAAAATACTGGTTTAAGTTATCAAATACTGACAACATTATATTAAAAACGGTATACTTACAGGCCCTTCAAGATAGTCAGAATGGCCATACCAATTGGGTTTCAAATGTTAAGAAACTTTTTGACATTTACGGGTTTTCTTATATATTTGATAATGTCAATGCTGTCGATGTAAATGTGTTTTTATGCCAATTTAAAAGTAGAATTATTGATATGTATACCCAGGATTGGTATAGAACAGTAGATAATAGCCCTGTGTTAGACATGTATCGTTTATTTAAACCTGTGTATGGCTATGAATGTTATTTAGATATTGTTCCCAAATCTTTAAGATCATATATTGCTAAATTAAGATTATCAGTTTTACCGCTTAGAATTCAAATTGGTCGATATGCCACTCAAAATATTCCTAGAAACGAACGATATTGTCTTTGTTGTAACGAAATTGATATTGAAGACGAATTTCATTTTATTTGTAAATGCTTAAATTTTGTAGATATTAGAAAAAAATATATAAAACAATTTTACTACAATAGACCGTCTGTTCACAAATTTCACCAATTATTAAAAAGTAATAATAAAAATGAACTTTTAATGTTAGCAAAGTATATTAAAGAAGCGTTAAAAATAAGAAATACTTTCCTGAACACTATTGTGTAATATACACAGAGTTGTCCTCCTTTACACTAAAAACATTAGTTAAAAAAAAGTTCATATTTCGATGTTAATTTATTGAAATATCATGACCGTTGTTTTCCTGTTATTCATAAAACTATCTCTGTATTTTATGTGTTTATGTGTATCCGTGTTTACAAATATTTTATTATTATAATTAAATGTTAAAATGATATAACGTGACAAAATGCATGTAAGATTATGATGTGTTTAGATGATGTACTATGTACAAATCTTAATAAACTGTCTTGTCTTGTCTTGTCTTGAGTGTTACAAAGGAAACGTTGTCTGATTTTCATAAATAACATTTAAAAAGTACCTTGTTTTACAACTTTCTCCGCTGATAACATCCACAAATTATAGCACTTTGGTAACACTATGTATATCCACTTTCTAATTCCAAAAATCCACCTGTTTTATTAGTTTTTGTACATGAATTATATTTGCGGGAGCTCAAAAAACACGTCCACCCGTACCGACTACTTGCATTGCACCTTCAGTAACCCCAAAACCGCAAGAATGTAGAGTACAAAGAAAGATGCCATGTTTTTGATGCATTAATTTTTTTTTTGTTATCAACCTGTATGTTTCTTTTAATATGTAGGGTTTCTAAATGAAATAGTTGATCACTTGAGACTGCATGTTATTGTGTTTATATTTTCTTTTCTTGAATAGCAATAAAAAGTAGACACTTTTATTATCTGTAATTAATTTTATTTACCCTATTTCTCATTAAGCAGTGAGAAAATAGTTAATTTGTCGTTGTTTAGTTTCAAAGTTTCAAAAGTTTATTGGCAATCCGGCAAACTGCCTTTGGCCAAATACATATACACAAATGCAAAAAAATATGGCCGAGACAGGGAATCATACACTATAACGTATTTAAAGATGAATACATATGAGATTCAAGAAAAATTTGCATATAAACAAACAGTAACAGTACATATTACAATATAGTACGTTTTTGTTAGTAAACAAGCAATTATGAAGTAGCTAAACGATTATATTCTCACATCTAAGTTTGAAAGCTTCTACCAAAAATTTTGACATGTTTTTGAGTTTTATAACATTTGTGCTAGACATCATTGAAATGAATTTATTTATGTTAGGCCAGGATGTCCTGATATTATATTTTGTACGCAATTCGTTATATAATGGACAACACAGTAAAAAGTGATATTCAGATTCACATACATTTTGGTTACAAAGTTTACACTTGCGTTCTTGTCGGGTTAATCTATTATATCTGCCAACTTCTATTTCAAGACAATGAGAACTTAATCGAAATTTGCTCATATGAATTCTGGCCTTTTCAATGTGAATGCAATCAAGGTATTTTTCATATTCGAAGCTTTTTTTAAATTTCAAGTAGAATTCCATTTTGGGCTGTGATGCTAATTTATCATTCCACTCTTGTACAAATTGATCTTTTAGTCTTTGAGTTACCATGTATGCAATGTCACCTGTGATATCTGGTGTATTAAGCATAAAGCCAAAACCTAGGTTGTCTAAAGTTGATTTCAAAGATTTGCACCATAGTTTGTTGTTCGTACAATTGAAATTAGTTAATATATTGATCTGATCCATGTACAATTGAAATTAGTTAATATATTGATCTGATCCATGAACACTTTGTATAATAATGAGTTATTGTTATTTACAATTTTCATCCAATAACGTAATGCCCTAAGTTTGCATATAACGGCTAAAGGGAATCTACCCAATTCACCGAGTACAGCATAGTTAGAAGTAGATTGTTTTACACAAAGAATATTTTTGCAGAATTTGTAATGTAATTTATCAATATCAGGGTTGTCATAAATGCCCCATACTTCAGAACCATATAGTATAATTGGTGTTACTAAAGAATCAAATAGAGCTAGTTTGGTTTTGATATCTAATTTGACACGGCTAAAAATAGATACAAGATGATGATATGCTCTTAGTGCTTGTTCATTTAATATTTTTACAGTGTTGGACATATTTCCAGTGTAGTGAAATTTTACACCCAAATACACAAAACTATCAACAATTACAATACGTTCATTATTTACTGACCATGAATAGTTGCACCTGCTTTTTCGTTTTTCAAATATGCATATTTTCGTTTTATTAACGTTTATTTTAAGACCCCATTTAGAAGAGTAAAGGTATATTTCGTTAAGTTGGTTCTGAAGACTTACTGGGTTAGTAGTATATAAAACAATATCATCCGCAAATAATAGCATAAAAACAGAAAGCAAATGCAAATCATCATTTGTAAAATTTTGAACATTAATACAATCTTTAATATCATTTATAAACAATATAAAAAGTAGAGGTGACAGGGGTTCCCCTTGTTTAACACCAAGAGAGACATTAAAGAAGTCGGAATATGACGAATCCTGAGTGTTTTTTATACATGATTTAACATTTGCATATATACTTTTTATCATTGTTATCATTTTGCAACTAAGACCAGATTCAATCAATTTTATCCATAAAGCTTCGTGTATAACTGTATCAAATGCCTTTTCATAATCAATGAAAACACAATATAACTTGTGTTTCTGCAATAGTACATTTTGTATAATGCTGTGTAAGATATAAATACAATCGGTTGTACTTCGTTTGTCTCTAAAACCGAATTGAAGTGGATTAAGTACATTTTCTTCCTCACACCAGTTGTTAATTCTGTTTCGTAAACATAATGAATATATTTTTGAAATTACGTTAACAAGAGTGATTCCTCTATAATTGGAAGGATCCTTCTTATCGTCTTTTTTAAATATTGGTATTATAGCACCTTTACACAAAGAATCTGGATAAATACCACGATCAAAAATGTAATTAAATATTATAGTTAAATATGGTACGATAAAATCTTTCGAATCAATAAAGAAATCGGCTACATTGTTGAACAAGTCACAGCTTTTATTACGCTTCATGTTAGAAATCGTGTTTCTTATTTCGTCTTCAGTAAAAGCACAATCAAGCGTTTCAACGGAAGGCGACGAATTCAAGTCATTAGTGTCATTAGCATTAAATGTACTGCTATGTGCAGTATTCGATGATTGTCTAAAATGGTTTAAAAATTGATCCATGTTGATATCATTACTGTTTGAAATATTTTTATTTTTATATTTGTTTATATATCGCCAAAAATGTTTTGGATTGTTTTTGCTTAACTTTGCTAATGTATGTTTTTCTTTATTGTAATATTCGCGTTTTGCATCCCTTTTAACGCAGCAATATTTGTTTCTGGCATCTAAAAATCTAATCTTGTTTGCGGCACAGGGATAACGTTTAGAGATTCTCTTACATTCATAGAACTCTTTTTTGTTTTGTCTGCATGCCTCATTAAACCACAAGGATTTCTTCACATATTTATTTTTACGTTTGGTATTGCCTGAATGTACAGTTTTACCGTTAAGCTGAAAAGAGATATCAAAAATAGTAGTCGATAAAGCATCGATAACGCTATCCAGATTGTCACGCTCCGATAACAAATTATTTGTAATTTCATCAAAAATGTACCTTTTTTCTTCTAAAGTGTTATTTAACAAATCTATATTATTTTGTTTCCAATCTATCTTTTCAAAGATGTGGCCTTGTTTGTACTTTACACATTTATCACAAAGCAAAGTAAATTCAATCGGACAATGATCAGAAAATTCGTTCAAATCAAGTACCTTCATATTACTTATACACGTGTACATATTGTAATTTACTATCACATAGTCAACAGTGCTTGCACCTAAAGTATTTCTACAAAAATTATAACATGTGTAGAGTCCTGGTTCAAGACGCCCATTAGCAATAAACACACTATTTTCTTTACAAAGCGTAAGAAGTTTATTACCGAACGTATTCGTTTGCTGATCCGCCGATAATCGTTGCGGTATAATATCAACAGGAACATCGGGCACAGGCATATTAATGTAGCGGTCGAGCTTTAAATTATCTATCACGTCCGACCTTTGACCTATTCGCGAGTTAAAATCTCCTGTTAAAATGACATCACCAAGTTGACTAAATATTTTTAAATCGATCGATATTTGATCAAAAAAATCAAAATCTTGTAGTATGGAATTTATGTTACTGTACACAGTGGACTCAGCTGGAGGTATATAGCAACAACAAATATACACATCATTTTCAAAACCGAAGAAAGATTTAAGTAGTTTACACCAAATTATCCCTTTTTCGTTTATATCTAAAACTTCAATTTTACCCTGATAAACTGATTTATAGTAAAATATTACACCTCCGCTATGTCTTTTCGCATTTCGGTTGGACTTCGGACGTGGGCATGAGAAACACTCGAAATTGTCGATATGGATATTTGTTGATTTTGCATTCCAAGTTTCTGTAAATATTAATATGTCAGTTTATTAATGAAGTTTAAAAAGTCGCTGTCCTCAAGGTTGGAAACAAGACCCTGCACATTCCAGGATAAAACAGTAAGCAGCTTCCGATCGTCTCCCTAATTGCCAGTCGGGAGTTCGTGGTCCTGGCGGCTTCCGGTGCTATTAAGACGCTGCCCTCCGTATTCGCGTCGGCCACGTGGGGGCAGTTCCGGTACTGGACCAGAAGGTGGCCGGTCATGTGTGTATTTGACACGTTCGATGTACAGCGAGTCATAGGATAGACTCGCCTGTTTTCCATTCCGCTTAGCCTCAATTAAATATGGCAAAACTTTCTTTCGGCGTTCTTGAATTTGCTTTGGAAACTGGTCGCTCACGCGGAAATTACCGTCTTTAAGCTTTTCCCGTGCCGCTGATTTCACGGTCTCTTTGTCACCATAGTAATTAAACTTGGCTACTATTGGTCTTTTCTTGCCATGTTGATAAGGCCCTAGCCTATGTGCCCTGTCGATTTTCATCTGTGAAGCTGCGCTTTCAATTCTTAAATTATTTTCACAAAAAAGCAAAACTTTTTCAGCACAATTTTCAGACTTTCGGCCTTCAAAGCTAATTTCTTCCTCGAAATTAAAAAAAAGTAAATTGTCACGCATTGATCTTGCCTGGAGATCGATTATGGTTTCATTTAGGTCGATGTTTTCATTCCGTAGAGAAGTTATATTTCTTGACAAAGCATCCATATTCGTTTTCATTTCATCACTTGTATTACTGTCAAAGGAACGACTTTTCTCAATATCAGAAAGCCTTTTATCTGACTCATTAAATTTGGATTCTAACGAAGCTACTTTCGATTCAACCATGGATAACTTGTTCGAGATGGTTTTTACGTCAGTTTCAATTTGATCTAATTTTGATAGTTTTGATTGCATTTGCTTTTGGGTAGATTCGATGCTATTCAATTTACTGAGTAATGTTTTATACATATCTAGGTCCATTTGCGTAGTAGTGCTAGCTTGATTGGCATATTGTGGCGAGGCTGGCGAGGCTGGCGCTAACATGTAAGAGAACTGCGTAGGGCTCTGTTGCGCCAGATATTGGAGGTGGGGCGGCATAAACGTTCCTGTCGCTACGGGGGTACCATAGAGTGTAGGTGATGATGCTGTTGGATTAATGGCTGCTGGCGTATTGGTTGCCATTATGTGCAGTTTGTCGGGTTGATCATTGGCATAATTTGGTGACGCCTCTTCTTTGGAGCGTTTTTTTCCCGATTTGCCCATTACCACTTATCATATGCTAAGTGATCACTGTTAAATTGCCACTCTTTCAGTGCGCGCACTACGGTAATAGCAATTATCCATACCCCGGACGATAGACGATATTTGCATGCCTTCGGCAATTTTCAGATTGTAAAGATATAATCCCTAGGCTTGATTTCGGGTTCGAGCTGATATATGTTCACCAACACTGACACACTATAAACAGATATTGAAACCACGAAAATATGATACTTTTGCAGAAAGCTCCTTAAAATCCTTTATTTCTTATCCTGTTTTAATTTCAACACAACTTTATCCAAGCACATATCGTAGTCGCATCCTGCAATAGAGAAATCCTCGAAAATCGAACGGAAACCCACAGATATAGTCAGTAACTATGAGTGTCAAAAAAAACACGTCTGAACCCTGTCAGGGTCATATAACACAGTAATAATATCATTAAAATTACCAAATTATAAGATCCTGCTAGATCCTGCTCAAATCAATACCATATTTATATATATCAAAAACATCAATTCAAACAATTTATTTATCATTATCAATAACATCACACAAACACCTGAATTGTGTTATTCAATATAAAACAAATTGGTGGCTAGATTCTCGGTTTGTCCATCCGTTGGTCTATCATTCTATTTATCCAAAGCCCGCGTCTGAATGGTCCCTGGCGGGTAATTTCGACATCTTTTCTAAAAAATAAAATGACACCATAGATTAATAATTTAAGCAAACTGCATAAATGAAAAGATTTACGATCACCATTTAAACTGCTATTTGTTATGCTAGTGGGAAACATCCTAATATTCTGTGATTGTGAAGAATGTAGTTAAATATGTATTAAGGCTAATTTTTAAATAGGGACACATTGTCCTGAAATTATCACCCACATTCACAGATTGACAATGACACTTCGATTAATAACGACATATTATTTATCATAACTGTCAACATACTTTAGCTCATGTGGTCAGAACATATTCCAATGCTCTTTAAACGTTTGCTACTCAGGAGATGGAGATTGACAGTGGCAGCCATGCAAGCCTTTTTCTTCCAACAATTCACGATTTTTTTTACACTTGTAGTTATTATATCTGGTATTCTGTATTTCTCTCTATTTCAACGATTGTGGTCGCCAATTATAGGACGATAATTAGCTATCTTGTTGAATTTATCTGAAATCGGTAACTGTTGTTATTGTACACAGAGGAAGGAATACCTCCAATATGGCCGCCGCGCACGCTCGCTAAGCGTGAAAACGGTCTATAGGGACTGAATTCCAGATAGCCCAATCGTAAAAAGAAAGAAAATTGTCATAATCGTATTGAACACATTTTAAAAAACTGACACGTATTTTTTATTTACCAGAAAAACAATGATTTTATATCGTTTTGATCCTTTGTATCGTCCTAATATCTATAGCGTCTACAGAAATAGCGTAAATTATGGTCTTAATTAAAGTAGATGATATTATTAAAATATTCAGCAAATCGTTTAAAAGTTCCACCCTGCATCGTGAAATGCTGTTAATTATATGCCCCATAACATTTTTTATATGAACATGAAATACAACTCGCACATACGTTTTACGTTTAGTGTGCATAGTCGTTTTCGGTATTTATTTTTCAAATAAATCGTCCAATACTGTCGTTGTTTTCATGTGCTGACTTGTCAATCATTGCATTTTGGTTTTTGAGTTAATTGTTTCAAATTACGCGTTTTGCATGAAGAAGTTTGATAAAATAATGAAATAGAATATCGAGGTTGTGAACAAAACATAAATAAATTAATCAGATCCTGAAGGATTTCTTGATGTGCAGCGGTTAGTTTTTTTAAACTGACTAGGGGAAGTAATCACTGTTAGAAGAACAAGGCAAACTAGTAACAGTAACCTCCCTTGCATCGATGCAATTCTTACAATTTTCTCGTGACCAACGAGAATTAATACACTTGCAGAAAGCCATGCTGCCAGATTTGAAGGGTAAAATATTGATATAGGGTTAACAACTAAATCCTTTTTCGATTCATACAAAATAAAAGGAAAATATCAGTGAAACTGGTGGAATCTCCTGATTATGCCTGCCGTTTTACAATTGATTGCAGGGGCGTCGGCAACTTTTCAACATTGGGGCGGCGAGGCGGGTGGGGGGGTCCAGACTTTTTATCTGCATTCATCGAGGTTAGATACCAGTAATTCCACAGGGTCCCATTATAAAACGGCAAACTTTCCAAGCATTTTTCTAGCATTTCCTTTATTTCAGATTGTGCAAGCCGGGTATCAATTTAAAGATCAATCTGTCCTCTTCCAAAATTTGCAATAAGAAAGATAGTCATGTTACTTCTAAGAAAATGCATCTCACTTGAATGCAGGCACCGGTATAAAACAGGGTTTCGGCAGTCATATTTCGACAAAAGCCCCGTACCACAGTAAACACACCCCAAACGTTAACCTTTCAAGTTAGCCTCCAATGAAATGCACCAAAATGTTGCAGACACGCATAGGATATTAGAAATAACCACAAAAAGCATGTCTGAGATTGCTAAATGGCTTTCATGCCAGAAGAGGAGAGGAACTCTTTAGTAATAGGCACTACTTTCGAAAGGACCACGGAGGGATGTATTTGTTTATAACACTTACCGTCTACCTTAATAACTGGCCTCTACGAGCTATATAGAGGCGCTAATCTGCATCTATCATTATTAATGTCACGATGTATAAGATTTATGACACGTGGGCCGTTGACTGCCACACGGATTAGGGGCCAGTATGATGGATGGTCATTTAATTTACCACGCGGAACAGGAACCAACCCATTGCCGACGCCACTGGATTGACATGAAATTAGCAGGGCAGAGATATTTATATAAATAAAACAAAACCCATCAAAACTGCAAGACCAAATCAATTGTCAAAACTTTATGTAATTACGGGCCAAGATATAATAAACAAATGTGGAATATGCAAATTTGTTAAACAAGAGTATCAGTGAAACTAATGAATGCTCCCCGATAGTGCGCTTTGGCAATTAACAGGAATGAAGACTATGCAGATAAAGTTTGTAAAAAAAATCAAAGGCACATACAAAATAAACAACTAAGTTATTTAATGAGAAACAGATATTTAAACTATGCGCTTTTCGACTTAACCTTGCATGTTTTTGAGAAGAACAGAGTTCTTTATTATAAAATTTACTTCGTCAACTCGTTATTTGTTTTTGACAACCATATGTAATATGAAATATAAAGAAAACAAAAAAACAATAACATTCACGAGCTAAGGGATATGTGACCACTATATTTATTTTATCGATTTCGCTGAACCTTGGCGCATTCGCCGATAAGCAGCCAGTGCTGCAGAGTAACATGCATGTATTAGTTTTCGTTTAGACTGGTGCAGTCGTTTCTGTCACATATAGAATTCATAATATATAATGTTACTTTTCTCCTTCTTTGCTCCTTGCATAACATGCTTGTCATTTTGATCTTGCTCAATACAGCAATCTGTCCCAAGGAAATGTAACTTAGTAAGATAAAACAAGAAACAGGATTTGTCGACCTTTGCATTTCATACACAGTTTCAGCAGTTTGTTTTCAGGGAGTAACATTAGTGCAGATTTTCGTTTAATACGAACTAACCGCCTGGTCAATTTGCGTTGATTGTGGGCTATGTTTTTAAAGGTGTTGCTTCACAGTTTGGGCTGTGAGAAATAATTTTCTTAAGCTGACCTTATTCCTGTTCTATAAAACATTTGTTGTTTATATTTCAAGGTTTGAACAACACATTGCTTGTGCAAAGTTTTACGTTTGACGAATATCGGTAATGTTTCTGGAAAAATGTGCCACCTTGTAGGCATTTCCTCGTAGAATTCTTTACACAAAAAGGCATTAAAAATTTAACAATAACCCCAAACTGTGAAACATCCCTTTTAAAAGGGTAAGCTCCAATTTTATAAAGACTGCAACACTGATATTATTAAACCAAAACCTTTTGCATGTGTCGGAAGTGTCAACAGTGAACCAGAAATTCCCAAGCATTTGGATTTGACTAGTAAAAGTTTAAATATCCGCAAGAATGTCTGGAAATCACCGTCCTAAAGGATAAACCCGGAAGAAAATTGGTTGTCGAGTTTCGATTGTTCTACATTAAAATTGAATCCTGTGCAGCAATTGATGAGCATTTTAAGATTTTAATTATACTTAGTTATATCTTACTTTTTTAATTGTATATAAATATGTCAAGGCATAAAGCATTGTAAATTATCAATTAATGCGTTAATTGCATTGTGATTGTCCGTTTGTTTTGAAAGAATCTAATAACCATGTAGTATATTAATATTATTATTATTATTATTATTATTATTGTAGTTGTTGTTGTTGTTGGTGGTGGTGGTGGTGGTGGTGGTATTGCTGTTGTTGTTGTTGTTTACTGGATAGTATGTTTAAAGTATCCTTGATCTTGGATAATCTAATGATCATATAACTTATGTTTATTGAAGACCACATTGTAAAAAAGAAATTTTGTTTCTTAATCTCCTCATGAAATAAAGTTGTTATTATTATTGAAGTACCTTTACATTTGCGTTCTGTGAGCTGTTTTCCCATTACAAGTGACAAACCACGCGTTTAAAATGACATTAACGTGTGAAAATGTGCATTGCATTTCCAGAATTCTTTCTGGACCTTATCAACAGGATGTGTAATTATCATTTATCTGCAAACTGGCTGCGGTAATTTATTGCCGTGTAAGCTGCCCGCTGCCAGGTTGTTGTCTTGATATGAATGCTTACAACATTCTAGTATCTGGTGAAGAGTAAGGCAATATCCACAAGTCATTGCATTTTCTGTTATAAACGGGCCAGAGATTTAAACAATGTCTGCTCTTCAGTTACACACTGGTCTGTCAGGAGCAGAAGGATGAAAACAAATTTCTATTTTCTCAGGTTTTAATGAGTTGGCACACAAGTAAATTAACAGATAAGCTTTTGGTATATTAAACATGCATGCTGTAAAACAACATTTACCCTTTTTTCAAATACATTTTTTTTTGTCTGCTAGACAATTCAAATGTCCCTGGAAAAGATAATCCCACCCACAAAAAGTCATGAACTTTACACAGCCAGTAGAAAGCTGCTGACTCAGTGTAATGTTTACATCCTGGGTGCTCTCATCTGATAGATAGCCGGAGAAGACGTTTTAACTACATAAAGTTGCATAGTTTTCACTGGAATACGTTTTCCTAGTCCTGCTCTGTTGTTTAAATACGTGTCTCTGTTTACAAACTGACCGCTCTTATCACCAATCAGTGTCTGATAAGCTCAGCCCACTCTCGAATGTCGGTTAATTGCTTTACCACCGTAAAATCAGAGAAGAGGACCAGGGTGTTTACCTTCACACGTGATGTGGTGTACGTGAATTTGTGAACATGGCTGAATGTGGTACAAAGAGATATTTTTGGCGTAGCTGTCTAAGATCACTTTTGACCCAGATTTCTTGCGATAATTATGCAGCGGGAAAATTTAATGCCAATAGAATTTGGCAAATTTTCTATTTTTAGGGTATGCAAACTTACAACAAAGGTTTAATGTATACCAACAACTGTTGCATACTTTTGGGGATTAAAATGTACATGATTGTTTACAAAAGCGGTTTAAATAAAGTTACAATCATATCTTCGACATTCACTCTAGAACTGAACATAATTATGAACATATTTTCTCTGTGTATGTCTAGATCAGAATATTATATTCGTTCCCAGAATTAATCCACTGTTTTGTTTAGCCTAGCAGCACGCTCTATAAATAACAATTGATTCGAGCGAGTTCAACACACTCACGATCATTCTAAAATTAGCGCGCGTTTAGCTGCCGGTGTATAGCTGTTATAATGTACATGCATCAATTAACGTCCAGAGAATCATAAGAGCGAATATTTCAATAAATTAGGAATTTATGTTTATAAACTTACTGTGCATGTTAATTTGAAATTGAATGGCGGTTGCGTTCTATTAAGAATTAAATAGAATTGCACATTTCAATCAACTTCTCCCGTAGATGTTAATCAACCGATAAAAAGATATATTTCAATAAATAAATTGTGGTGAAATAAGGAATGGAAAATACGTCGAACTGTTATTCATGTTACTTTAACTTCATTTTCGTTACATTAATGCATTATTTGCAATACCAATTAAACACAGAAATCCTTGATACATCATATTCCTACCGAATATAATTTTAAATCGCCATAGTCTAATTAAATTTTATGTTTGTGTTATCAAAAATGGAAGTCATCATTATTTCAAATGCGCTGAATGTTCTCTGAAGATTTCTTTTCATAAGGATACACAATATAAATGATTAACTGACTTAGAAATGTATTATGCATAGATAACTTCCAAGATGAAGGTAGGGTATGTTACTTAAGAATAACTATACGCGTCTGATACAGAATAATTTTCATTCATTCCCGCAATTATTTTCGTTCATTGTTAATTTGTTAAATTTGGCTGACAAATTTATACAATAATGATTTTAACGTCAATTATTTATGTTATTCATGTATCACTGGTGAAAACATGGGGCGGTATGATCGGTTTATTCACGGTACAAATATTAATAATTATTGAATTAATCACACATTAATTTTAGGATATGAGAAGTTTTCTTATGGTGCTCAAAAAATCTGGGGTCCAAGTAGTCGCCTTGTCTAGGTGGGGACCGAAAAATCTGGGGTTCCGAGAAGCCATATAATCGATCATCTTGGCCCTCTTGTATTATGTGTAGGGCAAAATGATATCTCATTATTAATGTCCACGCCGATTGTCTTTTTTAAAGACATTTCTTGTTTATTTAGGGGGGGTTTCAAAGAAGAATTTGGCAAGTACTGGCGCAGTGCCTAAATCCGCCACTATCCGAAATCCGCCACCCCATCCGAATAAGCGTTTATTTAAAGGCGATTTCCATTCTGTTGGTCTCGATCAATCAGACACTTTCACTTAACAAAGCTGACGAGTTTTCATCTTGATTTGTGCATTAATGAGTATTTAATCCAATTATTTTGTACATAACCCCTAAATGCAAACAAACTGCATGCGGGGAATCTATTTCATACTGCGCATGCGCAAGTTTGAGGCCCCGCATGGTGTCCATGGTAAAATTAAATTATCATGTTTTAATATTATGTCCATGTGAGCATGTGCAGCATAAAATTAACCATTATTCATTGGTATTACATACAATAAAATGAGGAAAAAAACTGCCTATGAAGAGCTCAAATGTCTCGCTACTCAAAACCCCCATTATTTGTCCCACGCAGGGCCTCAGTTTCACAACTATTTTTAGAAAAACAAATTAGTATTTGAAGATATTAAAACATTGTATTAACAACAGACATCGAGCTGCTTAATATAAGAAATTAAATAAGAACAGTAGTCAAATGTGGAATAAGCATGTCACGGTTCCTGATCTACGATTTTCACCAAGCAACTTCGGATCACCGTGTTTTATATTTAACACTATAAAATGAACCTTAAATAAACAAAATTGGGAGTTTTGTTAATAGAAGTCAATAAAATTTGCCTTGAAAATAGAATTCATCAAAGATTATTATTTTCGAGCAATTTGAACATTTTTAAGAGGGGTGGCGGACTTCGGCACTGCCACGCTCATTTTTTTTACACTGTTTAGGCCTTCAATTTCAATAATTATTTTTCATTTGCCAAGTATTTGAAATGTAACAAAAACATGACAGCAAATGCACATTAAACCTAACTTGATTTATGTGAATTTTTATGTCAATCGGTAAACAACTTTTGAAAATATCGTACAAATATCCCCCAAATGTGGCGGATTTCGGCACTGCGCCAGTAAACTTGTTATTTTTATTTACTGAATTAAATTTAGTTGCTGATGTTCACATAACGGTTCTCGAACCAAGTTACACATACAAAATAAAATTTTAAGAATTTAATATAATTTTTCTGCATTTCGTCGTTGCATGAACTGTCGGGAAAATTACGCACAGTTTGCATAAACGCCGGCGGTTAACATTTAACGAATGTCAATCAATTCATTTAGTCCTTCGCTTAGATTAGGCCATACAAATTTGATTGTAGGTTTAGCGTCCCCATGATTTTTTGAAACCTACCAACCAGGCAGTAAAAAACAAACAAGTCAATAACATTTTTTTATTTCCCAACTTATTAATGGCAGTGGTACAAGCTAATGCAAATGCTTACTTGCAAAACTGTTATAATATCATCTTCATATTCGGAACATACTGTAATACAGTATTTTAACCGTGTAAATTGACTAGTTGCAAGCTATGTTTTACAAATATTAGTAATACACCTAAAAGTCCGTTTTTCTTTTTTTCCAAATTTTTGAAACGCTTTCCAACTAGATTTTTCACATTGTCTAAAGTGTGTTTTTTTCGTTCCGGCATCCGAAAACCTACCAGCCCGAGGACGCAATCTCATTAAAATCAAATCCTAACATTGTTAGGATCTGAAAACATCGTATAACAGGTCACGTTCATATGGCCTTCCAAACAATAAAATATCAACCCTGCTGCGCACAATGAAATTGCCTTTTGCCCACAATGTTTGGCCACGGTTTTTGAAAAGTGA